>CM071572.1:76966369-76996361 GCA_036426205.1 Ascaphus truei
GGGGGGGGGGGAGAGTAGCGGGTCCCTCCGCTCAAGCCACGCCCCCCCTCCCTGTCAAACCGCCCACCACCCGCTCCGGCTCCCGCTCCCTACAGACCGCATATCGCGGTCTGTGTATCTCAGCGCACCGCCTGTCAGCAGTGCGGGTGCGCTGACTCTGGGAGCGGGGCCTTAGCCTAACATTATAATGGTTGTTCTTCCCCCTCTATCTTTTTGGCTAATGGTGGCAATATTCAGGTGCGAATTAGACATGAGCAATTTGGCAGTTCGCAAAAGAGATTAGGTACACAAAGGAAAAACACCCTCAAAGAATCTAGCTACGGCACGGGCATTAAATGTCCTAAAACTAATTCCATTGTCAATGGCGTATATTCACCCCATTTAATAGTTAATTTTTTGGTTTTAGTTGGGGCTGATCTGTTTAACACCACCCCCCCACCTGTTTAACACCACCACCCCCCCCCCCTCTCCTTTTGGAGGTACCGGGCACATCCTAATACAATTTGCTCCTTTTTTTCAACCCCCTGGGGATGCGGCCAGCCCGATGGGAACAGGATTGCAGCCCCCTGCTTTCCTGACGCCGGTTGGCAGTCACGGACATGGGATCGCTTCAGTAGTGAAGTCCTCTTGTGCCCCCCGGGGCTTCTGGCAGGGAAAAGGTTAAACGGGGACCATTGAGCAATATGTTGCTGGCGACTCTGCCAGTGAAGGGGGGGGTAAAAAAAAAAAAAAAAATTAATAGATATATATATATCTCACACATTAGATAAGTTTTATGGTGGGTGAAAAAGGTGACTCGCAACCCTCCACTGTAAAGCATATAGCAAATAAGAATATCACTTGTGAGCACATTCACATGTCTCAGACAGGTCTGCAACCCCACCTTTCACCATTATCTCCCAGCATGCAGTGCTTCCACTGCAGCCAGGGATTCTGGGAAATAACGTGTGTGTGTGTTCTGGTGGATGAAAAAGGTGACAAAAAAACCTCAACCGTTAACATATACCCAATAAAGAATATCACTTGTGAGCAGATTCACATGTGTATATAACATACATACATGCATACATACATACGGTCTTTTTTTCATAGGGATTTGCTGCTTCAAATTGCGCCTGCTTCCACATTTCTAATAGCTGTGTTATGTGCATTGACTATCTACCCGCCTAACCGTGTAATGGCCAGAGATGCATTGGATGTAATGTAACTAAACTAATGGTCCAACAGCAGAGACACTTCTAAGGCCTCGGTCCCGCTGCGCTCGGTGGCGCGGGCGGCCACACGCGAGTTCCCCACCAGCAGGGGAATCCTCGCGAGCCGGTCCCGGTCCCCCTGGCTGCACAGCTTACTACACGCTGTGACGCGTCAGCCGCTAGCGGATACAAGAGAATGGTGTTCCCTAGCGTTGACGCGTCACGTGGTGTGGCTGTGAGCCAATGGGGAGGGGAGGCTTCGGGAGGAGGAGAAGCTTCGGGGAGCGGGGAGGAGTGTGGAGTGACAGCAGCGTGAGTGCCTGTCTGTGTGTGTATGTGTGTGCGTGAGTGCCTGCCTCTGTGTGTGTGTGTGTGTGTGTGTGTGTATGTGTGTAAGTGTATGTATGTGTGTGCCTGAGTGCGTGAGTGCCTGTCTGTGTGTGTGTATGTGTGTGCGTGAGTGCCTGCCTCTGTGTGTGTGTGTGTGTGTGTGTGTGTGTATGTGTGTAAGTGTATGTATGTGTGTGCCTGAGTGCGTGAGTGCCTGCCTCTGTCTGTGTGTGTTGCTTTACTTACCCGAGCCGTGGAGGGAGGGGGGGGGGGAGAGTAGCGGGTCCCTCTTGCAGTCCGTGGAGGGAGGGGGGGGGGAGAATAGCGGGTCCCTCCGCTCAAGCCACGCCCCCCTCCCTGTCAAACCTCCCACTCCGGCCCACCTCCCGCTCCGGCTCCCTACAGACCGCATATCGCGGTCTGTGTATGTCAGCGCGCCGCCTGTCTGCAGTGCGGGCGCGCTGATGGAGGGAGCGGGGCCTTAGCCTAAGGGCTGGGACCCGCGGCGCGGGCGGCCGCGTGAGCGTTCCCCACCAGCAGGGGAATCCTTCTGAGCCAGTCCCAGTCCCCCCTCGCTGCACGGCTCACTACGCGCTGTGACGCGTCAGCCGCCAGGGGATGCAAGAAAATTGTGATCCCGAGCGGTGACGCGTCACGTGGTGCGCTGATGAGCCTATCAGCGGCGGGGGCGGGAGCTGTCAGACAGCTTCCTACACAAGGATGTTCGTGTGTGTGTGTGTGTGTGTGTCGGCGCGTGTGTGAGGAGGGCATTTGTGGGGGAAGGGGGAGGGAGCGGGAGCTGCTTACCTTCCAGCAGCCCGCAGCAGCTCCCTCCTGCAGACCGAGACCGTGGAGGGAGGGGGGGGGGGGAGTAGCGGGTGCCTCCGCTCAAACCACGCCCCCCCGCTCCGGCTCACGGCTCCCTACAGACCGCATGTCATGGTCTGTGCCTGTCAGCGCGCCGCCTGTCTGCAGTGCGGGCGCGCTGACTGAGGGAGCGGGGCCTTAGCCTTACAATGGGGATACTATATCGCTGCTATAGAAAGTCAGTCTGAAATGAGAACTTTACTTTACTAGCTTCTCCAGCATTCTTACTTTCTCCTCCCGTGCCAACGGACGTCCTCTCTTTCTTTCTGTGTCTGCTTCCTGTGTAACCTTTATAGCTATCTCACTCTTATCTGCCACCAGGCTATGTGCACTGATGTCGCCAGCATGGGCGGATTTCCAAATTTGCCAGCACTTAGGAACTTGCCTGTGTGTGATGGCCCCTTGCTCCTTTTGAAATCCTGACGTCAAATGATGCCGTGGCGGCGCGTTGCCATGGCAATGAGATGCCATGTGACGTCACGGTGGGGGTGTGCACAGCGTCATTTGACGCCGGGATTCCAAAGGAGCAGGAGGGCGGCAGAAAGGAGGCGGCCAACACAGGCAAGTGCCTTTCCATTAGGTTCGATAGGCCCGACAGCGCGGCAAAATGATACAGGCCGGTTAATGTTTGCCGCCCCAAAATTTTGCTGCCTTAGTCCTGGGCCTAAAGGGAAATCGGACACTGGTCGCCAGTATTGTCACATGCCAGATACCTAGCTTACCTGGTACAACACCCACTGGCTGACTTGCTTGAAAAATTGTAGTAACTCCTAGAATTAAAAACAGATTTGTATCTAATTGTATCCAAACACAGACACAAACCCGCTCCTGGATCTCGGGAAATGCTAAATGTGGTTCTGATATCCTAGAGGTGTCCCAATGCATAGCAACCGGACAAACAACTTCCCAAAACATATAGTAGATAACATCCGCTCCTGTTCCAAATTGTCCATTGTCCCCCATCATACAGTCATAAATGACATCACAGGAGAGGACGGTGGGACAGCAGAGAGACGCAGAGCGCTGAACATGGCGGCACACAGAGGGAACCCGTGACGTCCGCCTCTTCAGATGATTTAGCTGGATTGTTTTTATTAATATTTGACCCTTTTCTTGATATACGAAGCACACCCAGTAATTACGTTACATGGGAACACTCAGATTGCAGTATTTCCTAATTGGGGTGTAGCCTGCCTTAAATTTCAAAATCTATAGCAGCGATTTACACTGGATGTTTAAAAGATGCAATCCCTGTTAGACTTTCCTAACAATAAAAATATATTTATTTTTTTTATCTGTAACCTGTAAATCTAAAAGCAAAGATTTGTCTGTATTCGATTTTTCTTTAAAAAGTTAGACACGTTTTTATTTCATCGGGGCCTCAGATTTGGGGAGTGTTCGTCAATCTAATGTTTACTCGGCCTCTAGCCAAACGTGATCCTCTTGGAAACAATAAAGATGAGGCTGGAGGAGAAAGGGGGCATTGCCTGTGCAAACTCCTGTTCAGAACACAGTGATAAAACACAAGGGCGAGCAGCCAGGGGAAATCCAAACCTCCCAAGTCTCCGCTCAGCATCTGATAAAGTGTCAGATTTTGTATTAAAAAAAAAAAAAACAAGTGTAAATTACCTAGATTAATTATCTCCTTAAACATGTCCCTGCCATGGATTCAGATTCATTTTGGTTTTAGAAGGGATTTTCCCTTTAACCATGAGCTTTGCCTTGTTGGCCCTCCTGGTAACGTGTGTGTGTGTGTGTGTGTGTGTGTGTGTGTGTGTGTGTGTGTCGTGTGTGTTTGTGTGTGTGTTGTGTGTGTGGTGTGTGTGTGTGTGTTGTAAGACAAAAACAACTATAGATTAGATAGAGATTAGAAAATAAAGTGACACATTTTAAAAACGTATTCTGCATCAATCAATAAATTACTTTGTTATGCCATGGGAAGTGTTTTGCGTTCTTAATATGTATTATTATTATTTACAAAATTGCTAAAAGTTAAGTGACCCACTCCCCCCCCCCATCTCCATCCCCCAGTAAAAGACTGGCCCTGTTACAAGTCCCTGTTTAGTTATTACAATACCCCCAGCAGAGAACATAACTTCTTGGCCTGAGCCTGATCTTATCATGTGCGTATTTAAAGGGACAATCCCTGCCAGGACCAAAGTGTATTGATGGCAATGACCTGTTTAAAGTGTCACATCTGGGTGATGCATTTAATTTTATTTATTTTTTATTTGATTTTTTTTTACCCAAATCTGCCACCTCGGAGTATAAAATGATTTAAAAATAGTAATAATGGTGAGCTGAGGCTTGGGAGGGGTTTGATGTCTTCTGGTTTGCACAGTCCAAGCCCCCCTCGTTTCCCCTAACCATATCGGTATTGACTCTGATAAGCGCAGAGTGGGCAAAGGATACAGAAACAGGAGCATCCTTAACTCCTCTTTGTTCTGGTATTTTTCCATCACTTTTTAAACGAGCTTTGTTCAACCCATTCGTAAACATGGCACACCAAGACCCTACACCCCCTTCCAACTATTGCCCTGTCTCCCTCTTGCCTTTTTGCTTCTAAATTTCTGGAAC
The DNA here is from genome assembly GCA_036426205.1 of Ascaphus truei. NCBI lineage: Eukaryota > Metazoa > Chordata > Amphibia > Anura > Ascaphidae > Ascaphus > Ascaphus truei. The sequence continues at coordinate 76,971,337 of CM071572.1, forward strand.
AAATTATGATTCTTCACTTCTACTTTCTCAACTCCCATAACCTACTTGCCCCTCCCCAATCCGGCTTCAGCACGGCATACTCTCTCTCTAGCAGGGGCGGCCAACTCCCTGTCCTCAAGGGCCACCAACAGCTCGGGTTTTAAGGACATCCCTGCTTCCGCACTGATTTTTGAGCCACCGGTGCTGAAGCAGGGATATCCTTTAAAACATGACCTCCTGGTGGCCCTTAAGGGCTGGAGTTGGCCCGCTCCTGCTCTACAGAAACCGCACTCGCCAAGGTGGGCCGACTCCAGTTGGTTAAAAGGTTACCCCCATATCTCAAGAAGACGGCTCCATCGTGAATCTTCTTGACCTCTCCTCGGCTTTCGATGCTGTTGACCACTCTCTTCTCCTACACATTCTTACCTCCCGTGGCAGCGGTGGCACTGCCCTCTCCTGGTTCTCCTCTTACCTCTCTCACTGTTCCTTTTTAGGGTCTCTTGCCAACTCCTCCTCCTTTTGTTGACATTTACCTGTTGCTCTTCCTCCCAATGCTTTATAATTGACTTGCCTTGTATTGCAATTTTGTAAACATGGCTGGCACGCAATACATATAATTACACATACATACAATAACAATTGACATGCCTACTTTGCTTGACACAGACTCCCTCATCCAGGGGCCCCAAAGCAATGCCACTTGCACTGCATTTCCCAAAAAACGAAAGCCGCCAAGTATTTGCTTTTAGCGTGGTTACAATTCTGGAAGCGAAGCTATGAGCCCGCTCTCGTACGTTCTCCATCTACCCCTCGCCTGCCCTCCTATTAGGGCGACCAGTCGTGGGATATATAGGATTGGCACCTTGGCATCCCATAGCTTGGGTATCGCTACATTTGATAGGATCGCCCCTGTCCCCATTCTTGAGCTGCGGAGGAAGCCCTGCGAGGGTTAAGTCAAATCCGTACAGTGTTTTAAAAAGGAAATTAATCACTTTTAGAACAAAGCTGAGTAGCTGGAAAAATATGCAGACGAATCATTCAGGCCTGGCCTCCAAACTCCCTGCCCTGCCAAGTCTTTTCTTAGACATTTAAATGGCTTGTTGAAATAATGGACATTAAAGGAACTTGGGAGGGTGTGAATCAGACGGTCTGCTGCACAAGGAATATAGTCCTGCCTCTACGCAGAGGGGCATAGTCCATATTTGTATGTTCAACATCTTAGTCATGTAATCGATGTATAGAGCAGTGATTTCCAACCTTTTTTGTTTGGAGGAACCCTTGAAGTATTTAGAAAAATCTCGGGGAACCCCTATCTGGCTGACACATATTAGGTTCGACAGGGGTCAGTCACAACATCTCACACCTCACGAGCCACCTCTACCTCCCACCCTTTACCCATGTATTTCTCTCCCATCCATCTCACTAACGCTCCCCCCTCCCGACTCGCATGTATTTATCCCTTGCGTCTCGCTCTTACTACCTCTTTTCTCACTCCCTCCCTCCTACCCCCCTCTCGCCCCTACCTTCTGTCAATTACCCCACTCTCACTCAATCCACCCTACAAAATACATACCCAAAAAAAACACCCCGAGGGGGGGGGGGGGAGGGTTCTGTGGTCCATAGGAGGAACCCCTGGGACTGCTTCAAGGAGCCCTGGTTGGGAATCACTGGTATAGAAACAGAGCGTGTGAATGGGTATATGTAAATAGTTATACCATATTCTCATATTTTAAAATAAAGCAAACATAAAGAAATATATATATATATTCAATTATAAGTAAACATGGGAAGGATGTTGATCCAGGGAGTAATCTGATTGCCAATTCTTGGAGCCGGGAAGGAATTTATTTTCCCCTTATGATATTCGATGCTATGTCACTGGGGTTTTTGTTTGCCTTCCTGTGGATCAATAAGTAAGTACGGATATAGGATAAGGCTGTGCCGCAGACCGCGCTCATGCTTGAGTGGTGACGTCGCCAACTCTCCAAGCATGAGCGTTCGGCTGCACGGCAACTTTTTTGTTAAGCGTAGGTGGGGGGTGGGGTGGAAAGGGGGCGCGTGGCCGTGCAATGACTGGTGCTGCTTGGCTGAGGATGTCATGTGACACTTCAGCATGCCTCCAAACGCAATCTTATCTCTCGGCTAGCGCCCAGGAGTGTACAGGTATGGACGTGCACCGCGTGAGCGTGGCCGGACAGATTAAAATTGATTGTGCTGACCGCGCCAGGCGTGGTTAGCGGCAGCATGGACGCAGCCTAACGTCTGTCATCTAAATTTAGCATAGGTTGAACTTGATGGGCATATGTCTTTTTTTTTTCAACCTCATCAACTCTGTGTAACTGTGAGTAGGTTAATGGCTCTGGACTTCTTAACCCCAGGCTGTGCTGAAAAGCCGTGTAATGTGGCACGCAGAACCTTAGGCCGCGATTATAGTGCGCGCGAGAAACATGTACTAGGCTGGAGGCTATTGTGAGGCGATCGGGAGGCGTGGCGATGTAGCGCGCGCCTGTACAAAAATGGCGGCCTTATAGGGGTTCATGTTAAAATGGATTAGAAGTAAAGAGTGACACACTGTGCTCATTCACATGTCATTACCCAGAATCCCTGGCTGCAGTAGGAGCACTGTTTGCCAAGCAATAATGGAGTCAGACAGGGTTGCAGATCAAATGCACCACAAGTGGTATTTTTATTAACTATGTAATAAAATTCAAAGCACAATCTCCTGTAAAGTCCTTTCTTGAAGCTGGATGCTTTAAAGCAGAGTATGGTCTATAACAGGGGAGCGCAAACTTTTGGAGCGCTCCCCCTCGCTCACGAGCCCCCCCCCCCTACCTTATTTGGTGGCGTCAAATGACTCCGCGGGGTCACGTGACCCGGTTGCCATGGAGATGGGTGTGTGACATAATCTGCCGCCGCGTTGCCATGGCGACGCGTCCCTGCAACTCTTCAGAATCCAAGTAAGTGAAAGTTGCTGAGGCCTCACGCGATCCCCCGGCATTTAATTTAAATGCCTCGGGGAAGAGCGTGGGGTCTCTGCAACCGCCCGCCCCCCCCTAAAAAAAAAGCCCATGCGCCCTCCAGGAACAAAGCTCTATCCTGGATCTCATCCTACCTCTCCCATCGTACTTTCAGTGTCTCTTCTGCTAACACCTCCTCCTCCTCTATTGATCTCTCTGTGGGGGTACCCCAGGGCTCTGTCCTGGGACCTCTTCTCTTTTCTCTGTATACACTCTCTCTAGGTGACCTAATAACATCTTTTGGGTTTAATTATCACCTCTATGCTGACGACACACAAATATATTTCTCAACACCCGACCTTACACCTACTGTACAAACCAAAGTTTCTGAATGTCTCTCTGCTATATCATCCTGGATGGCCCTCCGCCGCCTTAAACTCAACATGGCTAAAACAGAGCTCCTCATACTTCCTCCCAAACCTGGCCCTACTACCTCCTTCCACATTACTGTTGGAACTACGATCATTCACCCAGTAGCCCAAGCACGCTGCCTTGGGGTCACACTCGACTCCTCTCTCACATTTGCCCCTCACATTCAAAACATTTCTAAAACCTGTCGCTTTTTCCTCCGCAATATAACAAAGATACGCCCTTTCCTCTGTTGCTCGACTGCTAAAACTCTGACTCAGGCCCTCATTCTCTCACGTCTTGATTACTGTAACCTCCTGCTGTCCGGCCTTCCTGCCTCTCACCTGTCTCCCCTACAATCTATCCTTAACGCTGCTGCCAGAATCACTCTACTCTTTCCTAGATCTGTCTCAGCATCTCCCCTCATGAAATCCCTCTCCTGGCTTCCGATCAAATCCCGCATCTCACACTCCATCCTTCTCCTCACTTTTAAAGCTTTACACTCTTCTGCCCCTCCTTACATCTCAGCCCTAATTTCTCGTTATGCACCAACCAGACTCTTGCGTTCTTCTAAAGGATGTCTTCTTTCTACCCCCTTTGTATCTAAAGCCCTCTCCCGCCTTAAACCTTTTTCATTGACTGCCCCTCACCTCTGGAATGCCCTTCCCCTCAGTACCCGACTAGCACCCTCTCTATCCACCTTTAAGACCCACCTTAAAACACACTTGCTTAAAGAAGCATATGAATAGGACTGTGGCTATTCTGAACACATGGCACATAAAGCTTGGCCCCCTGCAGATGCACTTACCAGAACTCCCTCCTACTGTCTCTGTACGTTCTCCCTACCTACCAATTAGACTGTAAGCTCCTCGGAGCAGGGACTCCTCTTCCTTAATGTCTAAAGCACTTATTCCCACGATCTGTTATTTATATTATCTGTTATTTATTGGATTACCACATGTATTACTGCTGTGAAGCGCTATGTACATTAATGGTGCTATATAAATAAAGACATACAATACAATACAATACAATTCTAACCTTACCCGTTTTCATTATGGGCCTTGTTGGAAAGTTCCTCCATGCCATATTCTCATAAGCAAGTCGATCGGTAGCTGTATGAAACTCTCCTGTCCTGATCACCCTGGCAGTGGGCACTCCTGGGTTAACTTCAGCTTAGTAGGACAGGAAATTGAATCTTGCAGCTAGGCCATAAAGGCCCCTCCCTGTACCTGCACGTTAGTCTATTTCCTGTCCTAACAGCTAGTAGCAGGACTTATTACTTTGTAACTCGTGCAGTCGGCCAGGGTTCTCGGCCTCTGCCCTGAAGCTCCGGTCAACACACCCCTAGGGGGTGGCAAGACGGAGGCCCGGGCAGCCCCAAGGATCCGCCTGATAACCCGGGAGGGGGGGGGGGCGTAAAGCAGCAGGTGCTGCGTGAGCGGTCGGAGGCTCACTATTAGCCGCATTGGCGTCTAAGAACGCAGTGGCGTGGGATCTTAGACGAGCGCTTTGCAGCCTCTATAGTTAAGTGTGTGTATATAATATTCTTCAGCTCTAGTCTCCCCAATGCTGGGTGAAGGCCTCCCTCCCCAATGCTGGGTGAAGGCCTCCCTCCCCAATGCTGGGTGAAGGCCTCCCTCCCCAATGCTGGGGGAAGGCCTCCCTCCCCAATGCTGGGTGAAGGCCTCCCTCCCCAATGCTGGGTGAAGGCCTCCCTCCCCAATGAGGTTGCAGCCCCTGTTCTCCACGTTGCTCCAACACATCTACTGATTTCTTCCTCCCATCTTACTTTTGGATGTCGTCTTGGTCTTTTTGATGAGCCTTGGAATCCAGTTGAGTGCCATCTTTTGTCCAACAATGGTCATTTCTTCATGTGATATGTCCGGCCCACCGCCATCTTAATTTCTTCACTTAACTTGAGATGTCAGTCAGTCTTTGTTGGCTTTCGAAAACAATTCATTCTTTCCTGTCTCTTCGGGTAATACCCAGCATGCATCTCTCCATACTTCTTAGCGCTGTTTTGAAGGTTCTGAATTATCGTGGCATTTAGGTTCCAAGTTTCACACCCACACGTGAGCACTGGCAGGATGCACTTTCCATATGCCACTGACATTAGGTCACTTTGGTCCAAGGGTAGATCGGCAGAGTAGCCAATAATAATGTATATTGATTACTTTATTAGAAAGATTCAGGGGACATTTTGATTATTTGTCATGAAAAATAGTTTTTTTTTTTTTGGTAGTCTTTTCCCTAAATGCAGTGAAATTATTATTTTATATATTTGGACATTGCCAGTTAACCCTTTGTGGCCAGATGGATTATAGTAGAGATGGAGCATATAACATAATTGAGCAAAATATATGAACCCCTTGAAAGCGACTGTCCCACACAGCAAATTTATCAAATGTTTTAAACTCTGTGTAATTAGAAAGCTGCAATCCCCCAGAAGCCCTATGATGTCAACTTCTGAGGTTACCATGATAATGTTTAAACTGCACTGGGCTCTGCAGAGCTCTCCATTTTAACCTCCCAGACACTTATTATTTCAAATGCTTATGCTGTATCTCCTGAACGTAAGATTTTAAAAAGACGAAAATTCACTTCTAATTTTAAGAACAAAGTCATCACCAAAAGACATTTAAATACAGATGGCAAAAACCCGCCAAGGAATTGGTTTACCGAGGGAAAGTTAAATTGCACCTATTACACGTGCATTATATGTTCATACAGGGCACATTAAATAAAGCGTGTAAGAACACAATAAAAAAGTGCTCTATTACTCCACATGTAAAGCGCCGATCATTTTCTGTGTCCACAATGAAAATGCACAACGTTGGAAGTGACATCCGGGGCTGAAAGGGTAAAAAGAGCAAGCATATGGAACAATTCCAGTATAGAAAGAACCGCATGAAGAGTGCATATTTTATAAATCCATCCTAGGACCAAAGTGAACAGTGATCTTATGTTATGTCTTGGATTATAGTGTTTTTTTTTTATTTTTCAACTTTTAATGCCATTTTTTAAAGCATCCTGTGATTTCGGTAGAAAGTTTTAGCACACCTCCCAAGCAGTGCAAGATCTTTGCAACACTTTCCTGTTTTGGGATAGTTTGTTGCAAATGTTCCCAGCAGTTTGAGCTGCAAACTGTAACAATGGGCAATGTTACCGTGGTCATATAAGGATACATTGTAGCTTCTGAGTTTCACTGACTGACGCGGCCATTATGTTAGGCACACAGATTTATAACAGGAGCACTAAACGATTGCCAGCTCAGGTAAGAATGTAGAATTATACATGGTCACACGCTTTACATATACAAATAAGAGAGAAAAAACGTTGGAAAGTAGTACGGCTGCTTTATACTGTGCTAACTGACGCCTTTCTAAAACAATAGTGTGTGTGTGTGTGTGTGTGTGTATCTGGTAGTGTTAGGACCTGTGAGCAGGGTCTGCCTTGTCATGGCTCACAGGCTTCCGACGCTTTGGCCAAAAGATTAAACTAAATGACCCTTTTTCAAGAGAATATTTAAGTATTTTACTGTGTATTTTTGTCATATTGGATGTAGCATTGGGGCTTCTCTGTCGTCTGTTGTATACATTTGCCACGCTCAATAGCTCTCCTTTTTGACACTTGTATACATATATATTATGTGGGGGCTCAGGGGTTCCCAAAAAGAGGTGTATGTACATACATACACACCCCTCCCCCTTTTGATGCAATGTAGACCGTAGTAGGAACTGCAAGTGTCACTAGATGTTAGAAATATGTATTTCTTCCCGCCGAGTACATGGCGCTCGTTTGGTGTAAAGGATCTCCAAGTAAGAGCAGCTACGTGCGTGCCTGGGAATGAGGCAATGGCCGTCTCCCCGGCTCACCTCTCTCACTTTAATAATCACCGTCCCAACTGCACCCTCTCATTCCCTGTCCCGGAGGATTGGGTGGTGAAGTTAGTGATGGAATCCAGGAGGTGGGGGAGTATTCTCAAGCCCTCGCAGCTGGTCATGTTTTCAGACTGATTGAGCCACCTGTGCTGAAGCAGGGATATCCTGAAAACCTGACCTGTTGGAGGGGGGCTTGATCACTGGAGTTGAGCACCCCAGTTCTAGAGGTTGACGAAGTGCGCGTTGGTGAAGGGTAATTAACCGCACGCCCTAATTTAGGCGTTCTTACGGCCCTCTTCTGTTTTGTTACCGCATAGCGCAAGACCTCGCAAATGCAGAACGCCCCTGTTAACCCTTTCACTGCCAGGTGGGCCAAGATCGCAATGCTACGTCTGCGTGTGAATGTCGTGCAAGGCGGGGGAAGGGCTGATTGTGTAGACCAGGGGCGGCCAACTCCAGTCCTCGAAGGCCACCAACAAGTCAGGTTTTAAGAATATCCCTGCTTCAGCACAGGTGGCTCAGTCCAGTCGACGACTGCGCTACCCGTGCTGAGGCGGGGATATCATTGAAACCTGACCTGTTGGTGACCCTTGAGGACTGGATTTGGCCGCCCCTGGGTAGATCATACGCTCCCGTGGATAGACGCCTCCCAACTTTTTATTCACCTGTAAACGCAACGGTTCCTACTCCTTCCTGTTTCATGCATTATTCATTTAACAAGCGATTAAATCCCATAGTAGTCTGTAGGACCTCATGGTTGTAAAGCATAACGTTTTATTATATATATGTATTCAAAAACGAATAGTGTTTTTTTTATGACATAATGAGGCCCAGGGCGGCGTCCGGTGCTTAACCGTGCTAACTTCAGCGCTGCGGACACGCCCGGTCTCCGAGCCAATTACCGCGCAGATGCTGGCGAGAGGGCTTCCTTCTTGGGGAAACAATATGGCCGTTTAAATTTGGCTGGACAAATATATTGGTCAACAAGGTGGTGGCCATATTGGATTTACCACGAGGAGCGCCGAAAATGTTAATTCTCCGTAAGTGGGGGGGAGGGGGGGTGCTGGGTTAAGGAAGTAAACTGTCATTTTAAATTTTTGAACGATTAGCTTCTTTAAAGAGCAAATACAAATCCCACTTGTGAGCATATTCACGTCTCGGAGAGGTCTGCACCCTGCTTTTCTCCCAGCATGCAGTGCTTTCACTGCAGCAGGGGATTCTGGGAAATGACCAGCACAGTGTCACCTTTTTTGCTTCATGCACATTTTAAACATGGGAGCCCTACAAGCTTCTGCCTGCCGCATCACACAGCTTTTCAGAGGAAGATCAGGATTTCCAAGGGCATGTTGTATAATATATTAAAGATGTGCAAATGGTCCACATCGTGTTAGAGTAAGTATGTAACACAGCCAGCCTCCGTTCCCCCGTGCAGTGTCTCTGCTCAGGGAAGGCCTGTTTGCTTTGTGATATTCTGACGCCTGACATCTGTAATGTATTAGGTTACCGTCATACCTCCACCACTGCGCCCACCACAGCCTGATTTTAAAGATGCCTTCTTCCCACGTAGCCGTGTGCACTGACATTCCAATAAACGAACGCAGTCGGCAATATAATGTCGGCGCTATTTATAACGCGTACGTTTCATTAGCTTTGCTAACGGGGAAACGCACAGCACCAAATATCACACGTACATAATATGTTCTGTTGAAAGTAATTAAGGGAAGCAGAAACGGCAAACGTTGAAGGACTGAGATCAGCGCGGGCCTCAGCAATAAAATCCCATTTGAATGGGAAAGACCTGATATTATTATTCTCGTGGAGGATGCACTGGTGTGTGAGACGCTGATGCTAGAAATCAGTGAGACTGACTGCAAATCGGTGAGATGCACAGAAATGCATGGAGATTTGGCAGGGCTAGGGATGTGTGCAGTGACGGTTCCAGGGTTGCTGGGATCGGGGCCGCGTTATACACAGGATCACCAGATTGTCATATCCGTTCCACATTGTGGCCATTTATTAGAAAAATGTGCAAAATATGTTGTTCAACTTTGTGTAACAAAATACATTTGTAGTTCACAAAAATGTTGCACTTTTGTCAGGATATGCAAAACTTTGCCCAGTTACTCGTCTCTCACACTGTCTCCTGACTTCCGCTCTCCTCCCTCTCTCCTTCCTCCCTCCTCCCTCCCTCCTCCCTCTCTCCTCCCTCTCGCCTCGCTTCCTCTCCCTCTCCCCCCTCCCTCTCTCCTCCCCCCCCCTCCCTCTCTTCGCTTCCTCCTCTCCCCCCTCTCCTCGCTTCCTCCTCCCCCCCCCTCTCCTCGCTTCCTCCTCTCCCCCCTCTCCCTCTCTTTGTCCCTCTTCTCTTCCACCAGGAAACTGGACAAAAATACCAAATCTTTAGGGCTGTAACTTTCTGAAACGTAAAAATGTTGCAACTTTTTCACATCTCCAACAAGTATGTTCTTGCTCAACCATCGCTGACAAAAATGAAATGCCAGCCCAGTAATAATCTGAGTAATAATCTGAGCAATAATTTCAATAAATCATGTCCAAGTCGAATTTATTGTGCGGAGCGGTTTGTAGTATTGCCAATGAACCTTTCAGTTTTACTCCTCCTACAGAGCCCGGGCTAAAGGGACATTGCCACCTAGGACCAAAGCGAAGTAATGCTAGTGATCTATTTCATCGCTTTTATTTATTTATTTATTTTTTAAATAAAGCTTCCCAGTCCTCAAGCACAGATGGCTCAATCAGAGGCTCGGTCAAAGACTGAGACTAATTGGGCCACCTGTGCTGAAGCAGGGATATACTGAAAAGCTGACCTATTGGGGGGGTGGGAGAGGGTGGGAGGAGACTTGAAGACTGGAATTGAGCCCTGTTGTTGAGTGGAGATCCATAGGTGGCTATTATAGTGGTCATCAAAATGGTTCCCATTGAGAAGAAAAGGTGTGTGTGTGTGTGTGTGTGTGTGTGTGTTTTCCCCTCCTGGAGCACGAAGACCCAGATGCATAAAAGGGGGCTAAGCTTTAGCTCACCTCCGCTCTCGCTCCTATGATTCGGCGTAGAGGCGTGCTAACGTTTCGCACCCTTATGTGAATCTGGGCCTAAGCGTTCTTTTATGTGATGTGATGAGATCCATCCAATGGAACTACAATCTTCTCCAGCACGGGGAAAGACCACTTCACAGCATATTGAATAGGAGCTATTATTATCGTTTATTTGGGAAGCACCAGCATATTCCGCAGAGCGGTACAATGGGGGTACCGTTATGTACAGGCGGTCGGATTGCGGGTCCCATGTTAATCGGCGGCAGGGACCGTCGGATAAGCGGGTCTGGCGTCGGGTAAGGCGTCCGGCGGACTGCATTGTGCGACGTTGGAAAAGGCATCCGGCGAGAACCGGGATGTCGGTAAGCGGGGACCATCTGTATATGACATACTCGGTTACATACAAGTAAGGACAAACATGCGCATACAGATACACAGCGGTAATGAGGGCCCTGCTCGTGAGAGCTTACACTCTAGAGGGAATGTGGGACAATGTTTAAACAAGAAGGTGAGGTGGCTGCTCTGTGTAGGATAAGGGGTGGCTCATTTTGGAGTATGTCCCAGTCTGACAGCTGAATCCAGTAAGGTTTGGGGGGGGAGAGAGGTTTGGTCCAGTCACACAGCTGGTCCTAATAGGGTTGGAGGGGAGTTGGATGTTAGAGGTAAGGAGAGTAGGCTTCCTTTTCAAGGTGACTTTTCATGGAGTTTCTAAGTATCTCAAAGCTGGGGCAGAGTCTGCTGGTGCGTGGGACGGAATTCCAGAGAGCGGGAGCAGCACGGGAGACGTTTTGCAGGCGGGAGTGGAACGCTGTAATAAGGTGGGAGCAGAGGTGGATGTCGTGGGGCAGAAGGTAGGGGGCATGTATTTGTGGATGATGGCCAAGATGTAAGCGGTGAGGGGGGCGTCGTTGAGACATGCAAGTCATTACTAAGGGTTTAATTGTAATTTTAGAGGCTATGGGAAGCCAGTGTAGGGCTATACGTAGTAGAGCAGTAGAAGTGGAGAGGTGAGGGAGGTAGATGAGTCTGGCAGCCGCGTTTTGGATGGATTGGAGTTGGGAGAGGCGGACAAGGGAAATGGCAACTAAGAGAAGGTTGCAGTAATCGAGGCGGGACAAGAGTAGATTAGGATTTTAGTTACGTCATGAGTGAGAAAAGGGCGTATTTTGGCGATATTTCGAAGGTGGAGACGGCAGGACTTCGTGAATGACTGAATGTGAGGAATGAGAGAGATCAGAGTCCCATAGACAGCGGGCGTGAGGTGTTGACGAGATTGTGGTGTTATTGACAGTGAGGGAGGGTGTGGCAGTGGCAGTGGAGGGTGGGAAAGAATATTTAGTTATGTTGTGGACATGTTAAGCTTCAGGTGAAAGGGTGATACATCCAGGAGGAGATTGCAGAGACAATTGGAGACATGGGACACGAGAGGTCAGGGGAGGAGAGATCATGTGGGTGTCATCAGCATATGGATGATGCTGAAAGCCAGAATGTTGTATTGTTCAACAAGAGAAGAGGTGTAGAGTGAGAAGAGCAGAGGGTCAAGGACAGAGCCTTGTGGGACCCCCCTACAGAGAGCGGGAGTAAAGAGGAGACACCAGAGAAGGAAATGCTGAAGGAGCAGTTGGAAAGGTAGGACACGAGCCAGGAGAGGGCTGCATCATGGGGGCCAATGGAGTGGAGAATATTCAGAAGGGGGTGATCAACTGTGTCAAAGGCAGCAGAGAGATCCAGGAGAATTAGTATGGAGAAGTGACCCATGGATTTAGATATGAATAAGTCATTGGCCACTTTTATTATTGCTGTCTCAGTGGAGTGTAATCGACGACGGAAACCAGATTGCAAAGAGTCAAGTAGAAAGGAAATTGGAGGAGCACTACTATACAGTACAAAAAGTAGGAAAAAGAAGGTGCGTATCATATAAAAATTATTTTTTATGTTTTGGCGGAGAGAGTTTGTAATTTAGTTGGAGTTGTGACAATTTTTGCCCTTCTCTCTTTTTTTGTCTAGCCGTGATATTATGAGGGTACCTCGGAGAGTCGCTTTATGCGCCTCCCAGAGGACCAGATGTGAGGAGACAGAGCGGCTGTAATTCATTGAGTTGGTCAAAGAGGAAATTTACGAAAAAGCAAACAGGCCGGATACGATGCTGGCCCGCATGCTGAAAGACAGGCAAAACTAAATAAACATCCAAGCTTTCAGCTTAAAATCTGGTACCCCTACTTCACAACCCACAGAAAATAGTAGATGAATTCGGCTCCTTCTATGAGACACTCATAATGGTGAGAAAGTGGCAAATAATCCTAGCACGAGCAGTAAGCTAAGAGATTCCGGCTAGCTCAACCTGGTGAGATTGACAGAATCAGACAGAGCCTCCCAAATGCCGACTTCACAACACGAGGAGTTGACACAGGCCATTACGGAACTTAAACCTTCAAAGGCACCGGGGCGGACGGCTTCTCAGGGTTATACTACAAAATTTACCAAAATTACTTGCCCAAGGTTGCTCCAAGTATTCAACGCTATTTTAGCGGGAGCCCCATCCCCAGGGAGATGTTACAGCGCGTCTATTTCAATCATCCCAAAACCAGGGAAAGACCCACTAGACTGCAAAAGTTACAGGCCCATTCACTAATCAATACAGATATCAAGCTGTATGCTAAATTATTGGCCAATAGAATATGTCTTATCCTACCCAGACTCATACATCCAGATCGGTTGGATTTATCAAGGGCCGACAAGCCGCAGATAATACCCGTCGATTATAGATCTGATAGATTTGGCCCACTATTGACACGCTCAAAGTATGTTGTTAAGTCTGGAAGCGAAAAGGCTTTCGATAGGATAGACTGGCCCTACCTCACAGGAGACGCTTGCGGACATTTGGCTTTGGAGATCGGGTGAGTGATGGATTCTATCGCTGTACTCAACCCCACCGCCAGGGTTTGGTACACAAGGAAACCCTCTCGGCCCTTCCAAATTAGGAGTGGGTACGAGACAGGGTTGCCCCATTATCTCCCTCCTATTCGCCCTCTGTATCGAACCCCTGGCGGCGCAAATCAGAGGAAACCCTGACATCTCAGGGTTAACGCATACTCTCCCAACCCATTAAAGCGGCCCTGGACGCAGATGACATCCTCTGATGATCACGAAAACCCCAATCAACCTCACTAACGCACTTATTTGACCTGCTAACAGGTTTTCTAAAATTTCCGGCCTTCAAAATCAATCAATCCAAATCTGAGGACTCTCAATGTCATCTCCCCAGCCATATAGAAAAATATTAAACTAAATTTTAAATTCACTGGGCAACACCAAACTCTATAAAAAATCTGGGTGTCCCACATCACCCGAAAAGTCAAAGAAATATACAGACGCAAATTACCCCAACTAATCGGACCCTAAAATCAGCTACAAAAGTGGACATCTAAAAGGATCTCTGGATAGGACATAGAATCCATAGTGGTAAAAGAAACTTACTCCCCCGTATTTTATACCTCTTTCCAAACTCTCCTGTGCCACTAGATTGAAGGACCTGCACTCACTTTCAATCTGACATCCACAGTTTATTTTATGGGGAGGTAAAAAACCAAGAGTCAGCAAAATTAATATGAAAAGGCCGGTCTTGGCTGGGGGTCTTAGCGGTACCCTGTCGTTATCATATACAAAGCGGCACAGTTGAGCCAAATTGTGCAATGGCAGTCTGACCCGAGATCTAAGAGATGGGTCGAAATTAGAGAGCGCAGCCCTGTGAACCTATAGAGAATTACGTAATCAACTGGCTCCACAAAATGGTGCGAAAAGGCGGCCAATATGCCTCGCTATCCTCAATGACAACTCCATTGTCAATCTGGAGGCCACAAAATTTAAACACATTCACTCAACAACGACACTGACTTATGATGTCCACCCTGTGGAACAAATCGAGTGTGCGCGGCCTATCGTCGGTAATATCTCAATTTGGAAAAAGAAAGGTATAATCGGATTAAAGCATCTGGAAGAGGCCATGACAGAAAAGTTAAGACGTTGATCACAATCAGATTAGAATAAAGAGATCCCCCACTCAGAATTCTTTAAGTACCTCCAGATCAGGCGTTCTATAACAAATTGTACCACCCCGTACCCACAATTGACATATCTTGCGAAAAGCTCTGTCTGGCAGAAGACGACACAAAGGGACTTACCTCGCACGTCTATACAGCGAAAGTGATCAGTTCTAGCAACAAAGCCCATGAATATCCTCATTTAGAGCGCGCTGGGAAAACAGACATCGGAGAATGTCATGGAGACGAGGACTGGAGTGCTATTTTTATAGCCACAGCAATAGTCACCGTCTCTCCGCGTCAGTTCGTACACCTACAAGGAAAACGCATATAAGGTCTCTGATGCGATCCGGTACCTTACCCACTAAAATTATCAAGGTTCGCATGCCGGGGGATCCTCCCCGGCTGTGCCAGAGCCTGTGGACCATGTGAGGTCAGCAGTACCTGCTACATATCGCTGTGGTCTTGCCTCGCGGATCTCATCAATTCTGGGCGGGACAATCTAGACTTTGGTACACGAGACTGTTTGATCTCACTATTTCCCCAGATCCGTGGCTGTTTCTCTTGAACCAAGAGAACCACTAGCCGGTTGTCTCTCTAAAGCTCATAATAAACTTATTGCTCACTTTGCACTCGCAACGCGCTGTGTGAGATCGCAGAGCACTATGGAAAAAGACTCAACATACCAACCATCCCAAAAATTCGAATCGTATTTGGTTTATCTGCCAGATGGAAAGTTAACGAGTCGTGGTTAACGACATCTGGCGACAATTATTAAAAGTCTGGATGCTTGGGTGGCACAGACAGACATCCCGGGGTTAGAAAGGGACATCAATCTGGCTATGTAGTTTCCAAGTACCGTTCTGCGCTCTGAGAGAGATGTGCTACACCTTGCTCGGGGCTAAAGATGATTACATTTTCAAACAGGTAACAGATACCTAGAAAGGCAGCGTATCAAGAACTCTGTAGAACCACTCAGATCACTTAGCATCCTGCCACCCACCCATTCCGCTCCTCCCTCCCCCCCCCCCCGGCGCCCGCGCGCAGAGGGAGTGTCTCCCCCTCCGCTCCCTCTTCTACTCCCCCCTCTTCCCTTCTTGGATCAATGTTTGTCTGATCTACACGTTTGTGCCGTCCGTATGGTTGGATTGTGTTGTCGGTTTCACGTTGTTTCTGTCTACCCACGTAGCTGTCCTACCTGTTTATGCTAACTATACGTGTCTGGATGATCGTGTGTCAGCTGATAGTCGGGCAGGGCGTCTTAATGATTCGGTGAAGAGGCTTTTACAACCTAGCCCCTCCAAATAGAAGGGGGTTTGACGACCATAATATGAACCTCGGGTGAACGGTAAAGCGAGCTGTCTCGATACCCCTTCAGGCCTCACCACGTCTGACCCACGATTGAACGTTCTATTCATTGATATTCAGTAACATTATACTTACAGATACACTGAGAACACTCATGAATATAATGTATTTTGTAATGTATTGTATTGTATAATATTATAAAAGTAATATAAAACTAATAAAATTTAAGTACAAAAAAAAAAAAATATTTATTGGTAAGTGATATAAAAGGGGGCAACAGGAGAGCCTTGGAGAAAGCGCTCTGTTGAAGCGTAGAACGTGGCGGGCTCTCTGTTGCCCCCATTTTATCCATGCGCAATAAATAATTTTTTTTAATAGGACTACGGCACGCTTCTTTTTATTCCTTCTGCTTTTTGATACTTATACTAGTGCTCCTCCCTTCCTTCTTCTACTTGTCTACCCGTGGAGGAAAGCACACCACTGGGGACCCTCACAGGTGGATCGCATGGACTATGCAGCATCAAAGTGAGTCTTCGCTTGCTACGTTTTCCTGTTCAGGACTTCATTTGTTTAGACACTTGGTACACTATTGTAATTTAATCACTGTCCGGGTATCATTGTGTACCATAGCGTCAATATCAGTGAGCTCAATATCCAGGATTGCAACCCAGACCTGTCTTCTATTCAAGCTTATGGTTGAGGGGTCCCACCCCTTCACAAGTATATGGTTATATATTTATTCCATTCACAATATGGCTGTGAAGTCTATAGCACTTACATATACAGGGTTCTGCAAAGAGTCAAGGGAGTTGGAGGGGAGAAAGTGAGTAGACTGTTGTCATACAAGTCGCCAAGTAGCGGAGGCAACGGTTTAGAAGAGATGGAGGGGTGAGTTAGGGGGGAGGCTGCAGTCACGTGGTGGTTTGTTTAGAATGAGGTGATGACGCGTCATTGTCATGAAGAATGAGAAGGTGCCAGGAATCGGAGCGAGAGGTTAAAAAAGAGTGAGCAATGGGTGGGGGCTTAGTGGCCAGAAAGGGTGCGGAGGAGATGTGAGGAAGGATCCAAGGGGGGCAAGGATGTAAGGGTGAGATGATTGAGCGTGGAGACCTCGTCCTCAGTCACAGGTTATAATGAGACAGAGAGGGATTTCGGGGTGCGAGGGGGGTAGGTGTGGACGTGGAGTTTTACATGAAGGACTGTCGGGACCATAATCTTGCGGGGGAAGTAGGGGTTAGAGGGCGGCAGAGGTTGTATGAGGGAAGAAAACAGAGGTTGGCTTGGCGAGGGAGAGGCCAAGTGTTGTAGGAGGAGAGCATACATTTATAATGCTAAACAAGTCTGCTTTAAGTGGGTTTCTCACAGTAACTTTCTGTAGGGGCGTGCAGGACCTAGAATTATTGGCGTTCCCGGGACCGATACTAATTGGCGCCCTCATCTCTGGTTTGTTGAGACCTTCGGGCGGCGCACTGGTGATCTTCACGGGAAGGCGACACGCAGGAGGTGCTTCACATTTTCCAGGCGTGTTCCGAACCCCAGAGCCAGCTCTAACATGGTCAGAGTCCAGCAGCACCCATCGGCAAGTCGAGGGACATTTAAAGATGGCGCGGGTTTGATGCACGTGGGGAACTGGCAGCGGCGGCTGAAGGGATATTGACCAAGATTATAGGAGCCTAAGCGGGAAGGTGCACGAGACTCGGATGTAAAGTTGGGGTCGGGATGCGGCGCGCTCCGCCTGTCCCCCATGGCCGAGTGCCTGTGCTGCGTTAAAGAGTCCCGAGCTCACCACTCCGATACCCAATCTTTAATGTTCCTCGACATGACGAGGGTATGTCAGGACTTGGACGGTGAAGATGGGTGCTGGGGTTGAGCCCCCTTGGAGCCAGCTGACAGCAAAAGATTTATGGGGCCCAGTTAGCAGCTGCAACAGAAACAGCGATGGAGAAAAATGCCAGGGAATTAGAAGGCGGTGGCCCTTGTAGTTTTTGACTCACGCGGACTGTAAAATTGGCCCCAATAATTCATGTGTTAGCATCACACGACAGTATGGCGGTCCGATCCAACCGCGGATGCAAGAGGGTTTGTGAGCTTGTAATGTAGCGTGGGAGGTTGTGGGGGGGGGGGGGCAGGGCAAAGTGGGGAGCGTGACAATGGGAGACGCACACAAAAAGAAGGTAAGTGCCAGGGTACAGGATAAAGGCAGGAAGAGGGACACAGAATTAAAAGCGAAACAAATGAAGCCGGGGAAATAGATGAACATTGGCGGGGAGGGAGTTCCTGTTCACATACTGCAGGAAACGAGTCCCAGGGGGGGGGACGGGTTGGTCTCAGGGGGGGGGGGTGGGTCGTCTCTCAGCAGGGTGGGAAAAACTGGAGAAAGAAGTGGGCCGCTGAGTCAAAGAGCGCATCATTTTCAGATCCGGGGAAACCACCCCACGTTTGGGAGGTACTTTTCGGTGAAGTACTAGGTTTAGACTCCCAGGGGAAAAAAAAGTGTCTTGACCAAATCTCTAGCTATACGGAAGCTAACAACATCATCAGTCTTGGCTTCAGATGGTCGGCCATTTAAATCCCTTTAAAAACCAGAGAAGTATAAAAGTAACTTCACTAGTACGATTTGGGGGAAGGGAGGGTCCAATCCGGTAAGTAAAAAAACCAAACCGTGGTTACAATGGAGTGACTCCTTCCCCCCCCCCCCCTTTGAGTTACCGGCCTCTAGGTCGTCATCGCTTCCTATCAGTTATAATTGTATATTTTGTTGCGTTTTTAAAGCTACATTTCATGCAACAAACGTTTATTATTTGTGCAGTGCAGAGAGAATTTGAATATAAAAATATTGTCACTCCCAATAAAAATTGGGAAAATTGCCGTCTGCAAACGGCTGAAAAGTCGCAAGGGGGATTGGTCACGTGTTATAGGGTTTTTGCGGTCTTGCTGAAAACCGCCCTGTCAACCCCTAAATTGTGCACATGCAGTATCGTGTACTCATACATACTGACCATGTGCTGGACGAAGTAAACTTCTGGGGAACTAAAGGAATTTCCGGTTTACAATAGCAAAGGTTGCACAACAAATTGAGGTCGGTACGAGGGAGAGGTGCGACCCTTTTTGCCGTAGTTGGCAAAACCCTTTGCAAAACATGCTTCGCCTTCAAAGGATCGAACGTTTAAAAAGTTTGCAAAGTTTAAAAAACCTTCCACAGGCTTGAAAATATGAGAGGGAGGACGGCCATGTTTAGTGGAGCACGCCAAAAAAATGACTCCATACCACCCAAATATACATCTATAACACTCGGGGAGAGCCCTGGGGAAATATGACCAAATATAGCTCAAACTCTTTAACATTTGCATATCTCTAGCAAATAAAAAATATCACTTGTGAGCACGGTACTTCGGGGGTCTGCAACCATGCCTTCCCCCATTATTTCTTCGGCCATACAGTGCTTTCTGCAGACAGGGATCTGGGTAATGACCCCAGCAAATGAGAACAACAGTGTCATATCTCCGAGGTATATCATCCACGTGTTGTATAGAGTTCAGGTGAGGAGGTTATAGAAGTCAATAACTACTAACAGTACGCCACTTCTGTGCAAAGAAAAAAAAAAAAAAGTCCTCAGACTCAGTGTCCCTTATTACCTGAGGAAGTTGATGCTATGTACAAGCGTTCACCATAAGTGAATGCGGATACTCGCTTATCATTGAGCTTCAGTATTCGAGAGAAGAATTGGATTCTTTCAAGATAAAGAGGGATCAAGGATTCTTTCTCGGCTTGATTCTGCCACATCGGTTCTGTAACTGTGGGCCACTGCAGCCGGCCTCGCGTGAACATGACAGAATTGACGCTGTCTTCTGTTGTTCCTTGGCGCTGCAGGTTTTGTTCCTTCGAAGTCGGCCTGTCTGGATTTCTCTCGGGCGCGCGAGTACCAACCCGCTGCCGGGGAAAGTACACACATTGAGGCCAGCTAATTGTTTTTGTTTGTTTGTCAGGTTTTGTTTTTTCTCCACAAGTTCCACATTACAGAACTGGAAATATATGGACCCGATTGCAAACACTGAACGTGATTTTTTTTTTTTGTGGTTTTTTTTTTTGTGGTTTTTTTTTTTGTTTCCCTCAAAGCAGCTATGCGGCTCACCCGGCGGACATTTGTGTCACCCCAGAAAGTTGCCTATGCTGGGAACATGGTAATATTGGAGATACGGAATCTAAATATTGAATGGGTGGTTTTCAACTAGTTTTAAGGTATCAAGGTTTAACATCTGGCTCTCGCTGTATAAATATTGGGAAACCAGGTAATACATTATTTGGTCGGGGGGCTTTTTGCATTACCGTCCCTTTCGCAGCACAAGGTTAAAGAATGTTCCAGCTGGCCACAGAATACAGAGTTGCACTTTTTCTTCTCCTGTGTTCCCTGCATTCTTCTCCATTCTCTCCTATGTCTAACAGGAAGCCGGTCTCCTGGGAGGAGGAGGGGAGGAGGGGAGGAGGGGAAGGAGTGTGGGTGAGGGATGGAGTGAAATCAAACGTCAGCCGGCCCAGAAATATATAGGATGGGACCGAGTTGGCTCGGATTCGTGGGTACCTCCCAGAACTTAACCCTCTCACTGCATGCAGGGCATTGGTTCTAATGCATGGCAGGCGTAATGTCAAACAACTGGAAGGAGAGGTAAATGGGCCGGGTTTGCTAACCGGTGTATTCCACAAGATGCTTCAATGGGCTGTAAGGTGTCTCCGGCGCCAGGAGGTTCTTTGGGCCGCAGTTCTTGGGGGTGCGGGGCAGGGGGTGGGTCATTTTAGGGTTTACAGCGTCTATGTTTAAAGGGTCAGTGTTCCAGGACCTACGTCACACACACACCCACAACAGCAACGTGTTGAAGCAGGGTATCCCAAATACTGCCATGTTGGTGGCTCTGAGCAATGGAGGTGGCCGTCCTCTTGGCCTATAGGGAAAGAATAGTGGAACCCCGTGGTAGGGTGGTTCGGGCAGCTGTGGCATCATTTCAGCTCTCCATGTGTGATGGGAAATTGCAATGTACCTAACTGATCTAGCAGTAGAGAAACCTCTAACACTGGGTATGCGTTGCTGCTAAAGAACATGCCGGAAATGCGCACGCTTATATACTATACTACCTCCTCCCTGTCACACAAGCTGTGGTTCCCTTGTCACAGGCAGAGCCATACAAAGGCATGACACGGTGGACTAGGTTGCCAGGTGGCTTCTCAAAATCCTGAGACTCCGTGGTGAAAGGTGCGTCAGGTCACTATGTCCAGGGAGGAAAATACCGGAACACACAGTCCAGTATTACAGCGCCCTCTTTTTTTACTGGACAGAGTAATACAATACAGGACAGTTCCGGTGCAATAACGGACACCTGGCGACCCTAAGGTGACAGACGGACAGCAGAGAACCAGGACGCAGAACATGGCGGCAGCGGAGGGAGGATTATTTGTGGATATGGAACCCTTTCTTGATTCACAAGCGGGGTTTCACCGTGTATACGAAAGTTTCACATTAAAGCTGGTCTTTGTTGTTGTGTGACCGCCTTTCTATCAAACGAGCAGATCTGCGTAATATTGAAGATGCTGTATTTAAATAAGAAAAAACTGCATCGTCGACAGGAATCAGAGTGTTGATTGATGCTTGGGTACTGAGCGATGCTGCGTTTGGTAATTTAACCCATGTGTTTGTATAGCAACCTTTCCTCTATTTGCTTGAACGTTGGAGGCCGGATCTGAATTTGGGGAAAGAAAATGTGAAGTATTGTTCCAAAGGAAAATGTTTCTGTGTTCTTGCAACATATCGGTTTAATGTGACAATATACCTTTTCGGAGAAGAAATGTTTGTACCTATATTTTATTTATTTTGCAATAGGTGGGCGGAAGGGCCTCTTACACAGGGGGGGTGTGGTGCACGGTACGGGATCGGGTAATATGTCCAAGTAGTAGGGCACAAGTGATTTATAATACCAGAAAGCGCAAAGATGGCAAATAAAAGGTAATTTATTAGGTCCACAAAATGCGCGGTGGACAGGCCCCAAGTTTTCCCAGGGGACCTTCTTCAGGGGCGTTTTGGGGACTGAAGACGGTGGGGTGTGTGTGTGGGTGGTGTGTGTGGTGGTTGTGGTGTGTGTGTGGTGGTGTGGTGTGTGTGTGGGTGTTTGTGTGTGTGTGTGTGTGGGTGTGTGTGGTGGTTGTGTGTTGTGTGGTGTGTTGTGTTTCGGACCTAATAAATTACTTATTTGCTATTTTTGTGCTGGTATTTCAGATCACTTGTGATCTAAAGTGTGTGTGTGTGTGTGTGTGATATATATATATACATACATACACACACACACACACACAACTGGATGGCCTTTTTTGTGTAGCGCCATCCAGGTACATATATACTTATATACATGTGTGGCGTCATCCAGGTACATATATACTTATATACATGTGTAGCGTCATCCAGGTACATATATACTTATATACATGTGTGGCGTCATCAGGTACCTTTCATATACTTATATACATGTGTGGCGTCATCAGTAAATATTCATGTGTAGGTTCATCAAGGTACATATATAACTGTGTACGTCATCCAGGTACTATATACACTGTGTAGGGGGCGTCATCCACGGTACATTAACATGTGTAGCGTCATCAGGTACTGTATATACATGTTGTGTAGGTTCATCAGGTCACATATAGACATGTGTAGTGTCATCATGGTACATATATACATGTGTAGCGTCATTCAGGTACATATATACACGTGTTGCGTCACCATGTACATATATACACGTGTGAGCGTCATACCAGTCATATATCCACGTGTGTGCGTCATCCAGGTACATTAAAAGTGTGGCGCACCGTACATATATACACGTGGCGTCATCCAGGTACATATATACACGTGTGGCCAGTCTATCCAGTGGGTACATATATACACGGTTGGCGTCATCAGGTACATATATACACTTGAGCGTCATCCAGGTAATATACACTGTCGATAGTGACAATAACATGGTTCATCAGGTAATATATACAGTTAGCGTCATCCAGTAATTAGTGCGCGTATCAATACATCTTAATGTGTAGGTCATCCAGGTACATATATACACGTGTGAGCGTCATCCAGGTAATATATACATAGGTGTGGGTCATCCAGAATATATACACGTGTGGCGTCATCCAGGTACATATATACAGTGTGGCGTCATCCAGGACATAATACACGTGTGGCGTCATCCAGGTACATATATACACGTGTGGCGTCATCCAGGTACATATAATCCGATGTGGCGTCAATCACAGGTACATATATACATTGGTTGCGTCATCCAGGTACATATATACATGTGTAGCGTCATCCAGGTACCTATATACATGTGTAGCGTCATCCAGGTACATATATACATGTGTAGCGTCATCCAGGTACATATATCATGTGTAGCGTCATCCAGGTACATTATACATGTGTAGCGTCATCAGGTACATATATACATGTGTAGCGTCATCCAGGTACATATATACAAGGTGTGCGTCATCCAGTGACATATATACATGTGAGCGTCATTCCAGGGACTATATACATGTGTGGGCGTTCAGGTACATATATACATGTGTAGCGTCATCCAGGTACATATACACAGCAGCAATAGACACTACAAAATAATATGAGACATAATGGGAATAAGTGCTTCAAACTGTGAACGTTGGGGGAAGGAGCCCCTGCCCCGAAGAGACGTTTCAGGCCTCAAATCTAGCTATTTTGTGTTGGTTTTCTCCATTTTGTGCACAGTAATTATGACGTCGTTGTGACTAAAACCGCTAAAAATAACTAGCTGATCTGCTTGTTCCCATTTTTAATAGCGCGCAAATAAGAAATAGTACATTTTTTTCATACATTGTTTGTTTTTCCCTTTCCTACCTGGTGTAAAAACAGAGACCCTACTTTCTCCTTGGCTTCCATTCATGTGTCGGCTGGTCTTGTGTCTCCCCCTAGTGGCTGGGCATTGGCCTCTACCCCACCAGCAGGGAGGCTGAATCCCCCACCTCGGGGCAGAATCCGATTACACGTACTTGTCTCAAACCTTTTTTCTTCAGCCTGCTATCTTGTTCTGCCCGGGGGCGATTGCTCCTGGGACCAAAGTGAACTAATTCCAGTGACCTGTTTAAGGGGCTCTCTGTCTGGGCCGATGCCCTTTTTACCCAAAGCTGACACCTAGACGTATTTGTCATTTATTTGCTGATGTCGGGCTTGGGAGGGGTTTGATTTCCTCTGCCTGCTTCCCTTGTGTGATCAGCATGGGCCAAAGTCGCCCTCCCACCTCTCCTGACCTTTACTGGCTCTCTGATAAAGGACAGGGTGGGATAAGGGGATCGACAACTGACCGCCCCTAGGAAACTCAACTGACCGCCCCAAGGAAACTCAACTGACCGCCCCAAGGAAACTCAACTGACCGCCCCTAGGAAACTCAACTGACCGCCCCTAGGAAACTCAACTGACCGCCCCAAGAAACTCAACTGACCGCCCCTAGGAAACTCAACTGACCGCCCCTAGGAAACTCAACTGACCGCCTGTAGATTTGCACCTTTAAGTGTTCAGTACATGTTCTGTTCCTCTCGCCTGCGTTTGTTTCCTTTGTTGTGTTGTTGTTTTTCAGTCCAAGGACAATTGGGCTGCATATTTCACATTCCTTCCTTGTTCGGGGTTTTCTCCTTCCTCTCCAGAAAGTTTGCCGTTAATAGGGGATTAGCACGGGCTGTGTCATGGGCATGTTCCTTTTTTGTGTTTGCATAAACAAAATTGCGACCCAAATGAGCGCAGTCGTTCATTGTGTGTGAGTAACCGTGTTTAATCCCCACGTGGCTATTGATGGGTTTTAAGGAGACTCTGAAGCTGTGACCGCGTCCTTTGCGATGTCTGCAGCTGCAGGGATGTCCCAATCCGTGGTGATGTCGACGGGGGGATTAAACACGGTTACTCACACACAATGAACGACTGCGCTCATTCTCTCCCTGTACAACGAGCACCTTGCTGGCTCTCTGTACAAGCGAGCACCCTAGCCGGCTCTCATTCCCCTGTACAACTGAGCACCCCTGCTGGCTTCTCCCGTAACAAGCAGCACCTGTTGAGCTCTGCCCTGTAACCCTGATCACCCCTTTGGCTCTCCCTGTAGCCCGCAGCACCCTGCCTGCTCTCCTTGACACAGCTAGCAAACCTGCTGGCTCTCCCTTACAAGCGAGCACCTCTGTGGCTCTCCCTGTACAGCGAGCACCCTGGCTCTCCCTGTAACAGCACCCTGCGGCTCTCCCTACAAGCGAGCACTTGCTGCTCTCCCTGTACAACGGCATCACCCTGCTCCGGCTCTCCCTGTACAACGAGCACCCTGCTTGCTCTCCCTGTACAACGCGCAGCGA
>CM071572.1:76996463-77413963 GCA_036426205.1 Ascaphus truei
CTGCCGGCTCTCCCTGTACAAGCGAGCACCCTGCCGGCTCTCCCTGTACAAGCGAGCACCCTGCTGGCTCTCCCTGTACACGCGAGCACCCTGCTGGCTCTCCCTGTACAAGCGAGCACCCTGCCGGCTCTCCCTGTACACGCGAGCACCCTGCTGGCTCTCCCTGACGGCTGTTCCTTGTATTAACAGTATATGAGAAAGTGTGGGTCTTTGTGTTTTTTGAGTGTGAAAGTGCAAATCCGTTATATAGGTGTGTGTGTGTGTGTGGTTAGATAAGGGGTGGGTAACGCCAGTCCTCCAGGGCCACCAATAGGTCAGGTTTCCAGGATATCCCTGCTTCAGCACAAGAGGTGGCTGTCGTTGACTGAGCCATCTGTGCTGAAGCAGGAATATCCTGGAGAGAGGGTGAGAGGTGTATCAGGTGCTTACATGAGGGTGTCAGTCGCCATAAATGAGGAGCTCGATTAACACATTGATACAAACAATAATATACAAGTCTATTTACCTCGCCAAATCTAACCACGCTAAAAGCAAAAATGTGGCTGATTTTATTTGAAATCTATTACAAATTGAGTTTCCCAGTGGCCCCTGAATGGGGAAAGGTTTGCCAATCAAGCATTTTCTTTCCCCTTATCCCACCCTGTCCTTATCGGAATGCCAATAAAGGTAAGGGGACGGGGTTTTGCCTGGGCAAACTCGTGCTGAACACTGTGGCACCAGACAACATGAATATTCTAGAAGATCAGCAGAGACTGCAATACGGTTGTGACCAACATTACTGCACCCATTGGCGCGCTCCTGCGGGTGAACCAGCACAATAACGCCCCCTTCCTGCGCACCAGCGGATTCGGAAACCATGGCGGCTTCTCCTGCCGGGGAAAGTGTGTGATTTCAGAGCAATTTAAACCTTTCAGGGCTCTGTGCACCATAATATATTGACTACTTTATTTTTTTCACATTACAAATTCTGCAGACCAATACCACGTATTTTTTTTTTATTTGGTTTTCTTTTATACAAAAAATCTTTTTCCTTTGCTGCATTTTACAACATGAATATTGCTTAAAACCAGAGACAGAACATAAAACACAGACAGAGCTCAGTTTTTAGCACATCCAGTGAAACTCATACACGGTACAGTGGCTAAATATATATGTATAAATATCAAGTAAAATGGTCTTTTAGTTTAACATTTTTGGCCAAAATTGTTGTAAGCCCCTGAGCCAACTTCACGGCAGACCACAATTCAGGGGTCCCTAACGCTAATATAAATTCTTAATAACCTGTGTAGTAACAGGAAGAATGATTTATAGTAAATCTGTCAATATTAGTTGCATAGTTCTAAGTCTGATTGAAGCCTTTATTAACCTGTACATTACCAGGAAAAGCACTCTGTATTAGAGTTGTCACAACCATACTGCAAGCCAGCAAGTTCTCCTGAGTGGAAGATGCTATGGAGTGAGCCCTTAACCATTTAAATGTGGGAGGGGGTGAGCTTCAATTAGGTAGGAGGTTGCCACCCTCCAATCAGCCAAGACTAGCTGAACAAGAATTGTAAAACATACTGGACACCTAACAAGCTCCTATTGAACCCCCAACCCGTGCCGTTGGCTCAGGGGCTTACAACAATTTTGGCCAAAAATGTTAAACTAAAAGACCATTTTACTTGATATTTATACATATATATTTAGCCACTGTACCGTGTATGAGTTTCACTGGATGTGCTAAAAACTGAGCTCTGTCTGTGTTTTATGTTCTGTCTCTGATTTTAAATATATATTGCCATGCTCAGTAGCACTCCTCTGTGACACTCATATGCATATATATATATATGTTGTGGTTATTTTGGGGGTTCAATAGGAGCTTGTTAGGTGTCCAGTATGTTATGAATATTGCTTAAATTGTTTTTTTAAACCTGTGTGTGTGTGTGTGTGTGTGTGTGTGTGTGTGTGTGTTTTTTTTGTTTGTTTTTTTAATTAACCCTTTCGCTGCCAGGGGGCAGAAACCCTATGGGTTGCTGGCCTTTCTGGCTGCGCAAGGTTTAAGTCACTACAACCACTACGGAGCTCCCCCGCCACCTTTTTTTTGGCAATGGAAGAGATTCTGAAGGACTGCTGAAGGAAACGGGCACCCAGATTTCGCTCACACGCGCCTGCGTTCACTTGACCCCCCGAGGAGGGGAGGTGTGGAGGTGTGTGGGGGGGAAGGCTGGGGGTCAGTCGCAGGTCCTGTGTGTTGGTTCTCCGTTTTTGATTTCCGTTTCCCGTTTTTGATTTCCCGCAGGCCGCGGTGTTAGGATCAGCTGATGTGCGCTGGAAGCAATTTCAACAGGAAGCTCGACCTGGAACAGGAATGTAGGAAGTTTGGAAGGTACCAGGTTTTGGCTTGATTTTAAAAGCAAGAGGCAAATTGTGTATGGTGTGTGTGTGTGTCTGTGGTGTGTGTGTGGGTCTGTGTGTGTGTGTGTGTGTGTGTGTGTGTGTGTGTGTGTGTGGTGTGTGTGTGTTTAGATTGTAAGCTCTCCGGGGCAGGGACTCCTTTTCCAGTAGTTACTTCCATGTCTGAAGCTCTTACTCCCCACTTTGTGTTCTAATATTCTGTCCCGTGTATTACTGCTGGGACGCGCTATATACCATGGATGGCGCTATATACCATGGATGGCGCTATATACCATGGATGGCGCTATATGGATACAGATGCACACACCTATACTAAAAGCACAGACTTGGCTTCTTCGGTGTCTCTGGAAATGAATCACAAATTGCTTTCCTTAGAGGCCTCTGGGATAAGGGTACAGAAAGCTTTGATAAACCCTCCCATAGTCACCCTGTCCTCATCAGAGCGCAAATACAGCCACGTGTGTTAATGGCCGTGACGTCATTAAAGCTGCAATTCAGTCTTTTTTTTTTTTTTTTTTTTTACATTTATTTTTTTACTTCAATAGTTTCATGTGTGCAATCTCTAATTACCTAAAGAACAGTATAGCTGCAGCTCAATTCGTTTTCCATGTATTGATAGGTCGAAATTTGGTGACATATTAAAAGCTGGGATTTGTTTATAATCTGCTTGTCTGTCAGTGGAAGCTCATGAATATTCATGAGCACTCCTGCACTGACATGTGCTAGAGGGAGGGCAGGGCTGACAAAGGGGTGTGCCAGGGCTTGTGACAGGACATGAAGGGGCAGTGCCTTAGTAAATGCTTGTTAAAATAGAATACAAGAAAATTGGTCTTTCAAAGTTGTTTTTTTAAAAACAGAAAATGCTAAAAGTTTTTTTTCTTACTACAGAACTGATTTATTAAAAAAAAACACACGTGCAGGATATTGACTGAACTGCAGCTTTAAGGGGTCGCCTCTCATTGCCGCCTCTTTTTTTTTTATTAATCCAAATCTGACACCTATACGCATGTAAAATAATGTTAAAGTTATTATGTAAACGCGCTGAGCGGAGGGGGGGGAGGGGGTTTGATTTCCTCGGGCTGCTCCCTTCTGTCTGATAATCACTGTGTTCCACAAGAGATTGCACAGGCAAAACCCCCTCCACTCTACCCCCCACCCCCCTATCTTGGCTCTGTGATAGAGACAGGGTGGGCTTTGGGTAAAGTAAACACTCGGTTGACACACTCTCCCCATTCAGACGCCCCTAAGGAATGCGATTTTGTTTCTCAAAAAAGTCAACGCCAGCTATGCATTTCTAGCACCGTTGGATTAGTTTAGAAAAAGCCATTGAATCTGTTCAGTTTGTTGCAGAGAGGTTGCTGTGAGCGGCTGTGAGGCACCGCTTCTCTTCCTGGTTCTGATGGTGATTTTGTCATTCTTAAACTATTTAATCCCTGTGCCAAAGTAACGAGACAGAATCAAACATCCGTATAAGGATCCAATGTAATTTCACCCATCCATGAGGTCGGCCTCGATGCACCCCGTGCAATAAGGTCTTACATTGCGGCCCCCATTAGTATCCCCCCGACTCCCCAGCAACGCCACGCTCCGGCGGCCAATCCCTGCTGCTGCCGTCAAGAGATCCGGATTGGCTGGAGACGGGAGATTTAGTGCAAACAAACAAACGTACAATTTTATATGGTGATTTGTAAATATGGGATCTACATATGGGAAGATTATAACAATATTTCGTTTTTTAGCACTGTTGTCCTAAAAGTCCAACTCCTATTATTTTTTTATTTTTTTTTAAAGAAACGTATCTGTGTAATTGGTTTCCTGTGACATATTCAATCGCCCTTTACCCTTTACTGCGCTGGGGCACCAGAGATTGGACATCTGGGGTCATGTGACCGATCCCTGAGTGATCACGACTGCACTGGATGGTGCGTCTGTGCGTCTGTGCGTCTCTGTGTCTGTCATTAGGGCACTGTAAATATAAGTACACTGTTTTACCTGTTTTGTTTTGCTGGATTCAAACATATCGGCTACTTACATTGATCGCTTTAACTAATTCATAATCATTATATCAGCAATGGCCAAACAAGAGCAATGTACCTGTAGCTTTAAGGTTTGATTGATTAGGCAAACACTCCCCCGTTCGCAGAGCCCGAAAAGGGCAATTTCTAATTAATTTCCAAGATGAAAAAAAAAAAACATCTATATATCCCAGTGGAAGGTCCTTGATAGATTCTTGTCTCTTTGCCTATTGATTTCATTTGATAGGTCCCCATCTATTGTAATTTGCTGGCCCAGGTAGACATAATCTTCAACTTCCTCTAGTTCTCTTCCATTTCTTTTGATCTTTGCAGACTTCACACTTATGTACATCATCTCCCTACCTCTCCTCTCCCTCTCTCCCTCTCTCTCCCTCCCTCTCCAGAGATTTACCCTGACACCATGGGGGGTTATCCATTAAACTGCGATAGTGCCGGTTGGGGCACTATCACACAAACTCGCACTGACTTGCATGTGGTTTTCCGTGCCCCGATCGGCACTATCGCAGTTCAATGAATAACCCCTCCCTATGAGTTCCCCGCATCGGAATGTATGACATGGGGTCTATGTAAGGACATGCAAGTGTGTGTGTGTGTCCTAATACACGGATGAATCATGCAATGCTTATGCAATTGTTTAGAGGAATGTTTTTGTATTAACACCTCCGTAGTAATACGATGAATACAGCCTCAGCCCAAAGACGTGGATCCCCAGCCCTGAAGTACAGGTGGAGACCTACATAGGCCTAAATGAATGCGCTTACAGCCGTGCTAAAGGAATAGCGCAAGGGGTAACATCACTGACCTTGGCGTTGGCGAACCTGGGTTCCAATCCCAGTCTCGACCTTGGGCAAGTCATTTGATCCCCCCTATGCCTCAAGCGCCAAAATAAGATTTGTTAGCGCTGAGTAAGAAAAAAAACAACTATTAAAAATGAAAAAAGGCTACATTTAGGCAATCTGCATTCCACTGACACCTGATTAAAATACCAATTTAATTCCATAGAAGAAATCCTTAAATTCACCAATAAATTCCAATTGTACAGTAATGTCTATTCATACATCGCCAACACAATGTGACTGAATGAATGGCTCTTGATTTGCTCTCTCTGGTTGCATACTTATTATTATTTTGAATCTATAGCTGGTTCTTGTAAGGTCTTTATAGTGAGTTATGAGGACAGTGTTTTAGTACTCCAGACATTTGCGCTAATGTCACCACTACTATTGTATGCAGTGTAAATAACATTGCAGAGATCAAAACAAGCGTTTCATTTGTAGATCAATACGCCTTTTGTGCTTGAAATGCTCGACTCTATCAAATATTAACGGGTAGTGCTAAACTGACTGCGAGTTATGGTTTCACTGATTTATTCATCCTTACTTACAGGTTGTTGCTAAAGGGTCATGCTTTCTTTAAAAAAAAAAAAAAATTGTGCACATGTAAAAAAAAAACAATTTTGAGAAGTCGAGGGAAAAAATGATGAGGCTTGTTAAGATTAAGAAACGTAGGATAATTTGTTACTTCAATTTGCTTTAAAAATAAAAACTAAAGTAATAATATTTTGGTATAAATAAAACAAGAGCACGCTCATTAGGGTATAATCTGCCTTTAAGCTGCAATGGTTTATGCCTCCAGTCGTTATCGATCGCTGGTCCTGCAGTAAGTTATAATATATCTATAAGAGAGCCTCGGAAGTAAGAGAACGGTCTATGACGTGGGTGAAACGAGTTCAAATCCCCAAATCTTTTCTCCTTGGGCAGGTCACCATTTTTTTATCTCCCTGTGCCCCAGGCACCAACATTACATTGTAAGTTCTTCAGGGCAGGGACAAACTGTGCGTGCAAAATTCTATGTACAGCACTGCGTATACTGTCAGAGGATCAGCCTAATATAGGACAAAATGACAGTGTGTTGAATAAATTAAAGGGTCAATCCCATGGAGAAACAAAATGGCCTAATGACCGTGATCCCCCAGAAATGAAAGTGGCGGGGGACCAGGAAAGATGAGACCCAAGAGTGTTTTTTTGGGGGGTGGAGGGGGGGTTCCTCTACCGTGGGGCCCGTTTTACAGGGATCAGGGCTCTTGCTTGGCATAGGAGACCTGGGCACAGAGTAGGACAATCAGCCCCATTCGCCATCAGTTCTATATTTGTAAGGTAACAAGATGTTGCAGTGATGGCTGCACCCTTATCTTAACCAGAATGAATGTCCACACCTTTTGGCTCCTTAATGACAGATGGCCGTTTAGAGGCAGGGTGTGGTGGTGTGAAAGTGACAGGTGGTGCTGCCTGTCACCATCCACTGCACCCTCCAGTTCATAGGGAGATCTCCCTGTCTCTCCCCCCAGCCCTTGTCGACCCAATACTGGATGAAGCTTCCCCAAGCATCTTCTGGGTACTGCGGTTGCAGCCTCTTCTCCTCGTTGCTCCAACAAATGTTCTGCTTTTATTCTGCCATCTTACTTTTGGTCGTCGTCTTGGTCTTTTAATCTCTCTTGGAATCCAGTGGAGTACCATCTTTATCCAACGATGGTCATTTCTTCTTGTGATATGTCTGGCCCATTTGCCATTTTAACCTCTTCACCTTTGTGATGGTGACAGACTTTTGTTTGGTTTTCAATCCATTCATTATTGCTCCTCTTCGGGTAGTGCCCAGCATGCATCTCTCCATACTTCTTTGTATTGTCTAAAGCTTCTGGATTATCTTCGCATTTAGGGTCCAAGTTTCACATCCATAATTTGAGGACGGGCTGAACACACTGGTTGAACACTTCCCTCTTGAGACACTGTGGAAGGTTCACTCAAGGCAATCTTTTAGTTCTTGCAAATGCCCCCATCCCATCTTCATTCTCCTATTGATTTCAAGGGGAAGAGCCTCTCACTGAAGAGAGAGGAAGCAGCGGGCACTGCAGGGCAAAAAGACTGCAAAGGCTGGACTGCGCAAAAATAGAAAAGCTTTATTAAACCATTAGCAAACGAGGTTTAATAAAGCTTTTTATCCTCGTTTGCTATGGTTTACTAAAGCTTTTCTATTTTTTGCGCAGTCCAGCCTTGCAGTCTTTTTGCCCTGCAGTGCCCGCTGCTTCCTCTCTCTTCAGTGAGAGGCTCTTCCCCTTGGATAACTACACAGCTTGCAGCACACTGATCCGGACGCAGTCAAAGCCGCAGTAAGTGAATCCCATTACTTTTACTGCCGGAGCCTCCCCAGGTGGATTGCCGTATATGTGGTTTTTAGTGAAGGGGTCCGCTGCCGGTCGAGAGACCCCTACCCTCCTGCCCCCCCCCCCCCCCCCCCCCCCGGGTCATCCCTATTTCATCTATACTACAACGCTAGGCTTTTCCCCACTAGGTTATCCTTGGATTTGGCCTTTTCTTTTTTTTTCACTGCTTATTTCTCTTGACTTCACTATCCGGAACATTGGCATATTTGAAACTACACATGTAGTGGGACTTTACTCTGTAGCACCCGTCATCGGGAGTGATTATTCACCTCATTTTCCCTCTAGTCCTATTGATTTCATTCAAAAGGTTCCCATCCAGTTACTTGCTGACCAAGGTAGACACAGCATTCAACTTCTAGTTCTATTCCATTTATTTAGATCTTTGCGGACTTGACACACTTGAACTTCACGTTGGTCTTGCTGAGGTACATATGGAGGCCCACTTTCTTGCTTTCTTCAGCGAGTTCTCCAATTTGTTGCTGGAAGTTTTCTGGACTTGTGGTAAAAATAACACTGCCATCTGCAAATCGTAGGCGACTCAAATATTCATTGTTGAATTAGATTTTTCTGGACAGTCTAATGTCTTGAACAATTCTTCAAGTGTTGCTGTGAAAATCTTTGGTGACACGGTGTCTCCCTGCCGCACTCCTTTGCTGATCTTTATCTTGCTTGTAGCTTCATGAAATCTAATGGTTGGTGTGGCATTCTCACAAATGTTCTTTATAATATAAACGTACACTTCAACACTTTTTTGTCTTAATGCATCTAGGCGCATGAGGTGCCGACCGAATCAAATGCTTTTTTTGTAATCTATGAATCCTAACCTGAGTGGTAGATCGTATTCATGACTTTGAGAAATCACTTAATGTACTACTTGGATGTGGTCCATTGTGTTGTATCTACTGCAAAATCCCACTTGTTCTCTAGGCTGACTAAAGTCACGGGTCTGTTGCAGCCTATTAGTGAGTATCCTTGTAAAAATCTTGTTACTGATTGGAAGTAGACTTATTTTGGTCTATAGTTCTTGAGGGCTTCTTTGTCTCCTTTCTTATGGATGAGGATAACTATGGCATTAGGATTTTTTTTTTACTTCTTCCCCAGCTTCTTTCAAGATTTAGGTTGTAATTCCATCTACCCCGGGAGCCTTCCCATTCTTCGTGGATTTTATTGCTTTTGCCACTTCTTCTGGAAGGACGGATGGTACCTTTTTATTGGTGATTTCTTCTCACTTGTCCTCTGCTGCCCTGTTATTTCTGTGTTTGCGTTCAATTTCATGTAGAAGTCCTCAGCTCTTCTGATAAGTGCACAGCCTTTTATTGTTGATCCATCGTTTTGTTTGAGTGCAATGATTTGCTTCTTCCCAACCAAGTCGATGCTTCATCTTCTTTAAGCTGTTGTTATCTTCAATTGTCTTTCTTCCCCATGTCACAGTTACATTCTCTTACATCTTCCGTTATACAGTTGTGGGTCGTCTTGCACAGCTCTGCATGTTAAATTCTTAGTCTGGCCTCTTGGGATTGCTTCATTTCTTGTCATCTTCTCAAAAATTGTTTTGTTTCATCTGATTTTATATATATATATATATATATATATATATATATATATATATATATATTTTTTTTTTTTTTTTTTTTAAAAAGAATGCATTGGCTTGAGGATTTGCTTGTGTAATACGAGCTTGAGACAAAAGGTGGCACTGAGTGCTGATTTGCATGTCATTTCCCAGAATCCCTTGCTGCAGTGGAAGCGCTGTATGCTGGGCTATAATGGGGAAAGACAGGGTTGCAGACCTGTCTAAGACATGCAAATGAGCATACAGTAATATTTACAGTTGGTTTATATATATATATATATATATATATATAATCATCCTGTTTCTCCCCCCCCCTGTGCTTTCAACTACAACCTTCATAAGTTAATCATAATCTTTTGTTGGTGTCCCCATGCATTCCGAGTGAGCGGGTGATTTTTCAGTACTGAACGTCACTGATGCTATACTTGAGGTTATTGATGTTGATTGATTTTTGTCGTCTCTTTAATCAGTTTTCTTCTTTCCAACTTCGCCTTCAGGTGTAATCTGCAGCTAACCAATATGTGATCACTCCTTGCGTCCAAACGGTTAAGGACTGTGCAGTGTCCAATAACGTGTTTTTTGTTCGTTCGGATATAGTCAATTTCATTCTCGATTCCATTGGCTCCATTTTGTATTTGGATTCCTCTTGAGGAATGAATTCATGGTGTAGACTATTTCACATTCTGTAAATTCTACCAATCTGTCCCCACGTTTATTCGTGTTCCCGTAACCGTACTTACCAACCGATGCTTCGTCTGTCCAATGGGCACCAATCTTTGCGTTGAAATCGCCCATAACGATCTTCAGGTGACCATTTCCTTTGTTACGTTGGTTGACTCCATGGTAGAAGTCCTCCACTTCGTTGTCTGTGGGACCTGATGTTGGAGCAGACACTTGGATTATTTGAAGCCTGAATGACGATTCTGCTGCTCTTTCTGATCAGCTTTCATATTCCGCCATGTTGTTTCTCCGTCTCTTGTTAATGATGAACCCTATTCCACTGATTCTGCCATTATCTGTACCCCTGTAATAGGATAGGGGGCCGCTTTTGAGCTCAGTGAGACCTTCATCTTTTCTTCTAACTTCACTAAGACCAACAATATCCCATTTCATCTTTTCAAGTTGGTCTTCCAGGTCTTGCAGTGCTGCGCCACTGGGAGAGAGTGCGGCAGTTGTAAGTAGCCAGATTGTAAGTAGCCAGATTTAGGTTTGAATGAAAGCTTGTGTTTAGCCTCTGGGGGTTCTTGGCGCCTGCTGCCTTTATGCCTTCCTCCTGAATGCTGTCAAGCCCAGGGACATTCCAGTTTCCGGAGAGTAAGGGCCGTTGCTTTTTGGTGTGTTCCATATTTGGGGGATGAGGCCTTACTTGCCATGCCGGTCTTATTTGCATGTTGGCAAAAGGCACCTTTTCCAGTAGAGCCAGGTACGTTGTTCATGCTTTCATCGTATAGTTACATTTACCGGAACAAGTGCCACCATGAACGTACGGCTAGAGGGGGGCAGACACACAAAACACACAGCACACACACCACTACAACAACACACACACAACACAACACACACACACACACATACACACCACACAACCACACAGCACACAACCACACACACTACAGCACCCACACCACACCACCACACACGACAGACAACACACGACACAACATCCACAATCACACCACACATCGACCACACCGAAGAGTACCACACACACACAAAGACACACCAAACGCAATCAGCACAACATGTACACAATACAGCAACACACACACACACACACACAACACACAGAAACACAAACACACACACACACACACACACACACACACACACACACACACACACACATAATAAATACACACACACATACACATAATACATACACACACACATACATATATAATACATATACACACATACACACACACAATACACACACATATATGTATACATACACCCCCAAAAGGGTTCAATTGAACCTGCTCTGTCATTGCCTATTTTCTGCACAATGAGGGTGTGGCAGTTTCCTGCAAGATCTCACAGGTCTAATTTTTTGCTTTGGGACAGATATTTCTCTTTGGGTGAGGCAGGCCAAACCCTGTATAGGATCTAACCGCCCGTCTCTTCCTTCCATCTGCAAACGCTCCTCACCCTAACCTGCTATGTGACGCTTCTCTCTTACACTACTTTGCCTCACAATCTTTCCAATCCCCTCTTGTCCCTTTAACAAAAGCCGTGTTACCGTGCTTTCATTTCAAGAGCGGATTTGACACTATTTTAACTCTTAAAACCCAAACGGGGAAGGACTTTTGCAATAACACCCATGTTTCATGCCCAGGGAAGTGTAACTCTGAGTTTATACATAAAGAAGCAGTCGTATTCTTAGACTGTAAATGAAAACAGTGTTACCAGGTTCGGACTGGACAGGAACGATTATTTTTTTGGGGGGGTGGGTTTGCTGTACATATGAAATCAGTAACATGGATACATTACTATAATCTAAAAATGTATAAACCCATGGGGGGGCCCCGCACCCATAGTTCCATCCCCTTTGAGGTCTGCACTTCCCCCCTCCCCCCCTGTACACCGCTGCCCAAATTTCTCCCCCTCCCCCCTCTGGCAATGATCCTTACAACCAAAGTTACCGTGGGCTGTAGATGCGCGTATCCGGCACTTCGTGTTACACGTGGATACGGCGTCTCTCAGACGCTGTTAGCAGGAGATCGTCCGGACTTTGTTGCTTTGAAACAGTTTTCACCGTATCCGTGTCTTTGTTGTGTCGCTGGCAATTAATGGCGTATAAATCCCTTGTGACGTGCGAGCCGTTACGGACATCGCGGATATATGCCCCACGCCGTCCTGGCGGCACCTTCTCCAGTAAGTATCTCTGGAAGCAAGAGGGCAACCGAAGCGGAGATGAGTGCGGTTCAGCGCTGGAGAACCCCTGCTTCCTATATCAGGCGTGGGCAAACATATCGAGGAGGAGGGCCGGCTCCTTTAAGCCATTAACGGTCACCTGTTTATGACCACGTTGGATAGCGATGAGTAAGGCTGAGGCCCCAGTACCTGCGCTGCACGCGCGCCCGCGAGACTGGCGGCGCGTGCAGCCGATTCCCCGGTCTGCAGTGAGTTGCAGGCAGAGAGACCGGGGGGCGGGGCGTGGCGGGGGAGTGACGGGGGCGCGGCCATGACGTCACCCGGCAGGTTCGTCCTCATTGGCTGAACCGCCGGGGGCGTGGCTTAGCGCTCCGTCGCGAGTCCTGCTCTCAATTCTATTGAGAGCAGGAGCAGCTCGCGCCACAGCGCTGCGGCCCCCCCTCGCAGCGGGCCCGGCGCCATTGAGGGGAGGGCTCTGGTCCATGCAGCGGGTGCTGCAGTAGCCAGCGGGGACCAGGCCTTACTCCAAATGTCACGTTTCAATATGGGAGGGGAATGGTGGTCGGCAGACAGGGACATTGACAATCATGAAGAGTAATACACCGATGCAATGACGTGACCACGACACACACACACACACACACACACACACACACACACACACACACACACCACACACACACACACACACACACACACACTGTCAGCGACACACAAATACACACTTGGGGGGTGTGGAGGGGTCACAGAGAGCGAAACCTGCAATCGCACACAGGGTCAAGTGACACAGTGACCAGGTCAGCGACACTGACACTCGGTGACACAGACATACTCCGGGACTGCAACACACACAGACCCCACCTTCCTTATAAATGGACAGCGACACATAGATCCCCCCCCCCCCCCCCCCACACTCACACACACCACTACAGACACTCGAGTCACGTACACACGCACCCCCCTGACTTCTCTATCGTAATATGGCTCCTCAGATCATTGAGCTATATTAATTGTTGGGAAACATTGCTCTTAAAATGTTTTCCAAGAATGAATTTATAAGTCGCCCATGTTCGTTATCGGCATCATTTTGCCTGTATCGCACCGACGAGAGGTTCCTGGGAAATGGCTCTCACACGGACCACTGATTTGATTGTAGCATTTTGGTGGCTTATCCCTCCCTCATCAATAGGGCGAGAAGTGCACTGTTAACAAGGTATTAACTTCCAATAACGGAACGAAACGCGTCAGAGGTGTTCTCTGTGATGTGCAGCACTATAGTGCAATAAAGCTGTTTTTATTTATCCACGTCTTCGGCTGAGTTCCTGTTGCAGTGACCACCTACAAACCACCCATTTCTGAAGTTACTAAAGCGTTAACCGTTTGGCCTCCATTGAATATGTTGAGAAGCCAGCAACATGTATTTATCCCCCCCCCCCCCCCTTTAATTTTGGCACTTGGAGAAGCCGTCTCTCGTGTCAGCGCATCCAGCCATATTTTAATTACTTCTGCTCCGTGTGCATCAGCTTATGATTTTGGGGAGTGGTTAAAGGGCGATAAGGAGGAATTACCCAACAGACCTGTTATAATAAGTCAGTCGCAATCTTTTAACCTGATTTTCTTCCCGTTTGCTGCACATCAGAAGTCTGTGTTTCTATGTAAACATAACTACCCACCCACCACCCCCATAACTACCCACCCACCCCCATAACTACCCACCCACCCCCGTAACTACCCACCCACACCCATAACTACCTGCGTTCAATGCAAGATCCTTGACTAACAAGATTCGTACATAGAATGCAGTCTCGAGCCACAATTCCCAGTTCCAGTTGCACTTCTTGGAATGTGCTGGATTTTGGCAAAGCCAGCGGGACACGGCTTTAATCCACTCTCCAAGTGACTTGGCTGTGACAGGAAAGAGGTGTGGTTAGAATGGGTGCTAGCCTCGACTGGTACACATGGCATTTGAGAGTTGCAGTACCCTGTCGCAATGAATTCTGGGGCTTGGCAATGATTGGGTGTTAGAACCTCTAACTTCTGATGACTTTGGGGAAGTCGCTTACCTGACTCTCTATGGTCTATGTACTTCAATCCATTTTGGAGATATGCGCCTCCTGGCGTCAGTGTATCAAGGTGTTTGTTCCAGTTTGTGTCCCAGGTGCCTCTGCCTGTGATGTTGGGGAGTTTGCATGATGCACAGATTATAAGGAGATGTATAACACGTGTGCCTTTGTGTGTCAATGTTATTTCCCTTCAATCTGCGTCACAACACCTGCCACGTCTGAGGTAGAAATCCACGCTGGGCATGAAACTGGCGCAAGTTGCATATAGCACGTCGGGGAGCACAAAATGGAACCGTGCATTGAATAACGTTTTCTTCCATGCGATACCTAGAACCCGGTGTTTCTGTGGAGGACAGAGGCCGGAGCAGGTTCCAAGATGTCATCTTTCAAAGACCAAATGGGTTGTAGGCCAAAAAAGGCATTTTTTTTTTTTTTTGTAAATATTTTTCCTTTATTGGTGTCTTTTAAAGCACGTACATGTAGATATTGATATAACATTCACAGCATAGCATGACAAATCGTTGTAAAATACAGGTACATGGCTATGAGGTATTCTGAGACACACAATAAACCTTTTTTTTTCCCATTTTCAGTAGTGAAAAGAGAGGGGATGACGAGGGGCGGGTGGATAGTTGGGAACGACATGGGGAAAAAGAGGGGGGGAGGGAGGGGGGAAGGGACTGTGGCGGGATGTGCGCATCGGCCCTCGTCCCCAGGGGTATCAGTGTTGGACCAGGGCTTGCATCAGTGTCGGGGCCCCCGACCCTGGCCAAGGCTCCCAGGTTCTATAGAATTGAGGCATTCTTTGCCTCAACATGGCTGTCAGTCTCTCCATATTCATAAAAAATGGCATTTTTAATGGATGTGCAGATTTTTTTTATCATTGACGTCTTGAGACGCTGATACTAAAGATCAGTGGGACGGACTCCATATCCATTAATCTCCGAAACCCAGTGAGAGTTGACATGTCTGCAGGGTGCCTATGAGGAATGTTTCTTATCTGCTCTTCCCTACACCACTGCTGCATGCCATGGATCCCTGAGAGAAATACATCATAAATCACAGCCCAATAATATCTCACGCGGGGAACTAGTCAAACACAGGCTATGCAAAGTATGTATTTATACATACGTTCTTCATTTGTTTATTAACAACCATGTCATGAGTAAATGGAGGCAAACTTTTAATCAATGGCCCCCTCTCGCGTGATATTCTACTCCAGTAAACGGGGTTTACTTGCTCGAATACCAATCTCCGTGCCCCAAATATCGCAGAATATACAAAGCATGTGGATTTCAGTCAAGGCCAATACCTAACCGAGCAATCATTTAGGACCGAGTTATAAATATATATTCATTATTTTCACTTCCGGTCTGCAGAGAGAATGACCGAGTCTTGGTTTTGTCTTCCCATTTTATTATTTGTGCGTAACTTTCTTACAACAGAAAAGTAAATTAAAATACCACTTGTGGTGCATCTGTATTTCTCAGACAGGTCTGCAACCCGGTCTTTCCCCATTATTACTTGGCAAACAGTGCTTCTACTGCAGCAAAGGATTCTGGGTAACGACACACAAATGAGCACAGTGTGCTTTACAACAGAATATTGTTTGACGACAGACGGACCTGGATTATAATCATACTATGGACCCAAAGTTGGTCACTTGGCATGCTTCATACTACATATCATAATGAACACTTACGGTGCCCCTATAACCTTCCCTGAACATCTTGAGGGCCGGCACTCTAGGGGTATTCAGTCATCCATCTAAGCCAGTGATTATTTTATTTTTTTTTAACTTTTTTTTTGGTTAAGGAATCTTATTATATTGTGGAATTCTGCGTAACCCCAACCCTCTCTTATAGCGCGTCTGAGATCAGATGCATTGTAAGGACCCCCAACCCTCTCTAATAGCGTGTCTGAGATCAGATGCATTGTAAGGATCCCCAACCCTCTCTAATAGCGTGTCTGAGATCAGATGTATTGTAAGGAACCCCAACCCTCTCTAATAGCGCGTCTGAGATCAGATCAGATGTATTGTAAGGAACCCCAACCCTCTCTAATAGCGTGTCTGAGATCAGATGCATTGTAAGGAACCCCAACCCTCTCTAATAGCGTGTCTGAGATCAGATGCATTGTAAGGATCCACAACCCTCTCTAATAGCGCGTCTGAGATCAGATGCATTGTAAGGAACCCCAACCCTCTCTAATAGCGTGTCTGAGATCAGATGCATTGTAAGGAACCCCAACCCTCTCTAGTAGCGCGTCTGAGATCAGATGTATTGTAAATTCTTCTGTATTTGGTACAATTTTCAAATGTCCTGGAAATTGCAGGGAAACCTTTAGGAATACCCGGGGAACCCAAGTCTGACCCAAGTGGTAAACACGATTAGCACAGAAGTGAAGCACCACTGGGGGAGGACGGGACCTGTTGTGACCACATGATCACTACTGCAGGCGATCACGTGGTCACGATTCTGAAAGAGAGCAGCCTGTCTCCTGGCATCAAAACGGTCATAGACGGCCGGCAAAAAAAAAAAAAGTGTGTGTATCCGTATTTATCCGAAGCAGACAATTGGGATGAAGAACGAGCCCCAATGTGGGTTTATTCCAACTCTTTCTTGGCAATGAATGTGCTGTGTGCACGTGAGAGAGAAGAGCCGAGCCAACTCCACGCAGAGGACCCATCTCTTCATTTATGGCTATAAAGAGTGAGACCGGGTGGCACTTTAAACAAAAATATATATATATATGTTTGTTCTAATATATGTAACATTTGATTTACCTTTATTGAAACTAATTACGTAAGCTGCCGATTTGATTCGTTCTCCAGTAATCGACCAACATAGATACTGGCTTCCCGGGTTAACTTAATGGCCGCCTTTCAGTTTCAATCAATCCCTGAGTCCAGGGGTGCGCAAACTTTTGCAGCTGCCCCCCCCCCCTTGCCTGCTGCCTCCTGTGCTCGTGCCCCCCTACCTCTGTTCCTGGTGTCAAATGACGCTGCGGGGTAGCCATGGCGACGCGTCAACACAGCAATCGGAATCTCGGTAAGTTGAGGTTGCAGAGGCCTAACGCGATCCCCCGGCATGGGGAAGAGCGCGGGGCCTCTGCAACCGACGCACCCCTCTAGAAAAATCTCCCCCCCACCCCCCCAATTTTACACACCCCTGCTTTAGTCAGTGTAAGTCAGCCACTACAATGTATTCTTATATCACTACGGTAACATTATCTAGTGTTACAGTTTGCAGCTCAAACTGCTGGGAACATTGGCAACACATTATCACAAACAGGAAAGTGTTGCAAAGCTCTTGCACTGCTGGGGAGGTGGGCTAAAGCCTGATATAGAAATCTAAAGGACGCTCAGTTTGAATCCCAATGTTCATCATTTCTACCCACCAGTGCCAAGATTAGAGTGTAAGCTCTGTGAGACACAAACTCATGCCTGTCGACCACTGCTCAGCCCTAGAGGAAAATGAAGAGTTGTTGTTTATTTAAGAGGTCATTAAATACAGACATGTTTTAATAATTTCAAGATGTGACACGGAAAACTAATATTTGCCTGACTCATTCTTTTTATGTTGCAACTAAAAAAAAATGCAAGTTTGCTAAATAAAGGGTAGTAAAATGGGGTTTTTTTTTTGCTCAGAAAAACACATTTACAGATCGATTTATAAACGCACGCGTTGGTTACAACATATCGTGTGCGTGCGCCGATAAAAAGATGCAGGACATCTCGTGTTCAGAAATGTGTAATAAATCGGGATTCAGAGTCGGAAGTGAAGCTCAGAAAATTCCGCGCTAAATTTAGCAGACGTCTGTTTTGTTTCTTCTGTCAGAGGAACATCGCGTCGTCGCTTAGAGAGGGAACCGGAGAGATTCTGTCGTTCCTGTGGTAAACCAAAGGCACATTTGATGCATTGTTGTGCATCTTTTATGGGATCTTGAGGGATTTCTTGCAGGGTCAGCACATTTTGCTGTAAGTTTCATGACATTACTGAAAACCATATAACTTATTAAAGCAGCAAGTTCCCAGTTATTCTCTCTCTCCCCCCTCTCCCCCTATGTCGTGCTCTCCCCCTCTGTCGTGCTCTCTCTCCCCCTCTGTCGTGCTCTCTCTCCCCCTCTGTCGTGCTCTCTCTCCCCCTCTGTCGTGCTCTCTCTCCCCCTCTGTCGTGCTCTCTCTCTCCCTTCTGCGCGAGTGCTGTCTGCTCTCCCCCTCTGTTCAAGCTCCTCTCTCACCCTCTGTCGCGCTCTCTCTCTCTCCCCCTCTGTCGCGCTCTATCTCTCTCCATCTGTTGCGCTCTCTCTCTCTCCATCATGTCCGCTCTATCTCTCTAACCATATGTCGATGCGATGGCTAAGAGATATCAAATATGTTGTCGTGAGTGCGCTCTCTCTCCCCCTATGTCGCCCGATCTATCTATCTCACCCCCTATCTATCCCCATCTGTCTAGCACGGATTCTATCTATTCCCCCTCTGTTCGACCGACGCTATCTCTCTTAAACTCTATGTAGAAAGCTTCTCCTATAAAAATCTGTGAGGGAGCTCGGAGATAAAACACTGCGACTGTACGTTGTGAGCGATATTCTATAGTATAAAAATAGATGTCGCGGAGTCTATATAATAGACAAACCTATGGTAGAGATATAGAGATAGAGAAAAAGGAGGTGGACGGGAGCACCCTCCGGCCCCTCATTTTGAGAAGTAAGTGCGGGGTTTAAGGGAGAGACACGGCATGCGTGTGGGAAGGGATAGGAGGAAGAGAGAACAAAAGGGGAGGGGGGAACTTTTGTGAATTCTGGGGGCCCACCTTAAGCTGGGACCCTGTCTCCTCCATTTTTAGGGATGCAGCTCGAAGAATCTATATACAAAAAGGGACTGAAGAGTAATCTCTCAAAACATATTTTTTTTCTGGGTGTTTCGCAGCGCTCTCTCTCTATCCCAAATAGGTGTCGCGCGCTGTAGGCGAGGAGAGAGAGAAAAAATAGCACGGTAGGGGTGAAAACGGGGGGGAGGAGAGAGGAGGGGAGGAGAGAAAAACGAGGGCGGGGGCTCTGCGCTTCTCTTCGTCCCCCCCCTCACCCCCCTCCTCTTTCGCTTGCGCTTCTCTTCTGTCTCCCCTCCCACTATGTCGCCGCTCGCTATCTACCCCTTCGATGTCGACGCGGCTCCGCTCTCGCTCTTCCCCCCGTAGGCGCAGGTAGCTTCTTTCTATTGTAAGTCTTCCCTTACCTCCCACCCCCTCCCCCGCTTGCTCGGCTACCGTGCGAAGTGAGCAGAAGACGAGAGACAAAATGTGCAGGTGCGGGAGCTGTTACCCTCCCTGTTGACCCGTAAGGTCTAGGGAGAAGAGAACTGCGAGAGAGCAGAAAAAGAGGGGCCGACCGAGAGAGATGATTGAGAAAAAGGATTGAGTGGGATTGCGACGAGAGAGAGAGAAGAAAAAAAAAAAGAGGGAGACGAGAAAGAGAGAGAAAAAGAGGGAGAGAGAGGAGCAGATGAGGGCGAGGCGGTCAAGTCTTGGCAATGGGAGGGGG
This sequence comes from Ascaphus truei, assembly GCA_036426205.1. Classification (NCBI taxonomy): domain Eukaryota; kingdom Metazoa; phylum Chordata; class Amphibia; order Anura; family Ascaphidae; genus Ascaphus; species Ascaphus truei. The sequence goes on from CM071572.1 coordinate 77,016,168, forward strand.
GGGAGCGGTAGAGAGGGCGTCTGGCGGAAAGGCAGGAGCTAGGAAGGAGCGAGGACTGACCGAGAAGCGACCGCTGAATTTTCTTTCATATCATCTCCTTGGCTTGATGCGACATATCTCTCAGATACAAATCTGTTAGGAGAGCGCTCCTCTCTCTCAAAATCTGAGAGAGCTATATATCTCCCCCTATGTTACTTCGAGAGATATCTTCTAAAAATTAAGTAAGACACAGATATATATAAAACAATATGTGTTATTGGTGCATTAATGCAATCTGTGTATGTAGAGATATATATACCCCAATCCTGTGCATGCACTCGTGTGTATTCTCTCTGTCCACCAATCCCCCTTCTTGACCTCGTACCCCTATTTGTCCCTCTGTCGAGCTCTCCTCTCCCCTCCCCCCTCTGTCGCTCTCTCTCCCCCCCCCTACTTACGCTCTCTCTCTCCCCCCCACTCGCGCTCTCTCTCCCTCCCCCTCTGTCGCGCTATCCCCTCTCCCTCCCGCACCTGTCGCGCTCTCTCTCCCCCCCCCTCTGTCGCGCGCTCTCTCTCCCCCCCCCCCTCTGTCGCGCTATCTCTCCCCCCCCTCTCTGTCGCTCTTCTCTCCTCCCCCCCTCTTCTGTCGCGTCTCTTCTCCCCCCCCCCTCGTGCGCTCTCTCTCTCCCCCTCTGTCGCGCTCTCTCTCTCTCCCCCTCTGTCGCGCTCTCTCTCTCTCCCCTCTGTGGCGCTCTCTCTCCCCCCACTTGGTCGCGCGCTCTTTGCTCCCCTTGCCCCCCCCCTCTGCCACACACACACACTTTAGTAGCTGCTGAACGTGATCGGTCGGGGAACGAAGGAGGACGGCTCCTTTTCCTTTCTGGTTCATCTGTGCCACAATCCCGAAGTGCCGCAGGCTATCCGGCACTCTAGGGGTAACTGAGCTTCCTGTTAATGTCTTGCCAGCTGTTTCGGAGGGAAATAATATAATAATATAAACAATACATACATAATAAACATCACATACATACGGACAGACAGAAAGTACAACAGAGAGACAGACAGACAGGAGGACAGGGACAGACAGACAGATCAGAAAGACAGGACAGAAGGACAGACGAGCAGGACAGGAAGACAAAGACAGACCGAAACAGGACGCAGGAGAGACAGACAGGACAGAGAGGAAAGACAGACGAAGACAGACAGAAGATGACAGACAGACAGAAGACAGACAGAGGACAGGTACCACAGACAGACAGACAGACAGACAGAGCAGACACAGACGACAAAAGGAGAAGACAGAGAGACAGACAGACAGACAGACAGATGACGACGACAGAGACAGAGACAGACAGACAGACAGACAGAGCGAGACAGGACGAAGAGAGACAGACAGAGGAAGACCAGACAGAGGCAGACAGACAGAGAGACAGACAGACAGACAGAAAGACAGACAGACAGACAGTACAGACAGACAGATCAGAGACAGACAGACAGGACAGAGCAGACAGACAGACAGAGAGACAGACAGAGAAGACAGACAGACAGACGAGAGTGACAGACAGACAGAGACCAGAGGGACAGAACAGAAGAGAGACAGAGAAGACAGAGAGACAGACAGACAGACCGAGAACAGACAGACAGACGAGACAGACAGGACAGACAGACAGAGAGAGCAGAAGGACAACAGGAGAGACAGACAGACAGAGAGACAGACAGACAGACAGAAGACAGACAGACAGAGGACTAAGACAGAAGAGCAGACAGACAGACAGGACACGACAGAGAGACAGACAGGCACAGAGAGACAGACAGGGGAGGCAGAAGGAAAGACAGACAGCAGACGGAGACAACGAGGACAGAGAGACAGACAGCAGAGGACAGACAGAAGACAGACAGACTAGACAGACAGACAGACAAGACAGACAGAGAGTACAAGACAGACAGGACAGAGACAGACCGGCAGAGAGACAGACAGAGAGAACAGACGACAGAAGACAGAGCAGCACGACAGACAGAATAACAGACAGAAGCTAGAAGACAGGAAAGAAGTACAAGATGACAGACAGACAGACAGACAGACAAAGACAGACAGAAAGACGAGAGAGGAAGACAGACAGACAGAGAGAGCATCGGTCGTGCGCGGTTACGTGGTCGGGCTGATACAGCAGAGAAACATAGAGAGCCGAGACGCGAGAAGACAGAAGAGGACAGAGAGCGAAGAGAGAAGAAGCACAGAAGACGACAGATCGAGACAGGACAGGAGAAGAGATGCAGAAGACTACAGGACAAGGGACAGGACAGGACGACGCGGAAAACAGACGACAGACAGAAGACAGAAACAGAGAAGACAGGATAGACAGAGAGACAGACAGCCGTAGAGACGACAGACAGAATAGAGACGGACAGACAGGTAGCAGACTAAGAGCAACTATACAGAGGACAGACAGACATAGACATCAGAGCAGCAACAGACAGACAAGACGACAGAATGAAGACAATGAGAGGAGCAGACCGACAGAAAGACAGACTACAGAGAGGACAGAGAGAGTAGACGACATACATACATATATACATACATACATATATACATACATACATATATACATACATACATACATATTTCTTACAGTAGCATGACCCATAAAGGCTGATTCAGTTCATGCAGCCACCGCCTGTCTACGTCTCGGCACGCTGGATTCTGATGACTGTTACAATGTTTGCGGTGTGCAGTGTTTGGGGCTAGGGGTTTATCTGTAGTCAGCATCTGACGGTGCTTCGCTGTAACATGCTGACTTACTACATCCTGACCATAAACAAGGTACCACCTGTGACATCCAGTGGTCAAAGTGCAACAGTACATAAATATATGGATCCACCGCTCTGCTTCATTTCAAACCCACAGCACCGTTTCCTGTTCTGATTTATAACCCTACAATTCTAGTGTTTGTTTCTATTAGGAAATATGGCCCTTAATTTTTTCACCGTTCATATTTTTGCCCTTTTTCTAATAATTTCACAATCGCTAAATAGTTTTTTCTTGTCTCTCCCTCTCTCCCTTTTTCATGTCTTTTCATTTTTGTATATATATATATAAATATATATATATCTATATCTATATCTATATCTAAATGAATAGACGATACCGTTCTGTGGCTAACGAAATGCTTTTATTTGTGCGAGCTTTCGAGATACACTGATCTCTTCTTCCGGCGATGTTACAATGAATGAAGCCAAAAAAGGGTTTTAACTTTAAAACAGTGCATCCTGGAATGTGATCTGTGATTTGAAGCCTATCCCTCCCCCTGTGCTGTATGCTCTTTTATGACTTGGGGTGTTAAATGGTCCCTGAATGTTTTTGATGTGTGTGAATGTAAATAAAAATGGTGAAGAGCCCACAGTGTATACAGCGCTTTACAAAAGGTGTGTGTGGAGTGGGAATGTATATCAATGGTGTGGGTAGGTATAGAAATGTAAGAGGCTGTGGCATAACTAAAAGTGTGTGTAGATACTATGTTGTCCCTATTGATATAAAGGGATGGAATTACATAGAGTATTTGTGTGTGTGTGTACGAGACAGCTGTGTGTGCATTCATATAGCGCAGTATGTACAGACATGGCCTTTAGCACTCATGGGAAGAGAGTTCTCTCATGTCAGTAATGACTCATAAAACTTTGGTCTCTGTTTAGGCCACTGCTAAGTGTCCCGAACAGTTGCATAAATTTGTATTCATGCAACCGTCTCTCTTTCGGTGTTCTATGATTACCTTTAAGTATGGCCACCTTCAGATCGTTCATCTTATGGCCAGAGTCAGATAAATGTTTGCCGACAGGACTGTCTCTTGTACCGCGTGTGATGCTGTGGCGATGCAGGTTCATTCTCTTGTTTAGCCACTGTCCCATCTCACCTATGTAGTAGCAGCCACCTGGGCATTTCATGCACATGATGAGGTACACGACATTGCTGGAGGAACATGTGAACCTTCCTCTGATTTTTTACTCCAGATTCCTGTGTGGTATTTGTATTGTGCCCGCTGTGTGGAGCATTGCGCAGGTTTTGCATCTTGCGTCCTGGCATGGTCTTGTTCCGCATTCAGTTGTACTGTTGAATACTTTACTCCTCACCATAATATTCTTGAGATTATGAGGTTCTGTATGATAATAAGGGTGTTTCAGGGAAGACCTGTTGCAGTCTTGTATCTTCCTGGAGAATGGGTTGTAGTTCCCTGGCGATCTTGCGTAGGGCTTCTAGGTGTGGGTTATATGTGACCACCAAAGGTACCCTGTCACTTGTCTCTTTCTGTCTGTATTCAAGGAGATCAATTCTTGGTATTCTGGTGGCTTTGTGGATTTGCTGGTCTACAATTCTGTGGTTATATCCACTGTTTATGAAATCCGATCTCAAGACTGTAATCCGCTGGCTTCTGTCTGCTGTGTCGGAGCATATACGGTTGTATCGTGTGGCTTGACTGTAGATGGTTGCATGCTTAGTGTGTGTTGGGTGGCAGCTGTTGTCCCTCAAATAGCTGGCTGTCTGTAGGTTTGCGGTATACAGAAGTCTGTAGTTGGTTGTTCTTTATAGTAATGGTGGTGTCTAGGAAGTATACTTCGTCTGGGGAATGGGTGAGTTTGAGGTTGATGGTCGGGTGGAACGTATTGAAGTTCTCATGGAACTGTAGGAGGTCCTGTTAACCAGAGGTTCAAATCGGGAGGATGTCATCGATGTAGCGAAGGTATGTAAGGGATTTCAAGTGACAGGTGGAAAGAAAGTCACTTTCCAGTTTTGCGCAGAACAGATTGGCATACTGTGGCGCCATCCGAGTGCCCATAGCGGTCCCGGTTGTCTGAAGGTATGTGTCATTTCCAAATGTCAAGTAGTTATGGGTCAGAATAAATTCGATGCATTTAGTCACTGTCTCTGGGTGTGGCTCCTGCGGTCCCAGAAAGTATCTGCAGGCTGAAATTCCATCTTCGTGGAGATGTTTGTGCAAAGTGACTCTAAATCCATGGTTGCTAGTAGTGTTCCTGTTGGGAGGGGGCCAATGGCATTAAGTTTGTTAAGCATGTCGGTGGTATCCTGGATAATGCTGGGTGTGTTCCTGACAAATGCCTTCCACCCAGCCAGAAATGTTCTCAGTCAGTGTGCCAGATCCAGAGATAATAGGGTGTCCAGGGTTACCCTCTTTGTGAATTTTAGGGAGCATGTAGAATGTGCCAGGTTTTGGGTTAGCTGGTATCAGGTCCAGAATTTGTTCTCTTGTGTGGGTCGGGAGTATTTTAATGATCCTGTTGCGTTCTCTCATGTATTTTTGTGTTGGATCCTCCTGCAGTTTGGTGTAATACTTTGCATAAGAGAGTTGTCTGTGCGCTTCCCGCAGGTAGTCTGTGGTGTTCATTATGACCACTGCTCCTCCCTTGTCCGCAGGTTTGATTGTTATGTTGTGGTTGGCCTTTAGCGATTCTATGGCTCTCCTCTCCATCAGTGTCAGATTAAACGTTTGTTTCCTTACTTTGTCCAGGATTGTGGTTTTGGCTCTGTCTGAAGCTTTCAATGTACCGGTCCAGTTTGGGGTTGCGCCCCCAGTTTGTGGGATCCAGTTGGATTTTTGCTTCTCCCTGCTCATGTGCAGTGGCTCTCCTTCTGCTGTGCTGGCACGATCTTGGTCGTGTCTGCCATGGAATAACTCCTTAAGAAGCAGTCTTCTGAAGAATTCTTCCAGGTCACTGCACAGCTCAACCTTGTCCATAGGCTTGGTAGGGCAGAATGTGAGACCCTTTGATTATATATAAATGAGTTCTTCAGTATTAGGTGATACCTTTTTTTATTTGGACTAACAATTTATGTCATAGGACAAGTTTTCGAGAGTTCTCCTCTCTTCCTCAGGTCAGCAATACTGATAAACAAAGGTTTATCTATCTTATCGATCTACCATCTCAGAACTCTGTATAAAGTAACAATTTATGTATCATATATTTAAATAATGTACATTAATCTTTAGAAAAGGCAGAGGATGACATATTTGATCTCCAAGATAAAATAATCCAGCCAAAACGTATTGGCTCTATATACCTCCCAATTACCAATTCTGCTGGGGTAGCTTCTAAAATGATTGTGTATTAGAATGCATGCATGTTTGAGCCTTCGTATATATGCACGTGAGTGTATTATGACTTTACATTATAGCCCTATAGTGGTCTCCTACGATCTGTTTCCCCCCATAAATAGTAAATAATAGTACCTAATATATCCTACTTTATAATTGCTTAGTAGAGTATATGTATGGCTCTAGCTTCCATTCACACGTTATATTCAGTGAGTAAAGACCCTGACTCTCTAAACGATGACAGGGAGTTAGACACCAGGATTTGAACCAGGTTCCCCTGATTCTGCTCCTTGTGACCTTGGGCACGTCACTTTATCTCCCTGTGCCTCATGCACTGAAAACTTGGCTTGTACGCTCACCTGGGCAGGGGCTGGGTCTGCAACACTCCAATGTGCTGCGTACCGCGCCCTGTGCGGTCATTGTGAAGGGTTTTGAAAGTAGTTATATACTCTATAATTGACTCGTTTCTGACTTGTTGAACCCATTCGATATGCTTCAGGTCGACCACAATGAGCGTCTATGTACAAGGCAGGTAAAGTACACATAATAACAACACATGGATAACTTTGAAGGCGGGGACGCCAAATGTAGCTATTTATTGACATATATGGTGATGACTTTTCTATATTCGCGGCCAAAGTACATTTAAAAATCATACACCGCTCTCTCCGCATACAAAAATGCCAAACCTAAACCTACAGCTGTGTGTATATGTACATATGTGTGTGATGCTTTTCTTACACGTTGCTCCTTGTTGTTTTAGGTTAAGATGGTCTCTGGATGTCCTACACACTGCACTCATCAAGAAGAAATAGGATAGTTCTTGGCAACCGCAGCTATCTGGGAAGCCGGCATAGACACCGGCGCCGGTACGGACTCTTGTCTAAGCCACTGATAAAGCGAAATGGAGCACTCGAGTCGCCACTTGCGATTTAAGGTCCAGAGCCTCGGTCGCCGTCTGGATGATCTGGAGGAAGCGACGAGGAACCTTCAGAAGGCGGAGGACGAAATTCTGGATCTTCAAGACAAAATTATCCAGGCGGAAGGGAGCAACTCGAGCCTGCTTGCAGACGTTGAGGCTTTGAGAAAGAGAGTGCTTAAGATTGAAGGAAAGGACGAAGAAGTGAAGAAGGCGGAAGATCTGTGTAGGCTGCTGAAGGAAAAACTGGAAAACGAGGAGAATGTGACCAGAGAACTCCGATCGGAAATCGAGCAGCTCCAGAAAAGGATGTCCGAGCTGGAGAAGTTAGAGGAGACTTTTTGCAAGAGCAAGAATGATTGCACTCAGCTGTGTCTCAGCTTAAATGAAGAAAAGAACTTGTCTAAAAAGTTATCTACTGAACTGGAAATACTTCGGACCAGAGTTAAAGAACTGGAAGCATCTGAAAGCAAACTGGATAAAGCGGAACAATTTTTAGAGGGTGAACTGGAAAAAATTAAGTCTTTGACCTTAACCTTTGTTAATGAAAGAAAATGTTCTCTGGAAAAGGAAAAGCAGGCTGAGAAATTAATTCTAGAGCTCAAACAACAACTGGAATTAAAAGCGAAAATCAACACGGGAGACCAAAGTAGAAATGAATCCAACCTTTTGGAGCGATCGTCCGATCACGTGGGACTGAATAACCTGAGGATTGAAGATGACTTGCCTTCTAGACTGTCGCGCAAAGTGGGGTTCAACTACATGAAGCAGTCGGAGAATCAACCAAGTAGCAAATCCGAATATGAGAAAAACAAGAATCAAGAGGACAACAAAATCAAAGATTTGCACCAAGAAATAGAGAAGCTGAAGAATCAGATCAAACATTTTGAGTGCATAGAAGAAGAGTTGAAACAATGTAAGGAGAATAACCGGGAGCTACAAGACACCTGCTTCAGTGAACATAGTAAAAGCAAGCAGCTGGCCGATGAGGTGGAGACATTAAAAAGCCAAGCGAAACCACATCAAAAAGTGGAAAATGGAGACGTTGGGGAAGAAATAAATTTACACGGTAGACTTAACGAGAGAACAAGATATAAAGGCTTATCGGCTGAGCCAACAAAATACGCCTCCCGCGATGCATCTCAACTGTTGAGGAGTGAACGGCCTCGTCACAGAGACCCTGATTCTCTGTATAAGAGACAATTGTCCAACCCCAGTAGCAGGAAAACTGGAAAATCTGCGGTGTTGGACACCACTATCGGCAGTGTACGGAAACTAGAAGACAGGCCATCGTCGGTTGCTTCGTATTTATCAAGTGCAAAAGATTTTGTAGCTGGGCAGACTGACAATAAAAAGTCTGTCCTCAGCCGCTACCCGCCGGCCGCCCAAGAACAAAAGGCATGGAAAGGGTCCTCGGCTAAAAAAATCGAAAAGCCGGCACAGCTATTTGGGGAAGACTATTCTGCAAAGGTGCATCAACCTGTTGAAACCTCAAGAAAAGGAGAGGTCTCGGTTTCCACAAAAGAAAAAGAGGTTATGGCGAATCCCTCTGATGCCAACTCGGAAATCAAAGTTAACGCAGCTCCTCAGGAAGATGTGGAGTTGGTAGGAAACTGCTCGTCCTCTTCGATATCTAACACGCAGCCAAACAATGCTGTGTCAGCGGCGGCCACTGCTCCGGATCATCCTTGCACAAACATTTTGGAAGACTACTCCAAAACTGCTGTAAACTCAGATGAAAGTGAAGTAAAGGAGAACACCTCCCAGGACAGCCGGTCTTCCAGATACACTCATTTTTCAGGTAGCCAAGATAGCATCACAAGATCTTCCATTATTGAGCAAACCACAAAACCGGCCATGCCAAGTAAAGATGAAATAGATCCACTCGGCCAACCAGATTCAGATTCAAAAAGACTTTACACTAGTAGAGACAAAGCGAGATTTAAGTCCTCCACCAAACCGCTCATTCCTGAAAAACCGCACATTGTAGAAGCAACGGACCATACAGAAGGGGAGAGAAGGAATATTACTTCAGGACTTCAGACTAAAAGACATTCCAGTCCTAGAGATAAACCAAGATTCCGAGGTGATAATAGAACATCTAATTTTGAAAACGACAATTATGGGATTCAACGAGAGTGGGTATCTGAGAAATCCAGAAAAGTGTCATCCGATAGTCTAGAAAACATGGAACTTGGTTCTCACGTTGAAATAAGGACGAGATCGTGTAGTCCAAGGGAAGCTTTGCAATCCACGGTCGTCATTAAGCCGGTCATCGTTGAAAAAGATATGAAAGAAGTTATGGGTGGTTACAGAGCAAGATCCAGCTCAGAATTAAGCAAATCTCCGTTACACACAGTGTCAAACAAAGTGATGAGCAGTATAACAATATATCCATCCGAAGCAGCCCCTGTGCGATCTAGTACAGAGGAACCAAGAGAAAGACATACGTCAACCAGTAACATTAGACTATCTGCCAAGGATCAATCCTCGCCGACCAACATGAGCCTTCCATTTGAAATATCGATAAACAAAAGTGATATGTCGTTGAAGCGAACCGATGCAAACGATGACTTAGATCTTGAAGAGAAGGCCAAGGCTTCCAACACTAGCGCTGCCAAAAAGCTGGAAGAGGAGGTGACGATGAGTGACAACCATACGGATGTGGGACCTCTGAGCTGGAAAAGTCACACTGCTGTAGACACTAATCATACAGACGATAGACCGGTCACGGTGAGAAGTTGGAGGAGGAAGGGTGTGTTGGGTTCCACTGAGGAATTAGATATTCTAACTGACAAAAAAGATGGTTCTATCGATGCCAAGTATATACACACCTCATTTTTGGATGAGAAGAGGCCGGTGAGATTACGTTTGCGTGAACAGTATTTAAGAAAGACGAGTACTATAGTAGACAATTGTAGTCCGCCTGAATTTGTTTCCAGAAGAAGTCAAAGCAGCTTAAGTGCGTCGGAGATTATATCACGGAGAAGCCTTTTCAATGACCCCTTTCTCTCTTCGGGATTTGCGTCCTGGAATCGCACGACCTTGGAGGTATGTAACGGTTATAAATGTAATATTCACTGGCGATGTATATTCTGTGTTTTAAGTACCAATTAAATAGTGGGACTGTGGCTGATTTCAGGCGAGCTTATTCCCTTTACAGGTCCCGTCCCACGCAGCCTATCGAAAAAAGTTTGTAATAAGAATGTACATAACCTATATTTGCCCCTTCATTTTGTGATCCCCCGATCCCCCGATCCCCTGATCTCTGCTATATCATTAGTTGGACAAAATACCCTTTTAAAGCGGCAGTGCAAGCTGGCCGTTTTTTTCTTTTCTTTTTAACATAAGATTGAAGCAGGTGGTCTCCTGAGCTGAACCCCATTAATTTCCCCTTGGGGACCCCCTGTTCCCGGAGATGCCTTCATAGGGGTTGCCAGTAGCCGCTCCTGTTGGCTAGCAGGGGGGATGTAATGGTGGAGTTGGAAAACTCCTGCGGACCAATAGGAAGGCGTGACGTCATCAGGTCAGGCTTCCTATTGGCCGGCGTGACGGGGGTGCTTTAAACTTTGCCGTGATCCCGACACCCCTTTTTGGAGGTCTGTGTCTCGGGAAGCAGGGGGTCCCCTGAGCTGACATTAATGGGGCTTGGGTTCGGAGACCCCCTGCTTCAAACCTATGTAAAAAAAAAAAATCTCATGAATTGCTCCTTTTAACCCCAACCTGTATGTCCTGTGTGGTGAAATGTTTCTTTTTAATCACCATAACACAATTGTGTACCTTTACAATCACATGACTCACAGTCTGTACCATAAAGTGTGTCATTTGCAGCCACTCGGGGTGTGGCACGTCCCCTGGTCGTCATACATCCTGCAGCCTTCTCTCCGTCACCCGTTCTTGAGGCAGTGATTCATCGTCTTTGGGAATTCCCTCTCCCTGAGAATTAATATGCTACAATTTGAACTAATGAGCCTCTGCTAATTCCTCTTCTAATTATAGAACTGACCCTCTAGATCAGGGGTCTCAAACTCGGTCCCCAAGGGCCACCATCAGGCTTTTATTTGGTGGCTCTTGAGGACTGAGTTTGAGACCCCTGATCTAGATAATATTATTGAGCCCTCTGAAAGATGCTTTAAAAAATGTCCTATAGATATCTTTACCCCATTTGATACAATGGGAACCCGTGCAGTTGAACTGCAGCACTCCAAGCTATAGGCCCTCCCTAGTCCCTGAGATTAAAAATAGTCCCTAGTCCCTTTAAATTATTGAATTTTAAAGCAGCAATCACCCCCCACCCCCCACCCCCAGAAGCCTGTATGAGTTAAACTGCTAGTGTTAAAAAAAACCTCTCTCACTCTCACCCTTTCTGAGCAGGAGAGCAGTGATAGATTTTGTTTCCACTGTACATTTGTACAAATGTCAAACAGATGCACCTCGGTGTCAAGACCCTTTCTCTCTCCTCTCCCACTCACTCACACACACACTCTCTCACACACACCCTTTCTCTCACACACACACACACTCTCTCTCACACACACACACACTCTCACTCTCTCTCTCTCACACTCTCTCTCTCTCACACACTCTCTCACACACTCTCTCTCACACACTCTCTCTCTCACACACACTCTCTCACACACACACTCTCTCACACACACACACACACACACACACTCTCTCGCACTCACACACTCACTCTGTCGCGCACTCTCTCGCGCGCGCACTCACCCTCGCTCGCTCGCGCGCTCACTCTCGCACACACACTTTGATTGCATCTTAAAAATGGCTCTGTGTCTCATCTCTTCGTTCATTCTTCCCAGGATTTCGAAACCTTGGATATTCGCAGCTCCAGGCGGAAGCAGCTTGGGTCTGACAGACTCGCTAAAACAGACTCGGCAGCGAGGAAGCAGTCAGCTAAGCTGGGACTCGATCGGCAGCACCCGAGAAGCATGGCGGAGGAGCAGCATTAACCTGCCGGGAAATAAGGGAATCTGGGTGAGTGGGATTTAAAGTTGTCCGTCTGGATACAAGGGACATGGGAACACGTCAATAAACACAAGTATTATTACAAAGTAAATTAACAATACAATATAAAAACATACAATGAGTTCTGCACTCACGCATTTACTGGGCGGCGATGTATGCTACTTTTGTCATTCAGTTTGTATCACACACCCATAGTACTGCACTATGGAATATGTTGGTGCAATATCGACCAACGACAGTCAATTATTTAAATTGTCTCTTTGACGTCCATTATTTTTACATAAATCTGTCATTCTGTCTCTCTTTTTCCGATTTTCTAAAACTATTTTGGGGCACAGACCCATTTTTTTATTAGAAAGATGTTTACCGCATGTATCCCAGGGGTGGCCAACGGCAGTCCGCAGGGGCAACCCACAGGTCAGGTTTCAAGGATATCCCTGCTTCAGCACAGGTGGCTCAAATGGCTCTGATTGAGCCACCTGTGCTAAAGCTGGGATATCCTTGAAACCTGACCTGTGGTGGGGTTTGGAGGACTGGTTTTAAGGATATCCCTGCTTCAGCACACCCCATCAAAATCCTGACTTCTGCCAGCCACTCATTGTTTCATTGCGGTTAGCAGGCCACTCCGAAACCGGACAGGTTATTCAGCATTTTTACCATAGCTCCTTCTGTTGTGAGCAATCCTAATAAAATGGGGCCCTTCTGTCTCGCGGCTACATAATGCCAGTATTGGCTTCCAGGCACTTCATCGTGCGGTCAAATCCCTTATCCCTTTCGATGATCAATGCAAAAAACGATTTGTTATATTTATGGCGTTATTAAAAGCCTAACGGGGGTTTTAAGGCAGCAATCTGTGCTTATCGTTTCTTTTCGGGGGGGGGGGGGGTGACACAGGTGACACGCACACACGTGACAGGCACACACACACACGTGACAGGCACACACACGTGACAGGCGCACACACACAGGTGACAGGCACACACATGTGACAGGCACACACACGTGACAGGCACACACGTGACAGGCAAACACACACGTGACAGGCAAACACACACGTGACAGGCAAACACACATGTGACAGGCACACACACACGTGGCAGGCACACACACGTGACAGGCACACACACACGTGAGAGGCACACACACACACACACGTGACACACACACACACGTGACACACACACACACGTGACAGGCACACACACACACACGTGACAGGCACACACACACACGTGACAGGCAAACACACACACGTGGCAGGCACACACACACGTGGCAGGCACACACACGTGACAGGCACACACACACACACATGTGAGAGGCACACACAGGCACACACACACGTGACAGACACACACACACACACGTGACAGGCACACACACACGTGACAGGCACACACACACGTGACAGGCACACACACACACACACACGTGACAGGCACACACACACACACGTGACAGACACACACACACGTGACAGACACACACACACACACGCGTGACAGACGTGACGCGCGCACACACACGTGACGCACACGCACACGTGATGCACACGCACACGTGACGCACACGCACACTTGACGCACGCACTACGCAACGCACACTACACGCACACGTGACCCAACGCAAGCGCCTGGCGCGCACGGTGGCACGCACGCGCACGTCGGACGCTACGCGACGTGCACGCAGCGACTACGACGTACGCGACAGAACACTTGTGACGCGACGACGTGAACGCAAAGGGTGACACGCACACGTACGTGACACGCACACGTACGTGACAGACACCACACGTACGTGCACCACGACGTGACGCACACGTCGTAACACGCACACGTACGTGACACGCACACAGTACAGTGCACGCACACGTAGGCAGACACACTGACACGCAAACGTACGTGAACACGCCGTACGGAACCACGTCGTGACGCCACGCTGCACACGCACACGTACGTGACACGCACACGTACGTTGACACCAACGTAGAGCACAGTTAGTGACACGCCACACTACGTGACACGCACACGGTAACCGTGCACGCACACGTACGTGACACGCACACGTACGTGACACGCACACGTACGTGACACGCACACGTACGTGACACACACACGTACGTGACACACACACGTACGTGACACACACACTACACACATTACACACATTACACACATTACACACATTACACTCTCTTATACTGTTCGCTTAGGTAGTCTAAACATAAATACTGACTAGCACAGATTTGCACGTGCACACGAATATATTGCTTATATTTGCTTCCGGATAATGTTCCTTGCCCAAGGGCATCGGCCGACACCGGGCAAATCGCTCTGTGTTGATTCCCGGAGCCTTTCCATTTCTCCAGGTGTCTGAGCCTTGTACTCGCATGTCCAGTAACTCGGTCTAACTGAAGTATGTGTATTTCTAGTTGTAGGATTACGGTGGAAAGACCTGAAGCCACAGACCTTCGAAACTCAACACTCCATTGAAAAGCTGAAAGGACCACGACTGCCTGCTGGATGCCCCCTCCCCGCCCTGCTCCTTCCTCCCCGCCCTGCTCCTTCCTTCCCAACGTTTCACGGACCTCATACACCTTGTATAGTTTTTCTATCCTATATTCCTTGGCTTTACTAGTATATATTTTCTGCAAATGCAAGGGATCCAACTGCATGAACGTCTCTCAGGGTAACCAGACATGAGCCCACGTATTGTAACTGTATATAACGATTATCATTATTGAGATTTGGCTCTTAGGGTATATATAGATTTTTTTATATATATGAACGAACAAATTGCATGGGCACTGCTTCAAAAAATGCGTAGGTACTAAAAGTACATTGTTTTTTGATTTTTTTGTTTGTTTTTTAAACCTGCTTTAACTTATAAAGGACTCAAGGCGCCATTTTGGAATGTTGAGACCGGCAAATATTCTTTGCCGCGGGGTCTTGTTGATATTCCGCATGTATCATTGTATAGAAAAGAATGAACTGTCCTTTCTTCCAGGGCCTGCAAATGTATGTACATGTAAATAGGGGTAAATAAGGCTCTGTGGGGGATAAGCATGTGAAAAATACTATTTTAAAGAGCTTTGCTTTCAGCTGTTTTTTATTATTTTTTTTTTTTTTTTTAAACCTTTTTCCGGCTCACAAAACGTGAAGCCGCGTGATCATAATCATTGTTTTTGGGGTTTTTTTTTAGTTCGCAAAACATATTTTACACCTTTTTGTTTTATAACCTCCATTTTTATTTAAACTCGGTCACCATTTACATTAGACTACTGAATAAAATGAATGGGACTTATGTATCAAGCCCAGAAAACATTACTGCTAATAAACTGACACTACAGTTGGATGGCCATTTATGGCTGATAATGGCTTTTACACGCTATTATTCTACACTATAATCCCCTTTTGAACATCTCTCTCTGGGTCAATATATCAAACTATTTTGCACCTTTTTTTTTTTTCTCGTCTTCACGCCGGCGCGTCCCGTCCATGGAATCCCGGAGGGATTTTTTTCCGTACTATATTAAATGGCGATTAACATCGATATTTATGCATCTACATCGGTCATTTTCTACCCTTTTTTTTATTATTATTATTATTATTATTGATAAAGAAAAATGATGCAGGTTTCACCGCGATCAGTTCTTGTGGATATGTACGGAAGCAGAAAGCGGACGCGCTCGGTGTGCGGCAAAACGCTGTTATGTGGCGCTTGACGCATTACATCTTTTAATGCCTTCATATTTAACTGTACTATATACACACGCGGACCGTTTTTTTTTAATTATTTTTTTTTAATTATTTTTTTTTAACAGATATTCTGTGTATACATCTCTCCGCGTGCAGTAAAATGGCGTTTTAACCCCTGGGCTGCCAGAGGGACCAGGAAGGCAGGTTAACGCTGCCCATAGCGTCTGACAGTGCAGGTCACTGCTACTCTAGGGCAGGGGTGGCCAACTCCAGTCCTCGAGGGCCACCAACAGGTCAGGTTTTCAGGATATGCCTGCTTCAGCGCAGGTGGCTCAACCCGTGGCTCAACCCGTGGCTCAGTCATTGATTGAGCCACCTATGCTGAAGCAGGGATATCCCCAATACCTGGCCTGTTGGTGGCCTTTGCGGACTCCTACCTAGGTCCTGTGACGGCCCATTCCCAAGGCGTGAAACCTTGGCACCGTGTAGCAAATCTTGACCGATTTTTGCTTTTTATTTTATTTTTTTATTATTATTATGAAAAAAACGCATTCATACCAACTTTCTCTTTTAAAACCCTTTACCAAAGCCCACGCAATGGCCAACCCCATCTCTGAAAAGTCTCTTATGCACCTTTTTTGTATGTTTATTTTATCTATATATATATAAAAAAAAATAATCTGCACCTTTTTTTTTTATTTTATTTTTTTTTATCTTTTTCATGAACTTTGAATCCTGAGCACAAGCAACTGTGTTTATTTTTAACATAAAAATACATTCCAACGTTTTTATTTTATTTTTTTGCTCCTGCTATAAAAAGGCATAAAAGTGCACTTGTTGTGTAATACGCAGCGCGTCTGTGCTGCGTTTTGTCTTTCTTTCCTCCAGCGTAAGTGCGGATTTCATCACCTTCTCGTGATTAACCCTTTCGCAGCGAGAGGCTGGCAATAAATGGAGTAGATCTGTTTTCATGCCGCTTAGAACTCTGGCCCACTTTCTGTACACTGTGAAACGGTGCTGAGTTTCTCCGTGCTGGGGGAAGATCTCAGCTCCAGTGAAATGTCTTGCATCCAAGACCGATATAACAAATACTCCGCATGGGGCAATTGGTTCACGCCTCCACGTAAGCCAATGTAAAGGTGCAACGTCACTCCTTTTAGTGATTATACTATTTTCCAAATAAAATGACATTTAAGGCATTTTGCTATAGGTGAGAAACTGTACATAATTCCGCGCTCCTCCCTATAGAAGTTTACCAGCCTATGCTGGTAAAAAGATAGGCCTTACATATATAAAAACAAAAAGAACGATTCCTGCGCTCCTTCCAATGGGGCTAAAAAAACTAATAATCTCATGAAAAAGGGTATTTTGTTAAACCCTTTGGCCAAATCAAACCCTTTGGTTTAACAAAATAACCCTTTTTCATTAGATTATTTTATTTTAGCCCAATTGGTAGGAGCGCAGGAATCGTTCTTTTTATTTTGCTATAGGTAACAGACAATATATTGTATTCTGCTCACACAGCTGCAGGACCCCCCCACCCCCCACCAAAAAATGATACCAAGGGCAGAGATTTTCAGTGCAACACATACCTAAGAAGCGGTCTTCGTAATAATTGGGTTAATTATGTGTTAATTAATTAGAGAAATCTGTTGGGCACCTGAAGAGCGCTGGTATAGAGTGTAATAGTAATACTAGATCAGTAAGAGATTATTCCAGCACACACAGCACCCCGAGAATGACCCCGTGGATAGGAAACCTTGTTTTACCAAGCGCTGCTTGATGATGTGATGTTCCAATGGTAACCCACCCAGCATGGTGAAATATGGAAACTATTTTTTATTATATGTCTGTTTTATGTCTGTATAAAATCTTGATACATTCCTTCACCCATGGATCATTTTATTTTAATCGTGGTTGTTCAGAACATTCACTATGGATCTTTTGGTAATAAACTACATATGAACCATGTCTCCATTCTGCTTTCTGTAACTTGTACAAAGCGGGGGGGAGGGGGCGGGGAAGCCATGATAAGAGGGTACCGGACCTCCAATACCCATTTTTGGATCTTGGTGAATTCCCCTTACTTTGGTGACACTTTAAAAAAAAAAAAATGGGTTTGGAGCAGGGGGGTTACAATGCTGAACTGTGTTCATTTCAGCCCCGGGGACCCCCTGCTTCCCGAGATATTTACCTAGGAAAGGGGTGCTGCAGCAGCCCAGATGGGGCTATCAATATGGCGGCTTTCAATGTTCCGCATGTTACGGGCCTATAGAACAGTTGTGACATCATTCCGTGCGGCTTCCTATTTGGCCCAAGTGATGTGGGACTTTTAAACAGCGCAGATACCGGCACCACCTTTCTGAGGTAAGTATTTCAGGAAGCCGGGGGTCCCCCAGAGGCTGGGGGTCCCCCAGAGCCGAAATCAATGTGGTTCAGTTCCAGAGACCCCCTGCTTCAAACCTATATATTAAAAAGAGCAAGGTGTCGCCAGGTGTGCTTCTTTATATACTGTTCTTTTTCTGTAATGTCTTCAAAGGGCAGTCCTGTATAGTGGGTTATCTTTTTCAACGGTTAATCAATATAAATGTCTTGTCTAAGATTCAGTCCCCCTTAAAAACAGGCTACCCCAAAATGTAATGTTCTTTATAAAACAATTGGTCAATTTGTTTTGTGTTTTTTTAATTTTAATAGCTTACTGAAGTTATAAATAATTGTAGAAAGCAGCACAGGAAGTCGCCATGGAGCGTGTTTGGTGATGTCAGTTAAGGTACAGGAAGTTGTAAGTGCCCCCCCCACCCCTCCTGCTGTCTCCAAATGGTCCCTTGTCCCGATCACAGGAGATGACAGTCGGACAGCAGAGTGACACAGAACGCTGAACATGGCGGCACACCGAGGGAACTGTGACCTCCATTACTCAGGATGCTAACACCTTTGCTGCATTGGGCAGGAACTGCATTAGGCAGTGAGGCATTTAAAGTGAGGTTTTTAAGTGATACAGTTAGACTACAGTTTGACTAGAGGTGACTGGGGACTGGATCTTCTGCACACACTTGACATCAATCGGTAAGCTATTCAGATCACACTATGATCCCATGCTTGTTAGCCTGCATAGTTTACCCCCCCCCACCCCTTTACAACTTCTTCCACTGCAGCCTCTCCCAAAACTGACTGCACAATACACTTAAACCTTGAATTGACCCTAGCATTGCAATTGCAGCAAAACACTTGACAAGGTACAGGCCCACCCCTGCTGTTTAGTCTGCACACACTCACTCTGCTCACAGCAGCTCCTTGCAGCACTGCCTACCTCTGGCATCATGAACCTGCTATGTCTTCTAACTTTTTTCTTTCTCCTGGCATCATGGAGATGTTACTCCCTCTATCCACTACAAACTCCTCCATCCTTGCCCACAAACAACATCACCATACACACTGGACTACTCAAAAGCCTTGCACTATCTACTGAATGTTGGTGGAGAACTCTAAAAACCAGCACACCAACCACTGCTCACTCTAATGGAAAACACCACAAATTTACAACTTGCAAACAACTACCCAAATTCCTACTTATACTATTACTCTCTCTAGCAGGTGATGTTGAAACTAACCCAGGTCCTCCCATTTCAGCTCTGTCCCATGCCCTTGAGAATTCCACCTTTAAATTCCAAAAAGGTCTATCTGTCGCCCATATAAACATCCGGAGCCTGCTGCCCAAACTGGATGAACTAAGGGCATGGTGCCTTATGCATAAACCTAAAGCCATCGTTCTTACAGAAACATGGCTATCCTCTAAAACCCCTGATGCACATATCGCCATTCAGGGATACTCCATTTTTAGGAGAGATAGGTCAAAGAGAGGAGGAGGGGTGTTATTTTATATTGCAGACACCTTACAATTTACACTGTTACATTGCCCACCAAGTCCACCCTCTTTTGAAACTCTAGTTGGCAAAATCTGCCTCCCCTTTTCTAAGCCCATCTTGCTTGCTGGCATCTACCGCCCCCCTAAAGCCCCTCTACAATCCTTGACTGATATCACCCAATTTCTTGCCTCCATTTCCTCTCTGAATGAGAAGAGTGAGCTGCTAGTTCTAGGGGATTTCAACTTCAATTGGCTTGACCCTAAAAACCACAAAATCCAGATACAACTCAAGTCACTTAACCTATCACAACTCATTTCCCAACCCACACGAATAAACCTGAAGTCGCATAACCATTCCTTGCTAGACTGGATTCTCTCCTCAAACCCCAGCAGAATCCAATCCTCTGGCATCCTTCCTGACATTTTCAGTGACCATGCAATAGTGTACTGTGTAAGGAAAATTAAACCGCCCCATTCAAGCCCCAAAGTTCTCCTCACTAGAACATTTAAAAACTTTAACCCACAACAGTTTCTGGATGACCTTACCAACTGCCCATGGCACAGAATCGATTTAATTCCCGACCCTGATTCTGCGCTCGACTATTTCCAATCCGAGTTCTTAAAACTCTGCGATACCCATGCTCCACTACGCAAAATAAGGGTACGGGGGGCCCACCTTCCATGGGTTACACCTGACCTTATAGCACTCTACCAGTTCAGGGATGCCTTGTGGAAAAGCTACAAAGTAACTGGCACTACCAAGGATCTCAATCACTACAGATGCCTGCGGAACGTGTGCACAAGGCAAACAAGGTATGCAAAAGCACAATATTACTCTGACAATCTCCACCAAAATACATCAAACCCAGCTAACTTCTGGAAGGTTATCAACAATATATTCCAGCCTCCTAACCATCAACAACCAAGTAATATCACTAAGGGGGATATTACTCTGACAAACCCCACTGACATTGCAAATGCATTCAATGATTACTTTGTGGGGTGTGCCACTAACTTATTAGCGAAACGCAGCACAAACCCCCAACCTGAATCTCATCCTGGGAGTACCCCTAAGTCCCCCCCCCCCCAACACTGCCCACAACTTTCAATTTAGCCCGTATCTGAAGAGGAGATTACACAAGCGCCTCCTCAAAATAAAACTAAGCAGCCAATGTGTACCCGACTTACTACAATCTAGGTTCCTACGACTTGGTGCCCCAGCCATTGCCAAACCAATTGCGTCCATAGTCAACTCTATCCTGTCTGCAGGCCAGATCCCTAAGACCTGGAAAACTGCCAGAGTTGTCCCAATCTTCAAAAGTGGGGACAAAAACACTGTCTCAAACTACAGGCCAATCTCACTTCTCCCAATTCTATCCAAAGTTATGGAAAAATGTGTCCACTCCCAATTAAGCGATTTCTACACCAAGACAAATTTCCCTAGCCAATTCCAGTCTGGGTTTCGTCCCAAACACTCCACCGTAACTACCCTGCTAAAAGTTTGCAATGAAATCCAGTGTGGAATGGAACGGGGACAACTCACTGGTGCAGTATTCCTAGATTTTGCAAAGGCTTTTGACACAGTTGATCATGTTATCCTGCTTAACAAACTCCAGAGCTCTGGAATAGGGAAACATGCTTTAAACTGGTTTCAGTCCTACCTATCAGGAAGATCCCAACATGTGTCCATCTCAGGCTCTAACTCCAACCCCCTGGATATCACCTGTGGTGTACCGCAAGGCTCTGTTCTGGGGCCCCTACTCTTCTCAGTGTTCATTAATGATCTTCCCACAGCTTGTAAGGAAGCCTCAATACACATGTATGCAGATGACACAATCCTGTATGCACACAGCCATAGCCTCTCTGACCTTCAACACATACTTCAGTCTGACTTTTTGAGACTCGAAAACTGGATTTCCCAAAACAAACTGTTTTTAAACACTGACAAGACTGTAACAATGGTATTTGGGACCAAGACTAAATTTGTAAAGCTTCCAGTGACTGAGCTCCTGATTAGAACCAACGCTACCACCACCCTAACACCTGTCACTAGTTTTAAATACCTGGGCTTATGGTTTGACTCCCACTTAACATTCGGGATGCACATTGATACCCTGACAACCAAGACCTATGCCAAACTAGGGGTACTTTACAGGAACAAATCCTCCCTAAGTCTCCTGGTCAGAAAGCGTATTGCACAGCAGATGCTAATGCCAATTATTGACTATGGAGACATAGTATATGGCTCGGCTCCTCAAACCCACCTTAGCAAACTTGACACCCTCTACAATTCAATTTGTCGTTTTGTTCTCCAATGCAACTACAACACACATCACTGCGAAATGCTCAAAGAACTAGATTGGTCATCACTAGAGTCTAGGCGCAAAGTTCACCTTTCCTGTCTCACCCTCAAATACTTTCTGGGCAAGCTACCCAGCTACCTGAACAAGCTCCTCACCCCTACCACATGCAGTACCTATCACCTGAGATCAGACTCCAAAAGACTATTCATGGTCCCAAGACTCAACAAAGTATCCGGACGTTCCTCCTTCTCCTTCCGTGCACCCCAAAACTGGAACAACCTACCAGAGACTCTCATATCCACCACCATCTTAAGTTCTTTCAAATCTAAGGCTGTCTCACACTTTAATCTGGTCTGTAACTGTTTCATACGCTCATAATATATATTTTCTTTAACTGTGCATGCAATGTCTTGTATATAATGTATTTCTTTTCTTGGGGTTGAGGAGGAGCGCTGGATATAATGTATACCTTGTTCATTTATGTAACTGTATTTGTAACCATGTATTATTTTGTTTTACTCTGTGCCCAGGACATACTTGAAAACGAGAGGTAACTCTCAATGTATTACTTCCTGGTAAAATATTTTATAAATAAATAAAATAAATAAATAAATAATACATTAAATATTTTATTATTAAACGTATCGCCTTACATGAAAACATGTTTAATCTAAATTAACCTCTAGACAGTGCTAGAGTCCTATAAACGCCATCTTTTATAACCACAATCCTTGCTCCCTCTTATAATTAGGTTTTCACGCACACCAAGCAAGTTTATTTAAGCCTTCGACTCCATATCTTTCATTTGGACGGTTTAGGCGAGGGCTCCCAATTTCGGGCTGTCTGGGCAACATTCCCATACGTTGTGGTTAAAAGAAATCTGGACACCCTGACCTGTTTCTCTCGAGGAAATGACCTTTGAGAGCCCTTATATTGAACGCTTCCGTTGCATTCTGCAATTACAGAACGCAATAACGCCTCCAAGATGCAGGACATAGAGACAACAGCTGTTCGGCAGAAATCTTGCGGAGAACATCTAAGGCAGGTCTGATACTCGGGAACATACAATATTCTCACCGCTGCTCCCGGAGCAAAGGCCACAAGCCTCGTACGTCCGTCTCTCACAGCCACGATTATAAGATTCCGTCGGCTCGCGGTTTTTCCGTCAGGCACGCGGATTTATATCCTATCGTCTCCTCCCGGGAGAGAGGTGTAAATCTCACCGAATCCATGCGACAGGCAGGCCCTGGAAATTCAAAGCCGCGGCGCACACTACCATAGTTGGCGCCCTGCCGCTGTGAATTACGGGGAGCGGTTTCCTAGAGCTTGGCCGTTATTACAGCCAAACACAGATGTTGCAACCCAGAATTCCGAGCGCGTGGCAAGAAGAGCAGGCACACGGGAGAGACGTGGCGTGATTTGAATGCAGAGGTAAGACCACCTTCTGCAACACCCCACCCCCCCCCTGCCCCACCACTAGCTCTTGTGAGATAGCACTGCTTTGTAAATATGGACCGCAATTCTTAAAGTAACACACTTACTTATTTGCAGCCCGCAAAAGACAAATATATATTTTCTTCAGGTCTGCTCACTCCAGGCTTTTCAGCTACTTGTAAGCAAAGGAGTGATTTTAGCGCTCCAGCGCTGGATCCATAACTGTATACACGAAGTACAATTGTATGAACAGAGACACAGTGCTGGGGGATAGTAGACTCCCAATAACATATAAAGTCCTAAGAGACCAATATTCCCTGAAGGTTGGGGTTAGTGGGTTGAAGACCACTCCTCAAAACCTCGTTGGGATAGTCCCTGCACTAATATTGGCACATGAGGTTCATCTAGTAATATTTTTGTTTATCAGCTACTTGTGTTTATGTTTTAATAATAGTATTTTAATTACTTTTACAAGTAAAGGACAATAGAAATCTAACTTTTTACCTGTAGATTCGGGTATTGACAAAGTCTTATCATCCAAGGAGATTAGATAGAAATGGTTAAAAAAAAAAAAACCCTCCCCAAATAATATTTTTCAGTAAAAAGTTAAGAAAAAAATAGTTATACTTGTTTGATTTATTTAGAAAAGGGTGTCGGTTAGCTAGATTTAACCCCTTAAACATGCCACTGCCATTACTCTTATTGTAGTCCTAGATGACTATGTATTGTATGTCTTTATTTATATAGCGCCATTAGTGTACATAGCGCTTCACAGCAGCAATACACACAGCAATCATATAAATAACAGATAATATAAATAACAGATAATATAAATAACAGATCACAGGAATAAGCGCTTCAGACATAAATGTAACATTGTGGAAGAGCAGTCCCTGCTCCGAGGAGCATATAATCTAATTATGATTTCATGCCAGTCCTCATACTTTTGTAAAGTATATAGTAATAGAGCAACATGAATTGCTGTCAAAGACTTGAAATATGAATCTAGCTGTGCCTTGCTTTAATTTATTAGATAAACATAAATTGTCTAGTCAAGTTTAGTGCCAATTAAAGCTGCAAACCAAGCAATATCCTACATGGGGTTTTTTTTGTAATAAATTATTTCTGTACTATGAGAAAATACTTGTAGCAATTTTTTTAAACAACTCTAACATTTTTAATGTATTACAATGTAACAAGCCTTTTTTGTTTCTATAGCAAAGTCACATCCCCTTCCTCTTCTGAAACGGGCTCTGGAACATCCCCTTTTGAGCCCTGCCCTCCCTCTAGCAGTGCACCAATTGTAGCTAGTGACTGCCTGGTCACATGATCTTCCCCACACCACGTTGTCATATTAATATGCACATGCATTCCACTGACTGCAGAATACTCCTCTGCCGCCATTTAATGAACCCCCCGAGACGAATCTTTGCTGAACGATCACAGGAGAACGGATCGATCTGCAACTTAGCTAATTACTTATCATTGTGTGGATTGTATTGATGCACATATTAAAGGGGGGGGAGGGGGAAACGGCAGCTTACTGCTGCTTTAAGTGCAGAATGAATGTCATATCATTTATACATAGGTATGGTAGTAAAAAAAAATGACAACACCCCCCATAAAATGTAGAGCAAAGACGGAAATCGATCTAGAGAACCCATGACTATGTCTAACATTTACATCTCCCAAAAGCTGTTGTTTTATTCACATTATCATGTCCTGTTAAACGTCAGACAAGCATTCTGGGTAGTGACATGCAAATGAACGCAGAGGGCGTGTCACTTTTAGCTTTCTATTCATTTTGTACACAATCTACAGCAGGGCTCTTCCACTGGCGGCCCATGGGCCAATGTGGCACAGGAAGGGATTGGATGTGGCTCTCGGGCTCTCTGCTCCTGCTAATTTCTTACTAGTTGCTTAGGCGGCTAAGTGCCGTTTTCCACACGGAATCTCACTTGTCAGTTAATGGAATGTCAATATATATATATATATATATATATATATATACAGTATATATATATGGTACAGATGTTAGAAATGCCTGCAACATGTTGAAGTATCATAATGTTCAAGTCTTTAAATGTGTTTAAAATTACATTTATCATAAAATGGTGGCCCTTATACCCCAATACACCAAAATGTTTTCTAATCTGGCCCCTTTGGAGAAGTAGTTGAAGATCCCTCGTCTACAGCTTATATAGCTAAGCCTGGCAGAGGGAAGTAACAGCTTATATAGCTAAGAAGCCTGCAGAGGGAAGTAAAAGCTTAATAGCTAAGGCCTGGCAGAGGGAAGTACAGCTTAATAGCTAAGCCTGCAAGGGAAGTAACAGCTTATATAGCTAAGTCTGGCAGAGGGAAGTAACAGCTTATATAGCTAGCTGGCAGAGGGAAGAACAGCTTATATAGCTAAAGTCTGGCAGAGGGAATACAGCTTATAGCTAAGCCAGCTCGTGCAGCAGAGGGAAAAGTACAGTCTTTATAGCTAATCCTGGCAGGGAATACCCCGACTAAGCCTGCAGATGAGTAACAGCTTTATAGCTAAGCCTGGCAGAGGGAAGTAACAGCTTATATAGCTAAGCCTGGCAGAGGGAAGTACCCGCCAAACTAAGCCTGGCAGAGGGAAGTAACAGCTTATATAGCTAAGCCTGGCAGAGGGAAGTAACAGCTTATATAGCTAAGCCTGGCAGAGGGAAGTAACAGCTTATATAGCTAAGCCTGGCAGAGGGAAGTAACAGCTTATATAGCTAAGCCTGGCAGAGGGAAGTAACAGCTTATATAGCTAAGCCTGACAGAGGACGTAACAGCTTATATAGCTAAGCCTGGCAAGAGGGAAGTACAGCTTATATAGCTAAGCTGGCAGAGGGAAGTAACAGCTTTATAGCTAAGCCTGGCAAGGGAATAACAGCTCATATAGCTAAGCCTGGCCGAGGGAAGTAACAGCTAATTTAGCTAGCCTGGCAGAGGGAGTACAGCTTGTAATAGCTAAGCCTGGCAGAGGGAAGTAACAGCTTATATAGTAAGCCTGACAGCGGGAAGTAACAGCTTATATAGCTACCTGCAATGGAATAACAGCTTATAACTCTCCTGAGAGGAAGTAACAGCTCTATAATGCTAGCCTGGCAGTAGGAAGTACCGCTGAGCTAAGCTGGCATACAGAAGTACCAGCTGAGCTAAGCCTGGCAGAGGGAAGTACCCACTGCGCTAAGCCTGGCAAGGGAAGTAACGCTTATATACTAGCCTGGCAGAGCGTGAAGCTAGCCAACGCGGATCGCCAAACTACCGTGGCAGAGGAAGTAACAGCTTTATAGCTAAGCCTACAGAGGGAAGTAACACTTATAGCTCCTGGCATAGGGGATACCCGCTGACTAAGCCCTGGCATACAGAAGTACCCGCTGATGCTTAAGCCCGGCAGAGGGAAGTACCCCTGCGCTAACCTGGCCAAGGAGTACAGCTTATTAGCTACATGGCAGAGGGAAGTACACAGCTTGTTAGCTAACCTGGCAGAGGAAGTAAACAGCTTATATAGCTAAGCCTGCAAGGGCAGAACAGCTTTATGCTAAGCCTGGCAGGGAGGGAAGTACGCTTGTTAGCTAAGCCGGCGAGGGAAGTAACAGCTGTATAGCTAAGCCTGGCAGGGAAGTAACAGCTTTATAGCTACCTGGCAGAGGGAAGTAACAGCTTTAAGCTAAGCCTGGCAGAGGGAAGTAACAGCTTATATAGCTAAGCTGGCAGAGGGAAGTAAACACTTATATAGCTAAGCCTGGCAAGGGAAGTAACGAACAATATTAAGCCTGGCAGAGGGAAGTAACAGCTTATATAGCTAAGCCTGGCAGAGGGAGTAACAGCTTATATAGCTAAGCCTGGCAGAGGGAATACAGCTTATATAGCTAGCCTGGCAGAGGGAAGTAACAGCTTATATAGCTAAGCCTGGCAGAGGGATAACACTATATAGCTAAGCCTGGCAAGGAGGAAGTACAGCTTATATAGCTAAGCCTGGCAGAGGGAAGTAAACGCTTTATAGCTAGCCTGGCAGAGGGAAGTAACAGCTTATATAGCTAAGCCTGCAGTAGGGAAGTAACAGCTTATATAGTATAAGGCCTGGCGGGAAGTCGCAAACTAAGCCTGGCAAGGGAAGTAACAGCTTATATAGGCTAAGAACCTGGCAGGGAAGTAACAGCTTATATAGCTAAGCCTGGCAGAGGGAATAACAGTTATTATGCTAAGCTGGCAGAGGGAAGTCACAGCTTATATAGCTAAGCCTGGCAGAGGGAAGTACCGCTATATAGCTAAGCCTGGCAGAGGGAAGTACAGCTTTATAGCTAACCTGGCAGGGAATATACAGATTATAGCTAACCTGGCAGGGAAGTAACAGCTTATATAGCTAACCTGCAGAGGGAAGTACAGCTTATATAGCTAAGCCTGGCAAGGGAAGTACAAGCTTATATAGCTAAGCTGAGCAGAGGAAGTAACAGCTTGTATAGCTAAGCCTGGCAGAGGGTAAGTAACAGCTTATATAGTAAGCCTGGCAGAGGGAAGTAACAGCTTATATAGCTAGAAAAGCCTGGCAGAGGAAGGTAACAGCTTATATGCTAAGCCTGGCAGAGGAAGTACAGCTTATATATAGCAGCAGCTGGCAGAGGGAAGTAACAGCTTGTAATAGCTAAGCCTGGCAGAGGGAAGTAACAGCTTATATAGCTAAGCTGGCAGAGGGAATAACAGCTTATATTAGCTAAGCCTGGCAG
The DNA here is from genome assembly GCA_036426205.1 of Ascaphus truei. Lineage (NCBI taxonomy): Eukaryota > Metazoa > Chordata > Amphibia > Anura > Ascaphidae > Ascaphus > Ascaphus truei. The sequence goes on from CM071572.1 coordinate 77,044,201, forward strand.
AGGGAAGTACACTTATATAGCTAGCCTGGCAGAGGGAAGTTACCCGCCGAACTAAGCCTGGCGAGGGAAGTAACAGCTTATATAGCTAAGCATGGCACGAGGGAAGTAACAGCTTATATAGTAGCTGGCAGAGGGAAGTAACAGCTATATCACTCTGGCAGAGGGAAGTCCAGCTTAATAGCTAGCCTGGCAGAGGAAGTAACTTATATAGCTAAGCCTGGCAGAGGGAAGTAATAGCTTATGCTAAGCCTGGCAGAGGGAAGTAACTAGAGCTAGCCTGGAAGAGGGAAGTAACAGCATATAGCTAAGCCTGGCATAGGGAAGTAACAGCTTATAGTAAGCCTGGCAGAGGGAAAGTAACACTTAATATAGCAAGCCTGGCAGAGGGAAGTAACAGCTTATATAGCTAAGCCTGGCAGAGGGAAGTAACAGCTTATATAGCTAAGCCTGGCAGAGGGAAGTACCCGCCGAACTAAGCCTGGCAGAGGGAAGTAACAGCTTATATAGCTAAGCCTGCAGAGGAAGTACCGCTTGTAAGCTAAGCCTGTGCAGGGAAGTAACAGCTTATATAGCTAAGCCTGCAGAGGGAGTAACGCTTATAAGCTAAGCCCCTGGGCAAGAGGGAAGTAACAGCTTATATAGCTAAGCCTGGCAGAGGGAAGTAACAGCTTATATAGCTAAGCCTGGCAGAGGGAAGTACCCGCTGAGCTAAGCCTGGCAGAGGGAAGTACCCGCTGAGCTAAGCCTGGCATACAGAAGTACCCGCTGAGCTAAGCCTGGCAGAGGGAAGTACCCGCTGAGCTAAGCCTGGCATACAGAAGTACCCGCTGAGCTAAGCCTGGCAGAGGGAAGTACCCACTGCGCTAAGCCTGGCAGAGGGAAGTAACAGCTTATATAGCTAAGCCTGGCAGAGGGAAGTACCCGCTGAGCTAAGCCTGGCAGAGGGAAGTACCCGCTGAGCTAAGCCTGGCATAGGGAAGTACCCACTGAGCTAAGCCTGGCATACAGAAGTACCCGCTGAGCTAAGCCTGGCATAGGGAAGTACCCACTAAGCTAAGCCTGGCATACGGACATACCTGCTGAGCTAAGCCTGGCATACAGAAGTACCCGCTGAGCTAAGCCTGGCATAGGGAAGTACCCGCTGAGCTAAAACTGGCATAAAGAAGTACCACCTGAGCTAAGCCTGGCATACAGAAGTACCACCTGAGCTAAGCCTGGCATACAATCTAGGTTCCTAAGACTTGGTGCCCCAGCCATTGCCAAACCAATTGCGTCCATAGTCAACTCTATCCTGTCTGCAGGCCATATCCCTAAGACCTGGAAAACTGCCAGAGTTGTCCCAATCTTCAAAAGTGGGGACAAAAACACTGTCTCAAACTACAGACCAATCTCACTTCTCCCAATTCTATCCAAAGTCATGGAAAAATGTGTCCACTCCCAATTAAGCGATTTCTATACCAAGACAAATTTCCCTAGCCAATTCCAATCTTGGTTTCGTCCCAAACACTCCACCGTAACTACCCTGCTAAAACGCAATGTCTTGTATATAATGTATACCTATAACTCCAGAGCTCTGGAATATGGAAGCATGCTTTAAACTGGTTTAATTCCTACCTAGCAGGTAGATCCCAACATGTGTCCATCTCAGGCTCTAACTCCAACCCCCTGGATATCACCTGTGGCGTCCCACAAGGCTCTGTTCTGGGGCCCCTACTCTTCTCAGTGTTCATCAATGATCTTCCCACAGCTTGTAAGGAAGCTTCAATACACATGTATGCAGATGACACAATCCTATATGCACACAGCCATAGCCTCTCTCATCTTCAACACATACTTCAGTCTGACTTTTTCAGACTCGAAAACTGGATTACCCAAAACACTTTTTTTAAACACTGACAAGACTGTAACAATGGTATTTGGGACCAAGACTAAATTTTTAAAGCTTCCAGCGACTGAGCTCCAGATTAGAACCAACGCTAACACCACCCTAACTCCTGTTACTAGTGTTAAATACCTGAGCTTATGGTTTGACTCCCACTTAACATTTAGGATGCACATTGATACCCTGACAACCAAGACCTATGCCAAACTAGGGGTACTTTACAGGAACAAATCCTCCCTCAGTCTCCTGGTCAGAAAGCGTATCGCACAGCAGATGCTAATGCCAATTATTGACTATGGAGACATAGTATATGGCTCGGCACCTCAAACCCACCTTAGCAAACTTGACAAGTTCATCTTTCCTGTCTTGCCTTCAAATTCTTTATGGGCAAGCTACCCAGCTACTTGAACAAGCTCCTCACCCCTACCACATGCAGCACTTATCACCTGAGATCAGACTCCAAAAGACTGTTCATGGTCCCAAGGCTCAACAAAGTATCCGGCCGTTCCTCCTTCTCTTACTGTGCACCCCAAAACTGGAACAACATACCAGAGACTCTCACATCCACCACCAGTTTAAGTTCTTTCAAATCTAAGGCTGTCTCACATTTTAACCTGGTCTGTAACTGTTTCATACGCCCATAATAAATATTATCTTTAACTGTGCATGCAATGTCTTGTATATAATGTGTACCCTGCTCATTTTTGTAACTGTATTTGTAACCATGTATTATTTGTCTTAACTCTCTGCCCAGGACATACTTGAAAACGCTTGTATAATCTCCTCTTCGGATACTGGGCCAAATTGAAAATTGTGGGCAGTGTTAGGAGGGGGTGGGACTGTAGGGGTACTCTCATGATGAGATTCAGGTTTGTGGTTTGTGCTGCGTTTCGCTAATAAGTTAGTGGCACACCCCACAAAGTAATCATTGAATGCATTTGCAATGTCAGTGGGGTTTGTCAGAGTAATATCCCCCTTAGTGATATTACTTGGTTGTTGTTGGTTAGGAGGCTAGAATATATTGTTGATAACCTTCCAGAAGTTAGCTGGGTTAGATGTATTCTGGTGAAGATTGTCAGAGTAATATTGTGCTTTTGCGTGCCTTGTTTGCCTTGTTTGCCTTGTGCACATGTTCCGCATGCATCTGTAGTGATTGAGATCCTTGGTAGTGCCAGTTACTTTGTAGCTTTTCCACAAGGTATCCCTGAACTGGTAGAGTGCTTTAAGGTCAGGTGTAACCCATGGAAGGTGGGCCCCCTGTACCCTTATTTTGCGTAGTGGAGCATGGGTATCGCAGAGTTTTAAGAACTCGGATTGGTAATAGTCGGGCGCAGAATCAGGGTCGGGAATTAAATCGATTCTGTGCCATGGGCAGTTGGTAAGGTCATCCAGAAACTGTTGTGGGTTAAAGTTTTAAAATGTTCTAGTGAGGAGAACTTTAGGGCTTGAATGGGGCGGTTTAATTTTCCTTACACAGTATACTATTGCATGGTCACTGAAAATATCAGGAAGGATGCCAGAGGATTGGATTCTGCTGGGGTTTGAGGAGAGAATCCAGTCTAGCAAGGAATGGTTATGCGATTTCAGGTTTATCCGTGTGGGTTGGGAAATGAGTTGCGATAGGTTAAGTGACTTGAGTTGTATCTGGATTTTGTGGTTTTTAGGGTCAAGCCAATTGAAGTTGAAATCCCCAAGAACTAGCAGCTCACTCTTCTCATTCAGAGAGGAAATGGAGCCAAGAAATTGGGTGATATCAGTCAGGGATTGTAGAGGGGCTTTAGGGGGGCGGTAGATGCCAGCAAGCAAGATGGGCTTAGAAAAGGGGAGGCAGATTTTGCCAACTAGAATTTCAAAAGAGGGTGGGCTTGGTGGGCAATGTAACAGTGTAAATTGTAATGTTAAACGAATAGGTGATTAGTGCGCAGCTAATAATTAGTGAAGCAAATTAAACAGTGTACAGTGCACAGTGATAGAATCAAATTAATCAACCTTGAATGTGGGAAGATCACTAATAGTGCATCTGCAGCCCTTCTTGGGGGTGTCTCGACACCCCTGGAGCTATGGAAAAGACAGAAAAACAAGGCGCACAACGCACATAGTGAAGTAAAATTTAAAGTCAAATTTACTCATAAAAAGATATAAGTTCTGCGTACATCAATATAATAAAAATGTGCAGTTGGTAATTGGGTATACCACACCAGTAGACAGCTGCAAGCGGCACTCCTCACTCGGTTGTAGGGTGCAGGGGATCAGCAGTCATCTACGTCAAGCTGGTGGTTGTAGAAGCCGTCTCCCTCTCTCTCAAGACGGGGCAGGTATCAGTCTTTGTTACCAAATGGTCCTGGAACATATATATTGGCCGCACCAAAAGATGCCTTTTGTGGACCCATATTAGAGTCCGTCTCTTCTGTGTGCTGTATAAGGTCTGTAAAGTCACCCTCTGTGGCACCGGTTCCGGCAGGAATCATTGTTTTTTGGCCCTTCGGGCTGCGAGGAGGCAGACAGCTTCTGGAGTATCAGAGCTCAAGTTTTGTTCCTCATTAAGTCCGTTCTCAAGCTTGACTTAATGAGGAACAAAACTTGAGCTCTGATCATCAGAAGCTGTCTGGCTCTCGCAGCCAGAAGGGCCAAAAAAACAATGATTCCTGCCGGAACCAGTGCCACATGAGGGTGACTTTACAGACCTTATACAGCAAACAGAGAGACGCACTCTAAATATGGGTCCAGCAAAAGGCATCTTTTGGGCGGCCAATATATATATGTTCCAGGACCATTGGTAACAAAGAGATACCTGCCCCGTCTTGAGAGAGAGGAGACGGCTTCTACAACCACCAGCTTGACGTAATGACTGCTGATCCCCTGCACCCTACAACCGAGTGAGGAGTGCCGCTTGCAGCTGTCTACTGGTGGTGGTATACCCAATACCAACTGCACATTTTTATTATATGAGTACGCAGAACTTATATCTTTTTATGAGTAAATTTGACTTAATTTTACTTCACTATGTGCGTTGTGCGCCTTGTTTTTCTGTCTTTAAATTGTAATGTGTCTGCAATATAAAATAACACCCCTCCTCCTCCTCTCTTTGACCTATTCTTCTAAAATGGAGTATCCCTGAATGGCGATATTTGCATCAGGGTTTTTTGGGGATAGCCATGTTCTCGTAAGAACGATGGCTTGGGTTTATGATAAGGCACCATGCCCTTAGTTCGTCCAGTTTGGGCAGCAGGCTCCGGATGTTTTATGGGCGACAGATAGCCCTTTTTGGAATTAAAGGTGAATTCTCAGAGGCAGGGACAGAGCTGAAATGGGAGGACCTGGGTTAGGTTCATATCACCTGCTAAAGAGAATAACAGTATGAGTAGAATTATGGAGTTGTTTGCAAGTTGTAGATTTGTGGTGTTTGCCATTTGATTGAGCAGTGGTTGGTGTGCTGGTTTTTAGAGTTCTCCACCAACATTCAGTAGATGTGCAAGGCTTTTGAGTATTCCAGGGTGTATCGTGATGTTGGGTGTGGGCCAGGATGCAGGAGTTTATAGTGGATAGAGGGAGTAACATCTCATTGAGGCCAGGAGAAAGAAAAAAGTTAAAATACATAGCAGGTTCATGATGCCAGAGGTAGGCAGTGCTGCAAGGAGCTGTTGTGAGCAGAGTGAGTGTGAGCAGACTAAACAGCAGGTGTGTGCCTGTTCCTTGTCAAATGTTTAGCTGTATTGCAATTGTTCAGGGTTTCAGTGTATTGTGCAGTCAGTTTTGGGAGAGACTGCAGTAAATAAGCTGTAAAGGGGTGGGGGGTTGAAATAGGCAGGTTAGCAAGCATGGGATCATAGTGTGATCTGAATAGCTTACCGTTTGTTGTCTTGAGTAAAAGAGTTTGCAGTAGATCCAGTCCCCAGTCACCTCTAGTCAAACTATAGTCTAACTGTATTTATCACTTAAAAAGCTCACTTTAAATGCCTCACTGTCTAATATAGTGAAAAGAGGCCTGAGAGAGAGAGAAAGGTGTCTTACGGAATTTTATTTATAATTTATTTATGTTATCAGGAAGTAATACATTGAGTTACATTTCGTTTTCAAGTGTCCTGGGCACAGAGTTATGACGACAGATGCATGGTTACATTAGGTGAACAGGGTTATACATTATGTATAAAGACATTGCATGCACAGTTAGAGATAATATATATTATAGGTACAGCAGGGCCCCGGGTATACGGCGGGTTCCGTTCCAGAAACCCGCCGTATAGTGAAAATCGCCGGAAAGCGGATCCGGTGATTTTCAGTTCTGTGCATGCACAGAACGGCGTTTTTGCCGTTCTGTGCATGCGCGGCCTATGGTCTGCATGTGCAAACTACGGTATGCGCGCGCCGACGCCGGTCTGCGCATGCGCGCCAGGTGCAACCATCCGTTCTGCGCATGCGCGTCTGAGGATCAAAGATGGCGGCCCCCTTCTCGGTGCCGCTGTATCGGCGGATCGCCGAAAAGCGGGGCCCTGCTGTATATGTAACAGTTACAGACCAGATTAAAATGTGAGACAGCCTTAGTTTTGAAAGAACTTAGACTGGTGGCGGCTGTGAGAGTCTCGGGTAGACTGTTCCAGTTGCGGGGAATAGCATTGTTTAATATCGGCCTTCAACTTAAAGCACTTCTGGCAATGAAACGGTTACACGTTACATGACAATTTTTTACACATTAGCAATTTATTTCAACTCACAGCCAGGTGCAAGAGAGTGTAATATTCACAGGAGACCAGGACTATCACACCAGGGATCAATTTGCCAGACAAAACACAGAGATTATAAAAGTAATTGATTGAAAAAATAAATATCCACAACTATTTACAGTAAATCAACACACACACACACAACTGGGAAACTGGGGTACCCTATAACCTTGGGTGCAGGGACCTCCGTAAAGAGATTTCCCCTGTTCTTTCTTCCTGCAGCTTCTCCCAGTTACTCCCAGCTTCTTTCCAGCTGCCTCTGCTCTAGAACTTTGAACTCACAGCTAATGCTGAGCTGGTCTTATCTGATCTAGCTCGGGGTCTCCCTCTCCCCAGGTGTTTGCAATATGACCCAGCCCCTGATTGGTGGGTGGAAATGCAACAACAGACACAGTTAGATGCAAAGAGTTACTTGGAAGGATCACAGACAGCAACATTCCAGCTGAACATAACATTAACCCCCGGTTCCTGAAGTGCTGGAACCAGGTTTACAATACCGATATACATACAAACATCATACAGGTGTATAACTGACAGGTAGGGGCAATGGCCGGCTTGACCTTTATTAAAAGCAGTCACATTTACCCCTTCCGTCACACTCAGATTTAACCTTTGCATAGAAACAACATGTAAATGATCATAGAAATGTGCACATTTTCTATTGACATAAAGCTTATTTAGCATGAAAGAAAATAATTAAATGCAATTGCTTAAGTGGGAGGGCTATTTTGAGAGTATAATACTCCTCTTTAAGGTATGTCATGTTTCCCGTCCGGTAAGCGATCCCGGCTGCAGTCTGTGAGCCTGTCCAGACAGGTAACATTTTGATTGCAGTCACTTTTTTTGGAGTGAACGTGCGTGAGCTGTTCCTTCTCCGCTGCCGGGCAGACTGTAGGTTTTGCCAATGACTCCTTTTAGAAACCTGTCGTGCGAGATTTCAGCAAAATGTAAATTACCAGCTCGTCTGCAGCAGGGACAGAAAATGGAAGGTTATGGGCTGAAGAGAAAGCCTAGTGGTCATGTCCATGCGCTTTGAAGTGGGTGAAGCTGGGTCAGCTCTCCTCGTGACCGTGGGCAAGTCTCTCTATCTTCCTGAGCCTCGGGCATTAACGTTACATTGTAAGCTGTTCAGGGCAGGGACTCCTTGTGCCTTCAAAATTCCATCTACAGCTCTACATAAGGAAAGCCGTTGTTATTGTGAGGTTGCTGATGCCGGGTACCCCCGGAGGAAGAAAGCCGCCCCGCCTTGCGAAATACGTACGGTCTGGGCAGTGGGTGTGTGATCCTGGTGACATCACCAGGCCAGAAGTCCAGCACTGCTTCCGCTGGGGTCCATCGGTGGAACCAGAAGACCGTGGGAATGCTGCCAAGAGGACAGACTTATATGTTGAAAATAATATCCACACGACTATTACAGTAAATGCAACCACACACACACCCAACCTGGGAAACTGGGGTACCCTATAACCTTGGGTGCAGGGACCTCCGTAAAGAGATTTCCCCTGTTCTTTCTTCCTGCAGCTTCTCCCAGTTACTCCCAGCTTCTTTCCAGCTCCGCCTCTGCTCAGAACTTTGAACTCACAGCTACTGAGTGGTCTATCTGATCTAGCTCGGGTCTCCCTCCCTCCCCAGGTGTTTTGCAATATACCCAGCCCCTGATTGGTGGGTGGAAATGCAACAACAGACACAGTTAGATGCAAAGAGTTACTTGGAAGGATCACACACAGCAACATTCCAGCTGAACATAACATTAACCCCCGGTTTCCTGAAGTGCTCTGGAACCGAGTTTACAATACCGATATACATACAACATCCATACAGTGTATAACTGACAGTAGGGTCAATGGCCGGCTTACCTTTATTAAAAGCAGTCACATTTACCCCTTCCGTCACCTCAGATTTAACCTTTGCATAGAAACAACATGTAAATGATCATAGAAATGTGCACATTTTCTATTGACTAAAGCTTATTTAGCATGAAAGAAAATAATTAAATGCAATTGCTTAAGTGGGAGGGCTATTTTGAGAGTATAATACCTCCTCTTTAAGGTATGTCAGGTTTCCCGTCCGGTAAGCGATCCCGGCTGCAGTCTGTGAGCCTGTCCAGAAGGTAACATTTTGATTGCACTCATTTTTTTTGGAGTGAACGTGCGTGAGCTTTTCCTTCTCCCCGTGCGGCAGACTGTAGGTTTTGCCAATGACTCCTTTTAGAAACCTGTCGTGCGAGATTTCAGCAAAATGTAAATTACCAGCTCGTCTGCAGCAGGGACAGAAAATGGAAGGTTATGGGCTGAAGAGAAAGCCTAGTGGTCTGTCCATGCGCGCTTTGAAGTGGGTGAAGCTGGGTCACTCTCCTCGTGACCGTGGGCAAGTCTCTCTATCTTCCTAGCCTCGGGCATTAACGTTACATTGTAAGCTGTTCAGGCCAGGGCTCCTTGTGCCTTCAAAATTCCATCTACAGCTCTACATAGGAAAGCCGTTGTTTTGTGAGGTTGCTGATGCCGGGTACCCCCGGAGAGAAAAGGCCCCCCCCCTGCGAAATACGTACGGTCTGGGCAGTGGGTGTTGATCCTGGTGACATCACCAGGCCAGAAGTCAAGAACTGTCCTCTCCGCTGGGGTCCATCGGTGGAACCAGAAAACCGTGGGAATGCTGCCAAAGGACAGACTTATAATGAGTCTCTTTGATGTGCTTGGTCAGAAGGTTACATTGTGATTTTTAGGACAGGGGTGGGCAACTCCACCCTCAAGCCACCAACAGGTCAGGTACTCGGATGCCCCTGCTTCAGCACAGGTGGCTCAATTGGGCTCCTTCGTCGACTAGTCACCCGCCTGTCTGAGCTGGATATCCCGATACTGCTCTGTGGTGTCCTCAGCAGGGACCCCCTGCCCTCCTCACCTGCGCAAGAAAGTAGGGGTTACCCCCGATATGTCGGCCTTGCGAGGAGGTCCAGGGGGGACCCTGCTATATATATATATAATGTAGCAGGGTACCCCCTGGCCCTCCTCACCTGCGCAGAGTAGCGGGTACCCCCGCATCATGTCAGGCAGTTGCAGGGGCGATCACGGCTCCCGGCGGCATCAGTGACAGGACGTCGCCATCTTGTGCGCGTTTGCGGTCGCGGCGGCCATTACACCTAGTGCAGGAAAGTGTAGGGAGGCAGAAAGGTCGCGCAATGCCAGTTAGGGTGAAGCGGCGGCCATTACAGGTTTGCACAGGCTCCATGGAGAGTAGCGGCGGCCATTATAGTGCGCACACGCGGCCCCAATGTTAAAGAGGGCCATAAAGGACTACAATTCCCAGCAGCCTCTGGGGACTGCACTTTCACCTTGGTCACAGGCAGCCAGACAGCCAATAGAGCTTGCAACTTCTCCTGCTGGAGAAAGATACATTGTTGTGTGTAGAGTCAGGACGCAGACTGTGAAGCACATGAGTCAGTCAGACTTAGGAGACAGAGGGGGAAAGAAGGGGAGCAGAGAGCTGCGAGCTTCTGCCCTAGGCCAGAAATCCCAGGCTGGAGCTGAGGCCCTGCTCCCCACTAGTGGGGGTGGGTGGTCATAAGGACAGGCCCTTAGGTAAGGACCCTGTGCCCCTTCAGCTGTGTGCTAGGCAGGGACCTAGTGACAGACCCTGTGCAGTTCCTTAGTGCAGGGAGAGAGAGAGACCCTGTGCAGTTCCTTAGTGTAGGGACCTATGTGAAAGGGGTTTGCTGCATGTTCCTGTAGCTGTGTTGCTGATCCAGAGACTGTCCTTACGGTGGGATGTCCGGCTGTACCCCATCCCACGCAGAGGTACAGATCAGCGCTGGACCAAGCGGCGCCGGTAGACCCTTTGCGAAGACACCCAGGTGTAGAGACACCTGGGCAGGTATTTACAACCTTCCACACGTGCACCAACTTTAACTTGCTCCTCACATGTGACAGGCCTGTTCACACACTTGGGTGGGCTTGGACTCTTTGGACACGGGGTTGGGAAGGGGGTGTAAGGCCTCGTTCAGGGTGCAGGCTTCGGAGGGAGGGCGTGCTGACGTGCGAGCTGCCGTGGGACACAATGTATTCAAATTGAATACTGGTTGTCAGGGTAGCAGCTGCCCTGTCTCCGAAGCCCGGAGTTGACGCTGGCTACAGTTTCAATAAACAAACCAAGTCGTTTTTTGAAGCTGCAGCAGCGTCACTGGGACCTCGGCAGCCAATGAAATCATTCTTGAGAATGATTTCAAGACTGCAACTTGGATCCCTTACCTCAGGTCTGTAGCCCCCTCCCCGCCTCCTGAACTCCTGAAAAAGTCTGCTGGGGAGGATGAACACACATCGCTCAGCAGACTGCCGCCCTCCCGAACGCCCGCTCTCCAACTCCTGCCTCCGGCACCCTGAACGAGGCCTAAGGGTATAGCCCAGTTAGTTGCCAGCTAGTGGCAGAGGGTGGTACATATATCTTGTTGTGTATTGCTGATGTATGTGTTAAGTTATATTCTGCATATAGTAAAGACCGTTGCTATTTTACGTCCAGTGTATGTGTTCATTTGAATGTGTCCTGCGAGGAACAACCCCCGCTCTGCTGGGAGCCATCGCAGGTGGAGGCGCTGCACCATATAGTATTGTTCAGGAGGATACACCCCAGGCTCTCATTGGCGGAGGTTCAGGCCTCCTGTGAGCCTAACAGGTAAAGCACCACACTGGGTAATACATATAGATTCTCCTCATATGCACCCTATCTGCGATTGGGGGGGAGGAATATGGGTTACATATATAAAACGAGAAGAAGGATAAAGCAAAAATTGTGTATCATATATAAAGATTTTGCTGGAGAAATGTTTGCATTGCTGTTCAAAGAAGAGTTTCAGTGCACTCCAAGTAGGAAAACATGAGAGACAATAAGATGGTGACATTGTGTGATATAGGAGGGTTACATACGTGGTGCTAAAGATTGAATGGTGATGCAAATCCATGATTCCTATTCAATGTGCTGTACGCTGTCTGCTGCTTGCTCCTCCTAGCAAGAAATAAAGGCAGATGCCTTCACAGCACGTTAGATTAACAGGGCAGGCCCTTTTAGGACTAAAGTGTACTTCTGGGTAATTCATTTTTTTACCCAAATCTGACAGCAGTTATTTAGCATCACGACCATGCTCAACAGCCTGGGCCCAGAACAAGACGTTAGTCTGCTCTGTGTGTCAGTGTATGTGTGTGTATCTGAGTCAGTCTGACGTATCACACGTATCACACGTATCACACGTATCACACGTATCACACATATCACACAGATAGATTAACAAAGGTTTATGATACCCCCTGGTGGATAGAAACTGAATGTATGGCAAATGCTTATTGAGCACATTTGCTGAGGCAGGCACACATGCGGCAGGCATAAGCTTTAGGGGGTTCATGTTAAAATGTATAAGAAGTAAACAGTGACTCACTGTGTGCTCATTTGCATGTCATTTCCCAGAATCCCTAGCTGCAGTGGAAGTATTGCAAGCTAAGAGATAATGGGGGAAAGCAGGGTTGCAGACCTGTCTGAGACATGTGAATGTGCTCACACGGGGTATTTATATTTGCTGAGCATTTTATCATTCCTCACATCGGGGTTTAGTGTGATATAGCGGTCTATATCTTTTCTATCTATCTATCTATCTATCTATCTATCATGTCTTATCTATCTACTATCTATCCATCTATTATCTGTCATCGATCAATCATCTATCCATCTATTATCTGTCATTGATCAATCATCTATCCATCTAGTATCTGTTATCTATCTATTACCTATCATCTGTCTGTCTATCTATCTAATCTATCTATCTGTTTGTCTGTATCTCTGTCTGTCTGTATACAGATGTGCTCATCCTCCTTGTTCCCTGGGATATTGGGCCATATGTTGAGTTATTCTGCGGCATCACAGCCATTAAATGCTACGGAAACTCTGTGATATTCACACGCATACCGGGATATGTTGTGTTATCACTAGGAATAACTAAGCCGGCTGTAGCCGTATTGACAGTATATAGCCAGCGGTATTCCACAGGTCGGGTACCACTGATGTAATCTATTAATGACTCATGAAGCGGTCTATTTCCTTCCTTTATAAACACTTCTTCAAAGGGAAATCTGACAGCAGGTCCCTGCTCTATAGGACACGACCACGTCTGCATTAGAAGAGAGCTGATGGCGCCTCCTGAGTCCCACGTGTAGGTCCTGATAACAGAGTCGTATTTCAGCTATAGAGACCGCCACGGCTGCTCTTCTGAAACCCAGACAGAGCACTTTCACATTTTACATATCCCAGTTCTGTAATGAAAGGCTGTAGCCTCATCCATTAAAGGGGAAATACCATGTAGCCAGCCAATAACAACCTTTTGTAAACAACCCAATCAATTTGGCACCCTTAAACAAATGCAACTGTGGTAAAAGCAAAGATTAAACATGTTGTTCTCCTCCCCCCCCTTCCTTTCTGGAAATTCATTACAGTTGCATTTCTTCAAGGCATCTGAATGGGGGAATGTTTGTCAATCAAGTGTTTTCTTTCCCCTTAGCCCACTGTGTCCAATAAAGACAAGGAAGAAGGGTAGATGGGGCTTTGCCTGTGCAAACTCTTGTTGAACAGACTACGATATCACACAAATGGGAGCAGCCAGAGGAAATCAACCCCCCCTCCCAAGTCAGTTCAGCGCCTTTCCAAACAGCATTAGATGTATCAGAAAGGAAGAAAGCAGCTGGATGTTCCCTGAACACAACTACATCAGGGATCAAACTTTTAAGTTTAGGGTCTCCTGATGAAGACCAATATGGCCCGAAACGTTGGTTGGATGCATGTACCAATGTAACTGAATAAACCGCAAATATTTCATTACATTTCGGAGTGCCTGGGTATATATATTTTTTGTACAAACATACGTTTTAATCATCTTTTGGGCCCCTAGCAGACTCTCACTCGGGATCACAAGTATGGTTCAAATAAGACTAATGTAATTAGGAAAATTATAGTGTGATCCAAACCATACTTTCTCATTCCTCCTGATTATTCTCAGGGGGGCTGAAGCATTGTGCAATGTCCCTGAGCAATGCATTACATGCACTAATTTATCCTGCCAGTAATTGAATGTAAATATGGAATGTTCATTGAAGAATCTAATTCTCTTGCGTCCTGTTGTAATTGGAAATGTGGAAAAAAACAGAGCGTACGAGCAGCACAGAAGGTAACGTCGCTTGTTTTGTCACACGCAGGGTTGCCACAGCTCCGGGTTTCACCCAGAGACTACGGGTTTTTGGGCACTTATCTCCGAGCCATGGGTTCACCTGGAAAATCTCCGGCCGGCGGCATCTCCCACTGCACGTCCTGTCGGCAAGGCTGCGCGACGTCAAATGACGCCGCGTTGCCTTGCCAACGGGGAGCTACGTGACGCCGGTTGCCATGTCAATAAGACGCTACGTGAAGTCACGGCGCCACTCGCGCGCTCCGTTGCCACGACAACGGGGCGGCGCGCGATGCCTCGGCGCCCCGTTGTTGTGGCAACTTGACGTTGCGGAAGCCATGCTGCATGCACCTCGCAGGGGGGTGGGGATAAGATGCCAAGAGATGCCACAGGTAGGAGAAATAAATATATAAATAAATGTAAACAGGTTTATTGCCAATAGTCTCCGGGTTAGCCTTCAGCCCTGGTCACGCGTGAGCTGGTTAAAACCCGGTGACAGCCTATAAGCTCTCCGGGCAGCGGTGGGGCCTTCACAATTCTATGCACAGTGCTGCGCGCGTTGCACCTCTATATAAGGAAAGATAATATTGTTATAAGACTCTTGCAGATTGGCACATAAGAACCCAATTGCCAACTCATTGTATTTCTGAGAAAGACGCCCCGATAATTTGCTGGAAAATGTGTAATATTTTTCTATTTTCTGCCTTTAAAAGGAGCCAAGTGATTTTAATTTTTTTTTGGCAACTTTTTATTTATTTATTTTTGTTACCCAGGATTGGAACAGGGGGTCGCCGCAGCCGAACCTCGTTCATTTCAGCTCCGGAAACCCCCTGCTTCCGGAGATACAGACCTCCGTAGGGGGCCTCGGAATCTCTCTGCTCCTGTGTCACATGGCTCAACAGGAAGCCAAACCTGATGATGTCACACGACTTCCTATTGGTGGGCAGGCCCCGCGGGAGCTTTGAAACACTGCCATTCATTGGTCACCAAGCTGACGTCATCCCTTGTGCGGCTTCCTATTGGCCCGCGTGACGAGGAACATTAGGCGAGCGGAGCAGCTACCGGCGCCCCCTACGGAGGTCTGTATCTCCAGAAGCAAAGGGTCCCCGAAGCTCAAATGAACGGGGTTTCTATTCCGGGGACCCCCTGCTTCAATGCTTTCACAACATTCCCTCAATCCCACGCATTGTCCCTGCAATGCAATGGTCATTGTGAAATATTAGATAAAAAAGGCAAACGAGATGAGAAAACCAAGAAGTGAGATCCAACCAAAGGAATTCGTTGTACAAACTGACATTGCATGTGCGCGTTTTTATTTTGTGTTAGCGGGGACATTTCTCGCATTATCTGCGTCGTTGTCATGATTTTCTATTTTTGTAAGGAAATGTCCATTTTATTTTCAAGCTCCGTAGGTTCTTTTAGCCAATAAAGAAACTTCTGCTTTAAATTCCTTTGTGGCTCTGTCCAGAGCTGACTGAAAGCCCGCTTGCATTTCTTTCAGCATGTTCTGGAGGTCTTGTTTGGTATTTACTATGTCCCCCTCTGCCATACTCTGCTCTCTGTCTGGAACGGGTCTCCCCACTGCCTCTTCTCCTGCTGTAGCCCCTCTCCGCTGAGTTTCTCAGGGTGGCCTTCCTGTCACAAAAGTTCCCTTCAGCTCCTGCAGCCTGCCTCTCACCTTCCCTGGTTGTTGTTCTGCGCTCCCCTGCGCTCAGCGGCACCATCTTTGATCCTTAAATCTGAGTGTAGAGTGCTCCAAAGTCTAAATAAAATGTGACTTTTATCAAACAACTCTTGAAAAATATCTTATGACTATGTAACGGGTTTTCTGGACCGGCCTGACCCACCCAATCTCATATTGGCCCCTGTGGTCTAACCAGTCCCCATTACAGTGTGATGTCTGGTGGTGCACCTATTGGCAACAGGACTCCTGAGTCTCCCGCATGATGGTGTGTGGGGATTTGCCAACCCAGACAGGCAGCTGAGGTAGTGGGCTTGAGTTCTACCTAGATCCAGTGCAGCGCCTCCACCTCATCAGGATCCCAGCTTGAGCTTGTGGATGGTCCTGGTGAGGAACTCCTCTGTGGTGCTTCTCTCTGTGCAATTACTCCACACTTACACACGAGAGTATATTTCAACAGGGTCATCTTTATTGAGGGATGTGGGCTAGCTGCCCCTCACAGCTATCAGCTTAGCCACTCATAGTCATTAGTGCTTCCCTTTGAAAGGTTCCTCCTTTTCTAATGGAGTTGCTTCCACCTCTCCCCTAAGGAAGATTCACCAGCTTCTCTCTGTCTCTCTAAACTGCACACAGTCACAGCTCTTGCATCAGCCTCTGCAACATTGTTGCAGACCTCCACACAACTCTCCTGAACAGAGTCAAAACACCAACAGGACTCAACTAACTTTAGACAGTGCTATGTCTTATATCACCTAGGAACAGGCACATCTCTGATGTCACTAACCGTGGACACACAGCATGTTGTCACTTCCTATGGGACATATGACACCTCACCAGGGTGTGAGGGCAAACCTCCATGATGACTACTGGCAATCCTGCATACTTATCAGGTTTACTGCCAGCATGAGAAAGAGATATGTACACCAATTTTACACATGGCTACAACTATTTTTTTTGTGACAGGCTATATGTAATACTTAGTAGGGTTTATTTACTAAAGTCACCACGCTGACGTCATCCCTTGTGCGGCTTCCTATTGGCCCGCGTTGCGAGGAACATTTAAACATGAACGAGATACCGCACCCCCTACGGAGGTGGGAAGCAAGGTGGTCCTTGGAGATTAAATTAATGCAGTTCAGATCTGGAGACCCCCTGCTTCAAACCTATAACTAAGATGCAACCTGCAGTGCTGCGTATCTTGTGGAGGGGGAGACAGATATACAGTAGTTCAGACAAGCAACAAGCATTTTTTTCAGGGGGGGACGTGGTTTCAGAACCCATGATGTAAGTTACTTCTTGGGGCACGCAAAGGGTTATGGTAATTACCAACCTTTTTTTTCTTCTCCTAGTTGTATTTACATAAAATAAATAAATACATGTGTAACGCTGTTTCCCCACACCCCGATTCCTGTTACCAGGTGCATAGTGCAGAGGAACTGTTGGCTGACAGAATTTCTGCGGTTCCGCCGTTGTTGTTGGGGAAGACAGGACAGGCTTTAGGGGTGATGGCTGATTCTCTCACTCGTGGTTCAGCGCCTCCATCTCTCGCAGGCTCCAGAAGTGCTGGAGGTAATCCCTGCGGGAGAACCCTCTGATTCTCCCCGATAGACTGCAGCCTCAGGCAGGAGTATATCTTATAACAGGAACAGCTTTATTCTCTCAGCAAACAGTCAGCAACTGCATACACTGGCACTGGGTCTCCAGCCTTACGATGGTCCCTGGACTCAACCCCCAGGCATGGACCCCAAAAGGTCGGTCCTGGCTCTTCCCCTACTCCCTGATGGAGGTATGGTCCTCACTCCCCCTCCCCTAAGGGAGGGGATAGGTGACAGAGCCTTGCACATCTCTCCTGTGGGACCAGTCCCTCCTCTCAGGTGAGAGACAAACTGACTACATTTAGGAAGTGCAGCTCCTTAAGTACCCTGGGGGAGGGTCCAAGGTCTGAGCCCAGGATTGGGCAGAACACAGGCCTTGTCCCACCCCCCTGACACTCAAGGGAGCTGCTCACTGCTGGGCAAACCCCAGATTGGGCCTAACACAGCATGCACTGTACCAGGACATACATGTTAAGCAGGGCAGGATAGTAGCCAAAACCAGATATGGCTACACATGTATCAGTGGGTAGAAGCCCGCTGAGAGTCAAGCTAAAGACTGCAAACACCAGAGACTCTCGCCTGAAAGACTGGGTGGAAGCAGCGAGGAGAATTCCGAGCATCCGGTAGCTCGCTCCGTGACACCGGAAGTACGTAGAGGAGTGGCAGGAGGGAGGAAGCTGACCCCCAACCCCAGACGGCAGCGCAACACCCCCGAGTGGGAACACCCGAGGGACGAGCGTAGCACAGGGAGAAATAGTGGCAGTACCATCGGTTCATGAGGACACGTGCAGTACCAGTGAATCGGGGGGGGGATCACCTACCGTTTGCTTCATTGGACAGCCCTGGCTTACATCTACATTGGGCCATCTCCTCTCAACACCCTCACAGGCAAACGTTTTTTGGTTCCTTACTTATCTTTAGTTATTAAGTATAGATTTATTGTCATATATATTTTTTTTAGTGTAACACATTCTTATTGCTGTTAGTACATTTCTTGTCCATCATTACATCTGCTGCATACTACAAGCGCTCCTGTTTTTCTTTTTATGCTTGACATGTAAAAAGGCCCAGTCTCTGTGGCAACTCATTTATTGTCCCTTTCTCCACATCACAGAGACGTTTTCCAAGCATACTAAAAGGGCTCTTTACAGAAAACCATCTTACCTTCATCTTCTGAGATAAGGTTCTGAGGTCCACTAATGTCACAGAGGCAGGGGTGGAACTAGCCCTCGGTGGGCCCCGGTGCAAGGCAAAAAAAAAAGCCCCCCCCCGGCCCTACCTTTAGAGTGGGTCCTTATGCAGCAGTGAGGGAGCCTGTCCAGGCGGTGATTGCAGAAGTTGGGACCAGTTTCCGGTGGGGCCCAACACATGTGTTAGCACCCGCTGGATGAGCTCCTCCGGCGGGTAAGTCCCCACACTACTGGTAGGGTCCGGGGAGGGGATGCAGGAGGGCGGCCTTTAGAAATGCTAGAACACTATTCCGGCTGCTAAAAGAAGTGCTGGAACAGCTTTCTGGCGGCGGGGAGGATGAGCCCCTAAATGCGATGGATCCTGGTGCAGCCGAATAGTGTTCGATCATTGCTGAGAGGGGCTTAGCAGCTATATTAATTCACATCATAGGTTCATTCTTTAAAAACAAAATGTATTTTATTCCTAAAGAGGTGACAGACACCCTATTGTGAAGAAATCTTTAACAAATAAAATTTTTAAACAAATAAAAGATGCCATGTGAAGTGCAGGACCATATGAGGAAGCAGCAGAAGTATGAAACAAAACATCTCACAAGTTGTCTGCACAAGCATTAGTTGGTGGTTAGAGAAGGCTGCTAGGTAAAGATGATAACCCAGCAACACAAACAAGACACTTTATTTTACTTTGGCTTTTAATGCTGTTTATTTTACATGATATTCATACGGTTTCATAGCATATTTTCCTAAATGTAACAGTTTGACGTAAACACATTTCTTACCAGCCCTTTGGGATGCGAGAGCGCAGCACCCCCATTCCCTCTTAACCAGAGCATGAAGAGGGTATGATCAAGGAGATGCGGACTGGTAGGTTCCTTTCATATAATGGTATGGAAAGATTAAAGTAGGCAAGCACAGTGCATTTCCCCATGACTGAATGTAGTTAGACCACAGTATACACAGAGACACACACATGTGTAGCTGCATTGTACATGAAAACAACAGTTTGACTTACTTTATATTGGAATACATTTTATTGACCTAATCAAAAACACACTGGTGTATACATGAGCTATAAAGTTAAACATACACGCACGCACTTAAAAGAGCGCCTTGCTTAATAACAAAAAGGTTGTTATCTAGATATTCAAAAATAAGTTAAATATAACTTACCCATAGGTGCATCAGCGCAAAATGCAACAATATCAGGTGGGTGGGTGCATTTGCAACTATTAAGCTCAATGACAAAAAGTCATTAACTAGTTATGCAAAAATAAGCCGTGCCAGTGTGGATAGACTTTCCAAATAAGTGCCGCATGCATTTAAATATTACCACTGCATGCATTATTGGATTCTACTGTCAACCTAACTGTAGAGAGGAAGAGAGGATGATGTAGACAGCTTAACCCGTCACTGTCAGGAGGGCCATCCCACAGCAAGGGGGTTAAAATGCAACAAAATATCCCCCCCCCCCCAAATAGGAAGATATGAATTCAATGCTAAATACTTCAGTGTGAAGGATGCAGTTTTAATATTGTAACAGTCATTCCGTTCCTGCATTAATCATCTAGCAATAAAAAAAGAGATAAAATTATACACGACAACAAATCATTTCCCCAAACCTACAAGTCAAAGGTGACGTGTAAGATGGTAAACATCCATAAACATTAATCCATTGAATACAGTACCTTCATAACTTAAATCATACACCTACATTTCTGTATTTAAAACAGCAGATCATGACCACCTGAGAACTTCATGCATGTAGCCTTTCAAACATTTAAAACATGTATTACATCGTGTAGGAGGGTGTCCAAAACACTGGAAACCTCGACTAATCTTAGCCCAGCAAACTTCTCTAACGTTAAACAATGAGAGCCACTAATGTGGAGAAAGATGGCAACATTTGCTGGAACCACACAAAGTTAACATGGCAGCATTGTCAGATGGAGTTTTACTTTAAATACATACATACTGTATACAGTGGTTTGTTCCATTCACTCGACTACTAATGCTGCCCCAGATCCTACTGAGATAATGAACATATGCTTAACACTAGTCCATTAATATAAATAATTTATAGCACAACCACATACCAATATCACTATCTTCCATTACTGATAAACTTGTGCCAGCAGAATAGATATTTTATTAGTGGCGGGAATACCATTTTAACGGACTTCTCTTCCATGTTAATGTTTGTGTATCAGATTTGAACGAAGGTCTTCTTTCTAGAGTCCATTTTTAATGTTAAAATAACAACTGGCTTTGTTTGTTTAGTGAGGTTTCTCTGTATTGTATAATTCACAACTTCCTGTAGTTTGTGTTATACAATTAATATACAAAAGAAAAGTGGACATCACTTCATTCTGCAAAGCGGTTGCTGAATAAGTGCGAGTAAAATCTAATGCCCATGAAAGCTATAGAAAAAAGGTACGTACAATATTTATTTTTGCCATTCATAGCCGCGGCTATTCAACACCTGTGGCTTACCCTTTTTGGGCCCATATTTACCAAGTGATGCTATTCCATAAGGCCTTACAGCCCATTAAAGTGAATGGGTCATTAAGGTATCTTACAGAATAGCCCCTCTTAGTAAACATGGCCCGTGGCCTCCTAGACGCCTATTCAATATGCTGTGAAGCGTTCACAAACAGGACTAAAATCCACTACAGGTAAAAGGAAGAAGCTTCAAAGGAAATTGAATGAGGACTTTTAGAGAGGAGATATAAAAAAGGGACGAGTTTATCCATCTCTTATGGTGATTGTAACTGCATTAGAGTCTCGTTTATTTAATAGTAAAACGTACTGTGGGAAAACATGCTGCTGTTTGGACGTGAAGAAAAGGAAATCAATGGTAATCACATTTTCTCTCTTTTTTCCATGGTGCAAACTCTGACTTTCATCTTTCTTCAGTACGTCTGAACGTGGACCAAAACTGGGGCAATTTTCTACTGGATCAGTGTATCAAGGTACTTGACCCACGATTTTGCCATGTTTGATATTTGGGACGTGTCAGAGCAGTTACATCATAACGAGATGCATCACATTCTGAAGTTTGAGGCGGCTTCTAACCATTCACACCTGATTAGTTGGCTTGTGAAAAAACATCCCGTATTCCTATTTCTATACTTCTTGATGCGATGATAAAATATGTTAGGCATATGCAGTGTACAGGTAGCAATCATGTGAAGAGCTCGCACTAGTATTATAAAATGGATAAAATGCATTCAATCTAAAAATTAACAGAGAAAGTAGTCCTGACCTGAAGACCCAAGTTATATTGGGAGACTTGGACAAAAAAAGTACACATACATTGAAGATATCGAGACGAGATAACCATTCAAGTTTTCAATCTTTCATTTAAAAATGAGGCCTGTATTTTTCATGTGTTCTATTGAATTTGTCATCACACTTTCCAAAAATGTACCGGCCTACAGGACACATTAGCAAACTCCGGCATTAAATCAGTGACTGTTAAAGCATCTGAAGATCTCTACATTATATGGTTCCAAGAGGAATTTTGGTGGCGAAGTTCCATCATTGGGAGGACCTCTCAAACTATGACTTTACTTGTGAGCTTTGTTCTCCAGCACGGCTTTCTTCTCGTCGATACTTCATCCTTATGATCACACTGGGCACTGCTGTAGCCTGCTAGAAAACTCTAATCCTCAAGGGCCACCAACAGGTAAGGTTTTAAGGATATCCCTGCTTCAGCACAGGTGGCTCAGTCATTGATTGAGCCACCTGTGCTGAAACAGGGATATCCTTAAAACCTTACCAATTGGTGGCTCTTCAGGGCTAGAGCTGCTACCCATGTGCTAGCCCCTCTATCGTCACGCAGCAGGGGTGCCCTTTCCCTATCCGCCCTGCCTGCGGGGGCCGCTCTGTTTCTATCCCCCTTCTCTATGGTCTCTTAGTAGTGACACTACTTGGGACTTCACAACCACCACTAAAATTCCTCTTAGAACAATATACGCGCAAGAAAAATGTCCAAGTATATTAATACGCAAACTAGCCACAAACCCTTGGTCAGCCTACAGGCTCGCTGGCAGAAGGAGGTGCGCTGCAAGGAGTAATTACATATAACCACTAGAACAGAAGACAATTCCCTATATGTTCCACACAATCTCTCCTACAGTAAGGAGTTATGTATATATAGTCATAAACTTATTTTTTACCCAATATAAACATTTTCACACTAAAAAAAAAGGAAACAATTCAGAATGACTCCCCATATACAGTACTTGGTAATCCACATGGTAACCTGATACGGAGATCTCACTCTCATATAAGAAGAGTACCTCTAATGGTTAGTGAGAGATCTCAGGACTACCAAGTATATGGGAATAATTAAAAACTTAATTGCGTCGTTTTCTTTAGTTTGAAAAAACGTATATGTTCAACCCAATGTAAAGAAGTTACAGCTCAACCCCCTTAAAACGCTGTGCTTGGTGTCCAAAGAATCACATCGCGTTATAAGCGGATCGCGTTAGAAATAATGTACAAGTGTATGCATTGTACAATAAAGTATTTAAGACACCAATAATCGTGTTGTAATGTATTCATACATACAAAAATTGGGAGCCACGCTTGCATCGCGTTATAAGCGGATTCGCATTGTAACGGATCGCGTTATAACGGGGTTGAGCTGTATTTATTAATACGTATTCATACCTCACATTACTGTAGGAGATTCTGTGCCACAAATAGGGATTATTTTTCTGTTCTAGTGGTTTATACATAAATACACACACAGACATATATGGGTGTGTATTTATATACACCACACGCGCTGTTGGAGAAATGTCACCTACCTCCACTCGTCCAGTGGCCAGTGCAGGAAAACCCACGGATGCAGAATACCTTCAGAAGCAGAGCCATCAATTACCGCTCTGCTTCTCAATATCGCACCCCACAATGCATTGCATAGTACTTAGCCGGGTATTTATGGGGCGGGGAGCAGAGCGGTGACTGACAGCACTGTTTTGTGTATGTGTATGTACAAAAACACACGGGCGCTCTGAATCTGCAGTCTATTTCCACACGATCCTACAATAAACACAGCTATGCATAAAAACGCATCCTATATATAGGACACAAATGTTGAAATACAGAAAGCACCCATTGAACTGGCAGCCTTTGGGACAACAGGAGCAGTTAAACCCACACGTATGTACTACAACAGAAAGGGAGGGGAATTGCCATCTGCTTTACAATCAGAATAATGAACTTGAGTATAAGTATTACAACAACCCAGAAAAATATCTTTAAAATATATTTCTTTTTTTGTTGTTGAGGTATTTTTTTAACTAAATAAATGACCTACACTGAAGTCTACTAGATGAAACATATAATTGAATGAATTCAGTTAATTGTTCTTTTTTCTTCAGATAGACCAGTTAAATGTTCTTTTTAATATCCTCATGATCGCAAAGTGCAAACTTTTGCCTTAAAACCTCTGATATACGGTTGATAGGGTCCTCCTCTTTGAGTAAACACTGGTTTCTGTTGGACCTAGAAAGGAAACAAAAACATATTTTAGAGATTTTACAGATTATGAAATCGCAATATATAATTTAATTAAATCTAAATAATTCTATGTCCCTTACACTGCACGTTATTTTGTTTAACATGCCTTAAAACCAATTATATATACACAGTATGCTCTGCTCGTTAGAAAGGGGTTTGTTAGTTTCTAAACATCCTATTTTTCCAATTACTTTCAAATGTATAACATCATATATAAATGATATGATATCTATGATGTATAAATATTTCTTCATAAATAGTATCTATTCAAATGTACAACATTCCCCATTTCTATTGTACAGTACAGTACAGTACCTGGTGTGTTAACATGGTGGGGCAATTTTATTAAATATTTGTGACTATTCCATTGTTATATCTTCTCTTTCAATTTCATCTTTTGATCAAATGTGTTAGAAAACCCAAACAACACATTCAATGGTTGATGTATAATGTAATGTTTTCTGTCGATGTTAATAAATTGTTTGCTAGGGGCACATCTCTAACCCATTATGCAAAAGACTGTTATAGGTCTTCAAACGTGATCAAAGTTTGGAAATGCAGAGTTATTGGTCTGTGGCCAATCAATCTCGCTTCTCCAACAGACAAATAAAATGGCCAGCGACAACACTACTTAAAATAATGATTATTCATCATCGATGTTGCTTGCAAATAGACAAGTATAATGCCTGTGTGTCCTTTCCTCTGATCTTGCATATAATTTGATTTCCGCTGAAACATTGTTGGTTTTTGAATAAAAACTTGACTTGCGGGAAATTCAAACATTTCCCCGAATAGCTTAAATACACAAGATAAAATAAAGCGGATTGAATTTAGCTATTCATTTTACGCTGATGCTTTTATAAACAACTTCTCAGGTCTTCGTGTTGGTCAAGTATTAGCTAAACATGTCACTGAAAGACCCTTATGTAAGTCTGTAAAGCCATCTTCCGTGTCAGTGAAGCTTGGAGCTCCCTTCAAATGAGGCGCACAGAACTTCACTGACGCAAGGAAGACTACGTCATAGCATATTAGAGGCCAAAGTTGGGGACATAAAAGCCTATGTTCAATATGCTGTGAAGCCTTTTCCCAGCGCTGGAGAAGATTTTAGTCCCATTTATTAGAATAGCACTAAACGTTGTTTCACATGATACTGAACTAATAGAAGCCAAAGCCCAAATCCTACTCCGCAGGCACTCAGGTATTGTACACCATAAAAGCTATTTAACATTACAAAATGTATAACATTTTGATTCCACCCAAACAATAAATCACTAAGCAGAGTTCTGCCATAAAACTTCTCCCAGCGCACTGAAGCCAATGATCTATATGGTGCCTTCCTGTGCCAAAAGGTCTGTTCTAGCAGCCGCAGATTGCTTAGTACATACAGGCCACAGTGCTTTTGTATATGACTAATGAAACCCTTTGCTGCCAGCAATGCATTTTGTTGCCCGCACGTGAGACAGCAAATGATCACAACTACACAAGGTAAGATTACAGCTGTAACACTTGCAGTATTGTCGGCATATGCCAGGCTTTCTTTTCTTTTTTTTTTTAAATAGAATATTTACAATTTTTACATGAATATTTCTTAGGAATATAGTATTTGATTAGAATTAGTTCAAAGTTTTATTGGTTGTGAAAAACCCCCAACATGCATTTATTGTAGATGCAATATATTTGACAGAACCAACTTTTTTTTTACCCTGAAATAAAAATAGTGTAGAGAGCTTTCAAAACGTTATAGGTTTCTTCTTTAAGGATCATGTGAGGATTAATTAGAATGATCAATATTCTAGTAACGGTTTTGGTCCTGGAGAAGGGTTGATCCACTTAATTTTATTCAGTAGGATAAACTAATTCTCAATGTACATGTGTTTTCTGCTCTTTAACATGAGAAATAATTATTTAAAGAACATATACAGAGGTATTGGTAATTGATCCGACTTCGCACCTAAGCTGCTCTTTAACCCCTTTGTAACCAGAGTGGCCTGCAATACTTTATAGAGGAGACCTGTGAGGTTTCTAAAGCTCTGTAAAAGTCTCACCATCTTTATTTTTTTACGCACAACTTTATTTACTCTCAGCCCTGATCAATGTGGTTCTGGCTAAGTGGGACAGCATTGTTAAAGATTGAACTGCATTGCAACTTTTAGCTGCACTAAAAATGGGGTCCAAAAGAGCACATATATATTGCATCAGAAATCAGCAACAAAACATGGCCCACGTTGGAATAGACGTTTATAGTGTGCAGGTCTATCGCGCTACCTGCTACTGTAGTACTATAGCTAGAAACTGGACTTTAAAGTTACAAAGTGATAGACAGAATTAAATACCAATCTCTGTTCTGCTTCATCCTGTGAATATCTTTTAAAATTCCCATCATGTCGGCAAAACTATTGGACTTAGAAAGACAGAGAGAGTCATCGTCATCATCAGACATGTTCGCCTCGATTTGCCGCTGGTGACTGATGGAAGAATCAACCAGGGAAGCGGATGAGTACTCGGAAACATCTAACTCGTCCTCTTCTGTAATGTCACTAATTACAAATGATGTGTTCGACTGGAAGGATGGCCCAAAGTCAGGTAGGGAGGCATCCATATCTATGTTTCCAGGGACAGAATCAGATGTCAAAGATGTAGAACCTGAAAGACAAACGTACAAGCATTTGTTTTAACATTTGTGGTAGTAGTAGGATTTGCATGCATATTTTAATATGTTAAAAGGGACAATCCTACCTAGGAACAATGTGCACTAAAAAGCCAAATGTACCATTAAGGGGTTACAGCTGGGTGATTGGTGTCTTTCTTACCAAAATCTGGCACCAAGAAGTATTTTTAAATATTTTTTTTTAAAGTTAAAAACCCTTTATAAAGAATTTAACAGTCTAATGGTCTTCTTTAAATGATTCTAACAGTGCTAAAATCAAAGACTAACCTGCTTTTATTTCTTTAATAATTACAAATTGCATCCTCTAAATGTGTATGTCAATCAAGCATTTTTCCTTTACCCATACCGCACCTTGTCCTTATCGGAGATAAGAGGGGAAGGGAAATAAAGACTCTTGCCTGTGAAAACTCTTGTTGATCACACTAGACAAACATTAGACAAAGGGCCAGAGGAAATTGAACCCCTCCCAAGTCGCAGCTAATTTTAGTTAGTTTAAAAACTAACTTCATAAAGCAATGTAAAAGTACCCATGGCTGTCAGATTTTAGCACAAAAAGGTGGCAATCACCCAGATGTAGCCTCCTAAATGTGTCACTGGTACTAATACACTTTATTCCTACGAGGGAAATGTACTTTTAGGTTTCTAAATTTAAAAAAAAAGCGAATATAGGTTTTTATAAAAAATAAAATGAAGGCTTATGCACCCTGTAGCACCATTACATTTTCACCCAAGTATGACCCCAGTGTAACCAAAAGCAAAGAAAAAACGTGCATGTAATTCTTGCGTGCGTATGTATGTGGATATGCGTGTATGCTGTCGCAGTATTCCTTCACTACACATGTATCCTAGTTCAACTCTACCCTCTCCCAGGCTAAACAAACCTACTTTTCGTCACTAATCAACAACTCACAAGTATAACTCATGCCGCCTCGTCTGTCTGACTCCCTTCTCAGACCACCGTTTGTTACCTGCTGTTCTTTCTCCATGTCACCTCAGGCCTTTGCTGACTATTTCAAGACAAAGGTGGATTCCATTAATCAGGACATCCCCTCTGTATCCTCCTCGAATGCTACACCTATTCCTAACTCTCCTCCTGCCTTCCTCCGTCACAGAAGAGGACGTCCCGCTGCTGATCTCTTCTCCCTCTACCACTTGCCACCGTTGACCCCATTCCCTCCCATCTGCTCAAAACCTCTTGAACCTACTGTAAACCCCACATATTTTCAACTACTTCTACTCCGCTACCTTTCCCGACCTCTCTCTAATCACTCTCTCTCTTGCCTCTATAAACTCCTTGAACGCTTCATATTCTCTCGCTTCCTCCATTTCTTACATCCTACTTGCTCCTAGATCCTCTACAATCTGGATTCCGCACTGCTCACTCCACTGAAACAGCCCTCACCAAAATAACTAATGAGCTTCATGTATCTCAAGCACGCTGCCTAGGGGCCACATTTAACTCCTCCCTTACATTCACAATATAGCTAAAACCTGTTATTTTTACCACTGTAACATTGCAAAGATACGCCCCTTCCGATGTTCCTCTACTGCAAAAACGACCGCAGGGCCTCATTCTCTCTCATCTCGACTATTGTAACCTTCTACAGTCCGGCCTTCCTGCCTCTCACCTGTCTCCCCTACAATCTATCCTAAATGCTGCTGCTAGAATCACTTTACGCTCTCCTAAATCTGTCTCAGCATCTCTCCTGCTGAAATCCCTCTCCTGGCTTCCTATTAAAGGCCTTATCACTTACAAAATTCTCCTCACTTTTAAGGCTATATACACCTTCTGCCCCTACTTACAGCTCACCCCTAATTTCTCGCTATACACCTGCCCGACTCTTGCGTTCTGCTCAAGGATGTCTTCTGTCTACCCCCTTTTTTTTTTTTTTTTAACTTAAATTTTTATTAAACATTTTTTTTCATACAAAAGAAAAATTAACAAAACATATAACATATAAAAGGGGGGATAGGGGAGGGGGGGAAGGGATAGCATTTGTAAAAATATAGCATTGTACACAACAATTTAACTGTCACATATATCACTCTGTTCCAAGTATTCTAATCTATGTATGGGGATATACCTGCATGGCGAAACCAAGGAGCCCAAATCTCAGAGAATTGTGAGGTCGAGCCATTCAGATAGGCTGAGAGTTTTTCCATATAAACTATATGCCAAATTTTATTGTTTATTTGGTTTAAGGATGGGGGGGGCAGGTTGTTTCCAATTTTTGGCAATTGTACACCGTGTAGCATTTAACATTTGGGTTAGTACTCTAGCTTTTTTTCGGGGAATATTGGCTATTGGCTTGCCTAACAATATATATACTGGGTCATGTGGGACAGTGATATCTAGGATCTTGTGTATTAAGGTGAACACTTCTGTCCAAGTTTGTTGGATTTTGGGACATGACCAGAATATATGCAGAATATCCCCAACTTCGCCACAACCACGCCAGCATAGTGGGGAGACCCCTGGGAGAAAAGAGTGCAGTCTGGCAGGAGTCATGTATACCCCCTTTTGTATATAGGGATGGATAG
The DNA here is from genome assembly GCA_036426205.1 of Ascaphus truei. NCBI lineage: Eukaryota > Metazoa > Chordata > Amphibia > Anura > Ascaphidae > Ascaphus > Ascaphus truei. The sequence goes on from CM071572.1 coordinate 77,073,200, forward strand.
CCCTGCTCAACTAAAATGATGTAGATTTTAGTTTAAGGCAGTGCCAACCAAGATCTAAGAAGTATAAACATGTACAAATAGAGGCGAAAGTAGATCTTTTAGTGCTGCACACTTAAATGCCCAATAGTATAAGTAGAAAAATAAAGTATCTTTAAATTGTATAAAATAAAAACTTCAAACTAGATTTAAACATAAAAAAATTAGGGAGAAATATATATTTAATTTATCTGATGTGCAACGTCTCCAACAGATAAAGAGCGCACACCATTTGTCCGACTGGCACCCTCTCTCTACACCTTTAGCACCTTTCTTAAAACACACATCTTTAACGAAGAATTTGGGTAGCCCCGATGGCCGATACTATACATCTCATATGCACCGACCGTGACCCCTTGCAGACGCACTTACTAGAACACCTCTTACTGTCTCTGTAAATTCTCCCTACGTCCCACAGATTGTAAGCTCTTAGGGTCAGGGATTCTTATTCTGACTGTGTGTTATAATATTATGTCGCGCGTTTTACTGCTCGGAAGCGCTTTGTATCTGGATGGCGCTATATAGATAAAGAGATACATGCTTGTACCAAGTGAGATTCTTCTATTTATATTGATGGATAATTCTGTAGATGGTGATAGTAGATAGTGTAGATAGTGACACCTTTTAGGGGACCAACATCAAACATCTTCCTAGATGAACACACAGTGTACGGAGCTTTCCAAACCACAAAGGTTTCTTCCAATGTGCTGTGGCAGCAGAGTTAGAATTAAACATGGACCAGAAGGTGATAAAGTAGGAGTAGAAAAACTCTGCAGGGGGTCTTCAAGTGGAAGGGTGAGAGGATTAGCACAAATTAACTGGGTGTCAAAGGTTGCTGAATTGGGAAGGTGTGAAATACATTTATATGGATGGAAAGAAAATCAAACAAAAGAAGAATACAACATGCGCCAAGATAACAACCAAGTCCTTCCTGATTAACTGCAGTGAGTTCTATTCCTGCCTAATGTTTGTCTTCTGCGTATCGCCCATTGCTGGGATCGTACTGATACTTTCTGTAAACAGTTTCCATCGCTTTCTTTGAAAGGGAGGAGACAGTCATTTCGCCGCAGTCATGGAGATAAAAATTAAAAACAATATCCTTTTTGGACCCAATTTTGATTATTAGTGCTGATTGACACGGGTAGCTCACAGGTGCAAATGTGGGATCAAGTACTTAGACCTTTGTGGATGTTCTTAAATATACCTCTAGCAAATTTCCAGCAAACTGATCATCTCCAGAATGTAAAGCAGGGCAGGATTGCTAAAAACAGCAGCAAACTGACTGTGCAGCATAAAAAAGGAGAGCGATTGTATTATGGGGCTTTAAACCGATTTCATTCTGATCTCAGCTGTTTAAGCATTCATACCGGTGTCTGTAGCAACGATTCGAGCGATCTGACTGCGCAGAAGACTCAGCTCATCCTGTAAGTCCGCAGATCGGTTTAAAGACAAGCCCGTCTTCTTTAAGCAATACATTTTTTCTTCTTTCATTTTCAGATTGGGGACTGATGAATTTCTCTGCATAACCAGAAGAGGGCTCGGTCTCCACTTATGCTTCAGCGGTCTTGTGTCGCTCCTAATGCAGAATATTCCGTAAGGAAATAAAACAAATTTTATACATATGTAAAGGGATTCTGCCATGTGAGACAGCTATACGCTGCAGAATAACAGAGTACAGTACCAGCCACAGCAGTCCATTATTCCAAGCCTTATCACCAGACAGTGTGTGTACTACCATTAATCCAACACCCAAGAAACAATGCTGCATTCAATGTAAAAATGAACCTATGGCACTGTATTCTAATAATGGATGCCTGTTAACCTGCTAAAACAACATAGTATATAAAGCTCATGGAAACCTCAGCACAGAGACCTGTTCTAGGTTAGCCAAGCATATTTGATGTATTAACCACCACAGATTACTGGGAAAAAACCACAGTGACAACCAAAAGCCGACTGCATTACTCCCATGTGGGTTTTTCTATACGTATTCGGATGGAAAGCTTGAAACATGGACGTTAAGGGCTAGTAACTGTGAATATAGATTCTACGGGTACAAACTAATAGTGCGGTTGGGCCTGTTTGCTAGCAGGCAGCAGACTTGGAGGACAAGATTCCAATTCTTAGGAGCCCACTGGGGAAAAATACAGGAAAACCAGTTGCCCACACCAACTTTCCCAAGAGTTATATAGTTACCTAGTAGACATAATTTCGGCCCCCTGAGTACCTAGGTGTTTGCAACACTGACTGAAAGGGTGCGAGTAGTTATGGAGTTAGAGACTATATGGTTTGCTGCTTTAAAGGGACTGTTCATTTTCAGGTACAATATGCTGCACTACATGGGTGATATTTGGGTTAGCTTCTGCATTTAATGCATGCGTGTTATCACAGACCAGTGCTTTTGAACTTTCCCCTGTGGACACCAAGCATGAACGATTGTACTTATACCGTACATGGATGCAGGGTTAGTTGGATATCCCTAAAACATGTCATGGATGAGTTGAGAGGTGTGAGAGACACGGTCATAAACCAAACAGCGATGACTGGAGAACAAGAAGAGATGGATAAGACAGAAACAACTGCGCTCACACAAAACACTGAAATCCTTACAGTGCAGAGAGAAGTGCGATTCTCTAAGTTTATTCCAATCTTTTAAAGGAAGCTGCATACATTGGTGTGTTACGTTTATGTGCCCGCTGAGTGGAACTGCCCCTGAATTTAAGCACAGCGACAAAATCCTTTTTATAGGTCAAAATATCTACATTTTTTCTCGCCCCATGTTTTAGGAATGGGAGGCATTCAATACCATTCAAACAGTGCTCGAAAGCAAATAACTAAAATGCACTTAAATGTTTCAGGTCACGTTACATTTGTCCTCGAGTGAAAAATGCAAACCATTCCAAATTGTAATTTTTACATATTTGTAATTGACTTATATTATAAAATGACATACTATTATATTTAATAGATTATTCTTAAGCAACCGTATTATGATTACAACTATAAAACTGGACGTTACAACAGACAACAAATGAATGAATACCTGACTCTTGCATAGGTTTCATCTTCATCTGCAGCGATCCATTTAATATCAGCCAGTGTGGGTACCATTGGTGCATCAGTTAAATAGAAATTAGAAGCACTTGGAAGAGCCTGGAAAAAAAATACGTTAAATCAGGATTATACAAATTCACACATTATGAATGCACAAGAGCTCTACAGCTACAAATTGACCAAACGTTTAATTATATATCACATTGTAAACTAACCAAGTAACCACAAAGTCCTCAGAGCTTAATAATAATAAAAAAAATAATAATAATAATAGCAGCATGGTTCAGGACTGGAAGAGTCGCCAATTTAAATACAGTAATATCTGTTATTATTAATTATTTTTTAAATCAACAGTGAATAGTGCTGCCCTACTGGAATGGTTTTTTTTAATGTCTTCATGTCACCATGCAGTGATAAGGGCAAGACAACCGTTGCATGTGTACAACCTCAATAAAATGCTTTTGGACAAAATGTCTAGCTCACATTACTGTATTTGTAATGTCTTAACTTATTTTCTGCTCCCTTTGCCGTTACAAAACAGCACAAAAACTGCCCCCCCCTCCCCACCCTTGTGTCAGCAGCATGCAATATTTCTGCAGGGGAGTTGGGAGAGGATTAATGGCCATGTGATGGGTATAATGGCACTTCTTACCACTATCATTTTTGCCAATCAATGGGTTAAAATAGACCTGAATGGCCTACTTCAGATGCTGCCCTAAGATCCACTTCCTGTCTGCAGCCTCAAGTTTAATAAACATTTATTTACATAATTATGCAGCAACTTGACAAGTAAATCCAAAGTTTACTTATCCTTAATGGGAAGACACTATGGAAGAAGCTGTCTTAATTGCACATGTTTCGTTTTGGCATGAAAATATGTTTTGTACATGACAAAGTAAGAATGATTGAAGGGTTTAATAATAAAAAGGTGTCAAAGGATAACATTAGCAGCAATCCTCCGAAAACGTAATTACCTCAAAGCAAGCTCTGGCACAAGGCTTTAAAGGGAGATGTGATCCAATTATCCTTACAAGACTGCGCGAGGAACCACATGGCTTGTTCTCCCAAACTGGAACAGTCTGAAATAAAAACACTTATAGCTGAACACTACTGAAACAATGACAGGATACTGAAAGCGTTTGCTTTGAGTTCACAAATGGGAAAAACAACACAGGAAAGTAAGAAATGTATTGCACAGCAGCTGGTCTTTGAAACATCACATCAACGACTCTTAACTGTCGGGGTGTCCTGATGTTCACTGAACATCACAAATGCTGCAGGCACCCTGGTGACCCTTGTTCGCTTTCTAAGGGTGCTCCTCAATTCCCAAGTTGGTCTCGCCCATATCCTTTGCCATTGTATAATGTCTGCCTTTCCAAAATTTGAGTGTGTTGTTTGTCCCAAATAATGGTGTTTAATTTCTCTATTTGAATGCGATCACATTGCAGTCGCTATTCCCCAAACGTTCAATAACTTTGGTATTTGCGTAAATTTATACACTACAATGTCATGAATAGGTCCTTTCTGGTGGGCTCCTTAATCCCACTTTATTTTGGATATCGTGACCCGTGGATGCTTTAGCTCCTCCTGCCAACTTCCCTATTTCAATCAAACAATCAGTGTCAGGGTAGGGGAAATCCCCCCCATCCCTAAATTCCTGCAAAGTGTGGCTGCCTTCCATTTGCATTAACAACATCGGCTTCCTTGGTTGTACTGTTTGGCAAAAACATAGCACGGCATGATTGGTTTAATTACAGGATTGAAGCAGGGGGTCTCTGGAGCTGATTTGTGTTCATTTCAGTTCCGGGGACCGCCTGCTTCCAGAGATACTTACCTCCGTAGGGGTGCCGATATCTCTGCAGCCAAGGTGTGCCTAACATAATGGCAGCTTAAATGTATCCTGCGGGCCAATGGCTTTAATCTGAAGACAGATACAGGCAGCACCTATGCAGTGCTACATGTTTTGCTGCTTTAATATCAAATTCTTATCATTCAGTTCGCTATTATTTTTGCGCCCATTACACATTTGAAATCGCATTGCTGCCGTGTCTAAACCCTTCACAAATAGCATCTCTTAATTTTACATATAAGCATACACCACTCCACCTTGTGCTTTTCACAATACTTAAATGTCATATTATTTACTAAACACTGGACTTGGAGCGTGCTTTTGTAGACCTAACAGCTTCTGCTAGTATTTGGCACTTTGTGACGACTATCATCTCTCACCTTAATAGCCTTTCCCGGACATAAAAGACTAGCCCTGACAGTTTGATAATCACACTTGTCTTTGTGAATATATATATGTAGAGGTATCAGTACCGTGTTAGCTGAGCTTCAATAATCAAAAAATAAATAGACGATACCGTTCTGTGGCTAACGAAATGCTTTTATTTGTGCGAGCTTTCGAGATACACTGATCTCTTCTTCCGGCGATGTTACAATGAATGAAGCAAAAGGTATACTTAAAAACAGTGTCTCTTGGAATGTTATCTGTGCTGCTCCTTCCCCCGGTGTGGATGTGTTATATGGCTAGAGGTGTCAAAAGGTAACTGAAAGCAAGTGAAGAAAGAGTGTGTATGTGTGTCAGTGTGAATAAAAATGAATGGAGAGCCCACAGTATATACAGTGCTTTACACAAGGTGTGTGTGGAGTGGGAGTGGATATAAATGGTGTGGGTGGGTGTGGAAATGTGAGAGTTTGTAGCACAACTAAAAGTGTGTGTGGATACTAAGTGGTTCCTATTGGTGTATAGGGATGGAAAAACAAGGAGTATTAGTATGTGTGAGAGACAGCTGTGTGTGCATACATATAGCACAGTATGTACAGACATGGCCTTTAGCGCTCATGGGACGAGAGTTCACTAGTGTCAGTAATGACTCATAAAATTTCGATCTCTGTTTAGGCCACTGCTAAGTGTCCCGAACAGTTGCATAAATTTGTATTCATGCAACCGTCTCTCTTTCGGGGTTTTAAGATTACCTTTGAGTATGGCAACCCTCAGATCGTTCATCTTATGGCCAGAGTCAGAGAAATGTTCGCCAACAGGACTGTCTCTTGTACCGCGTGTGATGCTGTGGCGATGCAGGTTCATTCTCTTGTTTAGCCCCTGCCCTGTCTCACCTATGTAGTAGCAGCCGCCTGGGCATTTCATGCACATGATGAGGTACACGACATTGCTGGAAGAACAGGTGAACCGTCCTCTGATTTTGTATTCGCGATTCCTGTGTGGTATTTGTATTGTGTCCGCTGTGTAGAGCATTGCGCAGGTTTTGCATCTTGGGTCCTGGCATGGTTTTGTCCCGCATTCAGTTGTACTGCTGAATACTTTACTCCTCACCATAATATTCTTGAGATTATGGGGTTGTCTGTATGATAATAAGGGTGCTTCAGGGAAGACCTGTTGCAGTCTTGTATCTTCCTGGAGGATGGGTTGTAGTTTCCTGGCGATCTTGCGTAGGGCTCCTAGGTGTGGGTTATATGTGACCAACCAAGGTACCCTGTCGCTTGTCTCCTTCTGTTTGTATTCAAGGAGATCACTTCTTGGTATTCTGGTGGCTTTGTGAATTTGCTGGTCTACAATTCTGTGGTTATATCCACGGTTTATAAAGTCTGATCTCAAGGCTTTAATCCGCTGGTCTCTGTCTGCTGTGTCGGAGCATATCCGGTTGTATCGTATGGCTTGACTGTAGATGGTTGCATGTTTGGTGTGTGTCGAGTGGAAGCTGTTGTCCCTCAAATAGCTGGCTCTGTCTGTAGGTTTGCGGTATACAGAGGTCTGTAGTTGGTTGTTCTTTATAGTAATGGTGGTGTCTAGGAAGTGTACTTCATCCGGGGAATGGGTGAGTTTGAGGTTGATGGTCGGGTGGAAAGTATTGAAGTTGTCGGTCGGGTGGAAAGTATTGAAGTTGTCATAGAACTGTAGGAGGTCCTGTTCGCCAGAGGTCCAAATCAGGAGGATGTCATCGATGTAGCGAAGGTATGTAAGGGGTTTCAAGTGACAGGTGGACAGAAAGTCACTTTCCAGTTTTGCGCAGAACAGATTGGCATACTGTGGCGCCATCCGAGTACCCATAGCGGTCCCGGTTGTCTGAAGGCATGTGTCATTTCCAAATGTGAAGTAGTTATGGGTCAGAATAAATTCGATGCATTTAGTTACTGTCTCTGTGAGTGGCTCCTGCGGTCCCAGAAAGTATCTGCAGGCTGAAATCCCATCCTCGTAGGGGATGTTGGTATAAAGTGACTCTACATCCATGGTTGCTAGTAGTGTTCCTGTTGGGAGGGGGCCAATTGCATTCAGTTTGTTTAGCAGGTCGGTGGTATCCTGGATATAGCTGGGTGTGTTCCTGACAAGTGGTTTTAGAATGCCCTCCACCCACAATGCAATTGGCCCCCTCCCAACAGGAACACTACTAGCAACCATGTACCTCATCATGAGTGTACCTCATCATGTGCATGAAATGCCCAGGCGGCTGCTACTACATAGGTGAGACAGGGCAGGGGCTAAACAAGAGAATGAACCTGCATCGCCACAGCATCACACGCGGTACAAGAGACAGTCCTGTTGGCGAACATTTCTCTGACTCTGGCCATAAGATGAACGATCTGAGGGTGGCCATACTCAAAGGTAATCTTAAAACCCCGAAAGAGAGACGGTTGCATGAATACAAATTTATGCAACTGTTCGGGACACTTAGCAGTGGCCTAAACAGAGATCGAAATTTTATGAGTCATTACTGACACTAGTGAACTCTCGTCCCATGAGCGCTAAAGGCCATGTCTGTACATACTGTGCTATATGTATGCACACACAGCTGTCTCTCACACATACTAATACTCCTTGTTTTTCCATCCCTATACACCAATAGGGACCACTTAGTATCCACACACACTTTTAGTTGTGCTACAAACTCTCACATTTCCACACCCACCCACACCATTTATATCCACTCCCACTCCACACACACCTTGTGTAAAGCACTGTATATACTGTGGGCTCTCCATTCATTTTTATTCACACTGACACACATACACACTCTTTCTTCACTTGCTTTCAGTTACCTTTTGACACCTCTAGCCATATAACACATCCACACCGGGGGAAGGACAAGCACAGATAACATTCCAAGAGACACTGTTTTTATGTATACCTTTTGCTTCATTCATTGTAACATCGCCGGAAGAAGAGATCAGTGTGTGTATATATATATATATATATATACACACACACAGTGTTCGACAAACCTATACATTTGCTCGCCCCGGGCGAGTGGATTTAACCCCCGGGCGAGTAAATATTGGCCCAAGCAGCACACGTTTGGTACTAGGTGGCGAGTAGATTTTTTTGTGTGGCGAGTAGATTTTTTGGTTATTTGTCAACCACTGTGTATAGATATATATATATATATATATATATATATATATCTATATATATATAAAATCTCATTTCTCCAAAAGGGACTAAGCGCTTCACACATGTAAAGCCAACAGTTATAAATTTTTTTTAAAGGAACACATTTAAAGCTATAAAAATATAGGATGAACAGAAGATACTGTAATTTAAATGAGAATGGGTAATGCTATTTCAGCAAGGTAAATCATCAATAATTCACTAACTGCTTAAGACAAGTGACCAAGTGGTCATATGCAAATGCATAGGACTACAGTTTAATATAGAAATTGTTTAGGAATCTTAAGCTTTGTAATATTAGGCAACTAGCATGATCGAGTAAACCATTCTCTGCTTAATGCAAAGGTTAGCACAACTATACTAACAATAATTTAAAGACTATTTACACGGGGTGGAAGCGCACGTTTATTTACTTAAGGGCGCTGAGCCAGTAATTTGTCAGTTAAGAATTTATATTGTGGCTTTGGTTAGCCTCAGGTAACCAGGTTGGCATGACCGAACTGGTTCACCATGGAAAATATTACACTTGGAAACGGAAAAGGGGAAAGGTGTAAGACAGATAACTGTGTGTGAAGGACACTAATAAATAACAGTTGTTGCTTATGGGGCATTCAGAGGAGCTCTTTATATGACATTCCTTTGTTAAGCAGGGCCTGTCTGAACTATATCCCTCCCTTCGGCTTGCTTCTGACAGAGTAAGGCCGCGGGCATGGTCAGCGCTTAGGCGCTTACCCGTGCTGACACTCGGCAGTGAGCCCCTGCAGCCGCAATGAGAGCGGCTTTAGCAGCGGCTCGCGCAAGCTTCCGCAGGCGTGCGGAAGCGTAGCCGACAATCCAATTTCAGTTTTGGCGCTCACAGGAGCGCAGGGCCGGTCACGTGAGCGGTTCGCCCAATGAGGGCGAACCAGCTCAGTGACGTCACTGGCCCGCCCCCTGACGGCGCGCGAACTAAGGCCAGGGAAAGCACCCGCTTTCCCTAAGCCTCAGCGCTCCTCCGCACGGCTGTAGTCACCATGGACTCAGACTAAGGCTGCGGTCCCGTGCCGGTCACTCACCTGCTCATGACTTCCTCCCAAGTCGGCCCCAGTCCGTCCTCATTGCCAGGCTCACTACGCAATGCAACGCGTCAGCCAGCATGGGATGCAAGAGAAGTGTGTGTGAGATGTATGTGTGTATCGCACAGCCCCAGTGTATCTCCACCTCCTCTCTCACACTCACACCCACACCCACAACCTCCTCCACACCTCTCCCCGGGCTCAACTGCCGTGCCCCCATGCGTCTTAAAATAAATGCTCCCTACGGACCGCAGATAGCAGTGCGGGCGCGCTGTCGGATGCAGCAGGGGCTTGGCCTAAAAGGACATATCGAGGGACAGTGACCAAGCAATAAAATATGGAAAGCCTCACTTGGTCTTTCATAAAACTATGGCCCTTATACTCTATATACCGTAAAGCTGTCTTCCCCATTCTGGAGAAATTTTAGTCCCCGTTTATTTGAAAGTAGCTTAACTTTCCTTTGGCACGGAAAGCAGCTCGACAGCATATTAGATAGGGGCTTATGTGTGACATTTCAGTTGATTAGATTGGTTTAAAGAAGCCAACATACCGTTTTAAAAGCCCTAAAAAGGATTTGTAACCTAAAACTGTGTTCTACAGGTGATGGAATGCAGATCGGGAAAGGTTTGCTAGACAACAGAAAAAGTTCAGCACAGGACAATTTCAGAAATAGCATTATAATAAGGAAAGCATTTGAACGGCAAAATAGGGAGTCTTTCAAAATTATGTAAAAGCAACACGTCAGAAAAAGCCTGAAAAGGTGATAAAACAAGCAGAATGAGAGAAGTTCCTGATGAGATAATACTGCTGCTGCTGCCAATAATTTATTATTACCCCAGGGAACTTAGGCCAAGATTCACCAACATTCAAACAATGGTAAAAGGGTATTGGAGCTTTGTCCCTCATTAACTGATGTAGATTTGAAAGCCCAGTTAATTATTCTGCTGCAGGAAGACCAATGGCTCCCAACATGCCACCAGTCTTTCGAGAATGCAAGCACACGATTGGGGGATAGCTCTTATTTCTATTGCGATGGGGAATTCTATCTACTCCTAGAAAACGAGCATTAATGACCTAATGTACCCTGTATACTGGGGTGTGTGTATGTGTGTGTGTGTGGGGGGGGGGGGGGGGGGGGGGGGGCATGAGAAGGGGCAACTCCAGTCCTCAAGGGCTACCAGCAAGCCGAGTTTTAAGGATATCCCAACTTCAGCACAGGTGGCTCAATTGACAGCCATCTGTGCTGAAGCAGGACTATCCTGAAAACGTGGCCTGTTGGTGGCCCTTGAGGACTGGAGTTGGCTACTCCTGCTGTAGACCATAAAGACCTCATGCCAGCCCTCCTGATGTACATTTCTCAGGCCCCTAAGAAATGTAACTGTAATATATATATCCAGAACAAAAGACAAATCTTTGCTTTTAGCAGTTTGATTGTTTAAGGAACCCAATTAGGCCGTTCAACCTTTTACAAAGGGTTGGTTTATGACTGGCCATGTGAGATTGCACCGTTCCTAAAAAATAAACATGACTGTAATTGTGGCAATGGCATAAACCAAGCACGGTGATGGGAGAATAGAGGCTAAAATGGTTGGGCAAAATGTAACAGTCAAAGTGAAAATGTACAAGGTGATAATTTTCCTAGGAGCTTTCCATCGATCTACAACATGACTGGGTATCAGAATAATTAAAGGAGAGTGTGACAGACACTTGGAAATATTATATACTTCAGGACTGTCCCCTGCTCTCTATTCCGACTTCTGACATGGGGACATTATACACACTGGCACAGAGCCGTTTTTTGTCCACCCCTACTAGTGTTACTGTTTCAGACACATTTTTAAGGTATTATGTGGAAGCTACTTTTCTTTGGGGATAGAGGGTTTATTCCCCAAACACATTCTGAGCAATGTTTGTTTTGATTATCTACACTGTATCCAAGTGACTCATCTACAGGCATACCCCGCATTAGCGTACGCAATGGGACCGGAGCATGTATGTAAAGCGAAAATGTACTTAAAGTGAAGCACTACCTTTTCCCCACATATCGATGCATGTACTGTACTGCAATCATCATGTACGTGCAGAACTGATGTAAATAAGGCATTTGTAACAGGCTCTACAGTCTTCCCGTTTGTGCACAGCTTCGGTGCAGGTAGGGAGTTCAACTTTGCTGTTCAGGACGTGCTGACAGGCGCATGCGCGAGCTGCCGTTTGACTATTGGGCGATATGTACTTACTCGCGAGTGTACTTAAAGTGAGTGTCCTTAAAGCGGGGTATGCCTGTACACTACAAGTCATAAGGTCCAAGTACTAAAGATATCTACTCAAATTTGATTTAAAATAAATCTTTTTTTTTTTAATTTGGCAGTTGCTTATACAGTCACATTGCAATTTAGCTCATGTATAGCACTGGTACTCCGCTTTTTTTTAAAATTTATTTATTAGATTATTCTACATGCAGTGCTATTGATCTAGGATATTTGATGAAAATTGCTGTCAGTTCCCAGCAAGTCTGGCAAATCTTTTAAAGCAAAATAAACATCTGATACTGCTTACTGAAGGAAACTGTATTCTTCAGAATCGGTTTAAACAATGTTACTTCTAATTATAGGAATTATTCTGTGTAAAATAATTACAGAACATACTGACAGATTTGGGAACATGTCCAATTCAGGACATAAGCAAGAAGCAGACACACAAGTGTATAACCAGGCTCTTCAACTGGCAGCTCCTCGTTTAGGATTTTAATGTGGCTCTTGGACTCAGCACCTTTCATACGAAATGGTATTAGACAAAATTTTGCTCCGGAAGCACATGCAGGGTTAGGGTACTGCAATCCTACATTGTCTGCCATTCAAGTTAATGGTAGGCAACATGGGATCACAGGGAGATCAAGTAATCTCATGCAACACACATGTATCGAAGGTTAGTGACTACACTGAAGCAGTATGGCAATGTGAATATTTGCCACAACAGGACTGGATGAACCACCTCTCGGTGAAGGACGTTCAGTGAAATTATTGCAGGAAACAAAAGCCAGGGAACAAGTCGGATGTATGGTGTTACGTAGAGTAAATGGACAAATCATTTTCATCTGCCATCAAGCTCTGAAAGTGTTGACTGGATATAAAGATATATTGAAGATGGGGCGAATTCACGCCTAAATAATAAAGATTTTATCGGGTCAATATACATATATATTCAGCATGTAACTAGTTACAATAAGTAATTTAGAATTAAGTTAGCAATTATATTGGAAAATGATTAGCTGCCTCTGCAAAGATAAGATAAGTCTGTCTGAAGATAGGCAGACGTAGAAATGTTTTATGTGACTTGCGAATCTATCTTGTTTGATTAATTTCCATTTTGTATGAAACTTGGTATGTTTAATGTCTGCCGAGTTGAATAGTATATGATCAGGGTGTGGAATCAAAGGTTAATTAAATAGTTAGTCAGTAGTAAAAGACAATACAATAGAGATAGGTCTTAAAAGATTAGGAATATAGAATTAACTATAGTTACTTGGTGAAAGAACAAAGGGTCTTCTAAATCAAAGTAAATATTGCTAAATGAATAAACAGTGTTCTAATGTTGATGATTAACTAAGAACATTTTGGACTGACACTAAGAAAAACAAGTGATTGCTATGTAAAGACTGCTTGAGGAAAATGTATAAAGATTGTATTTGGATTTATAGAATTCAGAATCATTTATTAAGTAACGTCTATATGCCTGAATGATGTAACGGAGTGAAATTATGCTGTAAAAGATGTGTTCTATTGTCTGAATAAATTGAGAAAAGGAACACACACACACACACACACACACACACACACACACACACAACTCTCTGGAGTTTGATTTACTAGAAGGTAATCCTTCAACTCCAGGGGGCCTTTAACACAGCAATGCACTGCAATAATGTGAAGGGGCTATGCCAAGACCTGTTAGTAAACCAAATTTCAGAGTTGGTTGACAAAACCAATAAGAGTCTTAGGGGGTAACATTTTAGGTGAAACGGATTACTTGATATTACTACTGGCAGTTGCTTTGATGACAAAGTGTGGTTACAACTTCAAAAAAAAATGACAACCAAATGTTGGGCTGCTCTTCAGAAATGATCAGCATACCGACCAACGTGGTGGCCCTGCAATGAATCATATGAAGGTCACAAAGCTGTGAGATGCAGCAGTTCTACACCACAAGTTACAGGCACCCACTTCCGAGGTAAGTATCTCAAGGAGCAGGCGCTCCCTGGAGCCGGAAAAAAAATAAACTTATGTCCTGTTGCCATTACCTCTCATGGGCTCTCTCGGTGTCTGTCGTCACCCGCGTCGTGGACATCACTTCCGGAACGACTTCAGCCCTCTGTGATCCAAATCTCAGCCTCTGTCCTCTCTGCTCAGTCTCAACGCGTTTCACAGCACAAAGCCGCTTCCTCAGGAGTTCTGATTGCACATTGACGCGACGCGAGCGGAGACTGGCGGTTACGACAGACGCCGAGGGAGCCCGTGAAAGCGGCTTCTGAAGGGATACCTGTATACCATCTAGAACACCTAAGTACTGGGACCAGACGAGAGTGCGGTGCTCAGGAACCCTGCATCTGTGACCAAAGCACAGTATCCTCCTCATTTCATGTCTGAATTGCTTGTACAAAGAGTGAGAGTAAGCTGAAGCTTATGTTATAATCAGTAAAGTGTTTTTATTGGATTGCACTGTGTTTCTTCTCTCTTTTTTACCAAGGGAATAGCCACACATCTCCATACGAAGGAAGCAGACAAGCCACTGTTTAGAGAAGGCTATATTATTTTCATCTTTCTGTAAGTGGGCCGACATAGGAGCCAAGATTCTAGCTATACATCACTCACTACAACTGTGTACACTATATTATCTTTTCTCTTTTTTTGGGTGACCCTGTTGCCTCTGGACTTTTGAGGAATGGTGATTGAAGAAGAGGACTATCGGAAACAAGCCCTCACCAGAGGTTTTGAGCAACTCACCCATATATATTCTTTCACTGATCCACTCTTATTAACTTGTTCAGTATTATGTCTGAGAGCGCCGCACAATATAACGTTTGGTGCTACAATTGAGTGAACATTGCTTAAAAAGAGTGTGAAACCCGAATCCCAGTGTCCGCTGTTACTGTGACCCTGGGCAAGACACTAACTCCCTGTGCCTGGGGCATACAATTAGATTGTAAGCTCTTTGGAACAGGGACTGATTGTGCTTGCAAAATTCTATGTGCAGCTTAGCGTGCACGGTCACCACTATAAAATAAATACACTAAGAGATTAGCTGGATTGTGTATAAATAACTGGTATCTCGGACAACAAAAACCCCACTGCTACAGAGATGAGGGATTCCTATAACATGCATTACAAATCATATTCTTAGTGTCATGTATCAAAATCAAGACAAATCCCCGTCAAATTTTCCCTTAAATGCCCAAATCAGATGATGTATGGAACCCTTTAAAACTTGGACAGCAACATATTTCTTATCCGCGCCAACCAAGGCGGGCAGGTCTAGTGATAAGAATATAACCTTCAAGGGGGGGTGGGGGCATGAACCCTGATACAAATGCCAGTGTCTGTTCTATATTATGACCTTGGGCAAGTTACATTAGGTCCGATCCTCCCAGCACTGAAGCTGCGATCACACGAGAGAAAGTTTTTCCTCGGTCGGTCGCTTCCGGAGTCATAGGCTGCGGCCAGGGGTGCGCTGAAGTCACGTGCTCGGCTGGGCCAGCGTGAAGGGGGCGCGACCATGACGTCACAGTGCTGGTTCGCCCTCATTGGGCGAACCGCTCACGTGACGTGACAGCAAGCGGCATAATCAAATTTGCTCGTCTCTGCAAGCGACTAAGCGCCGTGTATGCGCAGGCGCTCACAACACACATTGCAACAATGTGTTTCATCGTGGCCAGCACGAGCCTGCTCAGCGTCACCCTGGACGAGGCCTTAGGCTGCGTCCAGGGTGATGCCGAGCGGGCGCTCAGTTCAATCAAACACAATGCTACATTGTGTTTGTCCAGCATGAGCGTGCACGTGAGCGGACGGCGCTTAGCTGCTTGCAGAAACAAGTAAATTTGTTTATGCTGCTCACTGGCGCATCACGTGAACAGTTCGGCCAATGAGAGTGAACAAGCTCAGTGACGTCATGGCTGCACCCCCACCAAACACATTTGGCTAGCCACAAATCCCCCAAGCAAAATGAGCACCAGGGCACACAGCATCACCCTGGTCGCAGCCCGAGGCTGCATCCCCACTAGTGCTGAGCGCGCGGCGCTTACTTACATTTATAGATATATGCAAGTCCCCGCTCACGCTGTGTGCGCTCAGGTAAACAGAAAAATTATACTTTATCGCGCAATTAACTACCTGCAATGCCCCCCTCCCCCAGGACATGCAGGACACCCGGCGCTCATGCATGGAGCGTTCTCCAAACATGAGCGCGCTCAGCGCCAGCGGGGACTCAGCCTAAGTCCCCAGTGGCACAGATGCGACGGCGGCAGCGGCGCACACCAGGTACGGCCCTCACTGGGGCCGTCCCTACTAACTGCCTGCACAATGTGTGATGCACGACCACATTTTGTCAAGGAAAGGATTTTGTCTTTTCTTGTGGCGACGGAGCACTGGCCACATCACGGCGGCGGTTCGGCCAATGAGGGCGAAGCAGCCGCGTAACGTCACGGCCGCAAGTCCACCAAGTCGCGCAGCTGTAGGGAACGAGCGCCGCCAGGCACCACGGCACACACACTGGGGCCTTAGTCTTACGTCTTACAGATAAACTGTTTTATATTTAATTAAAAAAATATATATCACCATGCGTCTCAGGTACCAAAATTAGAAAGTAAGCTCTTTGGGGCAGAAACAAATTGTGCCTGCGAATAACACTATCATTATTACATTATACTCTAGTGACACATCCCTCAGGGCACGTCACCCTGTCTTTGTTGTAGGCCCGAGCCTGCACCCCCGGCTTTGCAACCCCCTCCCCCCGGCCCACTCCGTTATTACCCCGCTCTGCGTGGCTCCTGCCTCGGACCCGGCTCTCTCATTCCCCGGCGGCGGGCGCCTCTCCGCTGACGCAGCTCCGCTTTCTGACGAAGCCATACGGGCGATGAAGGCGGCCACCGGGCACGGCGGCTCGGCCAGCATCCAAACCCCTTGTAACGGCGACCGAGGAAACCTCTGGCGCGAGCGACCTTCCCTACCACGCAAACAAGTGGCGCGCGCCTCGTTCGCCCCGCCCCCCCCTGCGCGCGGAACGTGGTGGGTGGGGCTGAGCAGCGCGTGCACGGCCCTCTCTTGACCCTGCGCCATCAACTGAGGCCCAAGCGATTGTGCGCGTGCGCAGTGACAAGGTTTGGCGATGGCTTCCCTAACCATGTACAGCTGCTCCCAGTGAGAGAGAGCGGCATATGCATGGATGTTCATTATTCGCATTCATAGTTGCAGTGATGGGTTAATAATATAAATAAAGCTGTAACAGGTAAGCTCTAGGTTAAGCTCCTACATAGTACAGCTATGCCAGGGTGATCGGCGATAAAGGGGTGTTATAATTTACTACAATACTAAAAAGCCCATGTATAAGCATTGCAGCTATATTGTTTCGTGTGGGCCAAATAATATAGTAATAACAGGACTAGTATTATTTGCTCTGCAGCAACACCTTAACTGCATACAAATTATCAATGTGTACATGAGTTATTCACTAGGGGCAGGGCTGCTGTTGATCAAGCCTAAGGCCTCGGTCCCGCTGCGCTCGTTGGCGCGGGCGGCGGGTCGCGAGTTCCCCACCAGCAGGGGAATCCTCGCGAGCCGGTCCCGGTCCCCACTGGCTGCACAGCTGATTACACGCTGTAGCGCGTCAGCCGCTGGAGACACCAGAGAATGGTGTTGGGGGCTGGTGTAGAGAGCGATTACTGATAGGGAAGGGGCAGGTGTATAGGGGGATCAGTGATATGGAAACAGGGCAGATATATAGAGGAGTCAGTGATAGGGTAAAGGTGCAGATCAAGAGAGGGGGCAGCAACACGAGTGGGGCAGGTGTAGAGAGGTCAGGTTTAAGGCTGGGACCATGGTGCTACAGACCGTGCGGAGGCGTCCGCACACTGGGTGATCAGATTGCCTTAAGGCAGTGATCGCGTCCATGCGGTCTGAGGGCGCATGCGTGCGGAAGCGGGAGGGGCCGCGCTTTACACAAGAAATCAGTTGAAACTGATTTCTTGGCGCGACAGGCCGGTCATGTGAGCGGTTCGCCCAATGAGGGCGAACCAGCTCTGTGACGCCCCTAGGCACGCCCCTAAGAAAGCCCCGTCCACCATGGCCAGGTAAAGCACCCGCTTCACACGGGTCACTTCACAGCCTCCGCGCGGGGGCGAAGGCAACATGGCCCCGGCCTTTAGAAAGACGTCAGTGATAAGGGGAGAGGGGTGGCACGGAGTAGTTAGTGATCAGGGTAAGAATGAAGGGGCGGGTTCAGAGAAGGATCCGTGATAGGGATAGAATTGGGAGGAGTATCAGGTAAAGAGAGGGGTCAGTGGAAGGGGAGTGGTGGTAGAAGGTTCAGGTATAGCTAGGGGTCAATGATAGAGAAGTGTGAGGAGGTTCAGGTACAGAGGAGTCAGTTTCCGTGGTAGGGGGAGAGGTGTAACAGGTAGGGGTTAGTGATAGGGGGAGTAGTGTAATGTGGGATAAGATGTGTGGGAGGCAGGGCAATATTGCTGCAGAGGGGCTGAGAGCTAATGATTGACCCAGAAAAACAATAAGAAACAGACACATTAAGCATTAAATCAGGAAGTGACATAAAAAGCATTTCTGATTAACTTTTAAAGCCTCACTGTGCCCTTGTGTGCCAACCACATATGAAACAATATCTTATGATAACCAAACTTCTGCACAGCCAATGAATTAAGTATACACAGACCCACTGCATTTTATTTACATTCTGGAGTATCACTATTTTTTATATACATCACTGAATTACAACTACATTTTATATACACAACAGAAGTACCACTACTTGTTATTTTCACACCCAGAATATCACTGCTCTTTATTGACATACGCAGAGTACCACTACTTGTTATTTACAGAACAGGAGCACAAATACTTTTTATTTAGAACTGTGCTTTGGCGCTGACGGAGTTTTCCTGAGGGTTAAGCTCATTGTGTAGTGGAACAATAGGTAGATTTATGGCTTGGAAAGCAGAGTGCAAATAAAAAGGCCATTTCATGTGTGTATACTGCGCAGCAAGATGTGTGATGTAATGGTTAAGGTGTTGGCTTGAACCTGTGTGTTCAATTCCAACCTCAGCCACTTGAGCGGGTAGCTTGACCTCCTTTGAACCCATCTGATCTTCCCTCCCCTGCGTAAGCTGCCATTCAGACCAAGCCACCAGCAATATGATGGCAGATGTATTATTTAGAACAGGGAACATGCCCAAAACCAAAGAGCCACGTGACCCATGGTATACCAACCATTATAATTTGTCACCAACTTATTGGGCCCCAGCGTGGCAAGCCAACAAGAGGCTTTACCCATGTGAGGAGCCCATTATAAGGTTTTTCCTGAGGCCACTTCTCATTAGAACCCTTAGGCTAAGGCCCCGCTCCCAGAGTCAGCGCACCTGCGCTGCTGACAGGCGGTGCGCTGAGATACACAGACCGCGATCTGCGGTCTGTAGGGAGCGGGAGCCGGAGCGGGAGGTGGGCGGGAGGTGGGAGGTTTGATCGGGAGGTGGGCGGTTTGACAGGGAGGGGGGGGCGTGGCTTGAGCGGAGGGACCCGCTACTCTCCCCCCCCTCCCTCCACGGACTCGGGCTGGAGCTGGAAGGTAAGTTTAAACACACACACGCAGGCACTCATTCATACACGCGCACACACACACACAGGCAGGCACTCACGCACTCATACACACACACACGCGCGCACACACACAGGCAGGCACTCACGCACTCATACACACACACAGACACACAGACAGAGGCAGGCACTCGGGCACACACACACACAGACAGGCACTCACGCACTCAGACACATACACACACAGACAGGCACGCACTCAGACACACACACAGAGAAAGGCACTCACCTGCTTTCACTCCACACTCCTCCCCGCTCCCCGAAGCCTCTCCTCCTCCCGAAGCCTCCCCTCCCCATTGGCTCACAGCCACACACGTCACGCGTCAAAGCTAGAAAACACCATTCTCTGGTGTCTCCAGCGGCTGACGCGCTACAGCGTGTAGTGCTCTGTGCAGCCAGTGGGGACCGGGACCGGCTCGCGAGGATTCCCCTGCTGGTGGGGAACTCGCGACCCGCCGCCCGCGCCAACGAGCGCAGCGGGACCGAGGCCTTAGCCTTCATTGTGTACTGGTGGAGGAGGCCTTAGGGGTCTATTCAAGAAGCTGTGAAAGCGCTGGGTTGGCGATCTCGCAATGAAAGACCCATTTAAACCCAATCTGGCGCAATCGCAGCTTCTTGAGTAGACCCCTAAGGCCAGGTCCCCGCTGGTTACTGCAGCGCCCGCTGTGGCGGATGCTGCAGGGACAAGAGCTGCCCCACAATGGGGCTGGGCCCGCTGCGAGGGGGGGGGGGGGGGGCCGCTGCGCTGCGCCGAAAGAAACTCCTCTCAAGAAAATTGAGAGCAGGAGTTGCGACGGAGCACTAGGCCACGCCCCCCCGGCGGTTCAGCCAATGAGGGCGAACCTGCCGGGTGACATCAATCACGCCCCCCCCCCACCCGTCGTTCCCCCTGCAGCTCTCTGCAGACCGGGGGACTCAGATGCATGCGCCGCCTGCCTCGCAGACGAGTGTGCAGCTCAGGCAGCGGGCCCGCATCCTAATTGTGTGTGCTTTCTTTGTAGCACAATACGCTGCCCGCCTGTCTGGTGCTGAAGGGGTTAGGTCCTACTACCTGAATATACACCACATTTCTCTGCTGGCTTATCAATGTAAAGCCTTGTGTATATTGCAACAGTATGTGTTACTGCATATTTTTCTGGGCTGTAGGAAAAGGATTGAAGGGACGAGCTGACCCCCTCAAGATGTCATCCAGCGATTTAGGGACGCAGCTGAAAGACCAGTGGAATGATGTACTGGGGCGTCTCGCCACCAAACAAATGTTCCAGTCGAACTGGGATATTGCAGCCTTTGTGGTGTTCTTCACGTTTATAGGTGAGATACCAAAGGAGCTATTTGTTAAACTATGACATTGCCAATGCTAAGCCATCCAAAAATAAAATGCATTTTAATGCATTAAAAATCTGGTATCTTTATTAAGAATTATCTATGCAGAAAGATAGCATTGTATGACATTTCATTTGCATTCACTTTTTGCTCGATTTCCTATAACCTATACTCCCCGCGGGGAAACGAGTGGTACCTGGAACATATGCAAAAGAAATTGGACTCATTTGTACACATTTGCATATTTTTTCAGGTATCTGTTATCTCACCACGTGGAATATTCTTTGATGTTCTTGTGGGTAGGTAAACAAATGCGTCTTCCTCTTTCCTAACAGCGGTTAGACCTGTAGGAGCAGTTACTGCAACAGTTATAGGGAGTGGTTATAGGTGCAGATAGATCAATTTTAGGGGGCAGTTATAGGATCAGTTAGGAGAGGTGTTATAGTGAGTGATTATCAACACAGTTAGTGGAGGAACTCTTTTTACTGAAATAATTTTCCAACATTACATTTCACAAAATCACTTTACAAACCAAAAACTGCACAATATGGACGGACTTACATTATACAAATATTAACCCAGCATTTGTTCCAAACTTTCTTTTCTAAAAACAATTTCTCATTTTCCTTAACTCTTCTTACGGCTTTTATAATGTCCTCAAAAACTTTATCCTCAGAAATATACACATTTTTGATTGAAACCTGGCACCTAGCCATCCACAAATTATACTTAACAATTGCTATTATCAGGAAAATTGTACCTTCATTATACTTATGTTTATTCTTAAAAATTCCATAGATACAGTCTGAGTATGTAAGTTTCCCCAAAATTGGTATCTTAAAAAAACAAGCCATTCTTTCCCAAATCGCTTTGCTAAAGGGACACTGTAACACAAAATGATCCATTGATTCTACCTCATTATTGCATGAATTTCTAGGACACATTCTGTCTGATACATTCCTATCTACTATATATTTGTGAAATCACTGTATGTCTGCGTCCCAAGGGTCAATCGCATTGGACCTTGGCCCTGTCACTCCGGCTCAGGCCATGCCCGCCCCCGCACACCTCTCATTGGCCTACGTCCAACACCAATGCCACACTGTCCCACCCCTCACTGACTCTCATTGGCCTGCGTCCAATGAACACCATTCTCTGGTGTCTCCAGCGGCTGACGCGCTACAGCGTGTAGTGCTCTGTGCAGCCAGTGGGGACCGGGACCGGCTCGCGAGGATTCCCCTGCTGGTGGGGAACTCGCGACCCGCCGCCCGCGCCAACGAGCGCAGCGGGACCGAGGCCTTAGGCCGCCAGGTTTCTTATTTGGAAGTATGGAGCGGCCCTAAAAATGTAATCTGCAATGATCTAACCCAGTGTTTCTTCTAAGTTTTCTTTTTGTTAATAAAGCATACGAGGAGCTCTGTGGCTGATACTTTACACCCCATACATAAACCTTGGCCCCTTACCAATACACTTACCACAACACCTCCCTACTGTCTCTGTACATTCTTCCTACCATCCTTTTCCTAAATGTCACTTATAATAGCATGTTCTTGTGTAGCGCTGCTAGTTTTACATGGCGCTTTACAGAGACATTTTGCAGGCACAGGTCCCTGCTCCGTCAAGCTTGCAATCTATGATTTTGGTGCCTGAGGCACAGGGAGATAAAGTGACTCGCCCAAGGTCACAAGGAACAGACACTGGGAATTGAACCAGGCTCCCCTGCTTCAAACTCAGTGTCTTTTACTCACTGTGTCACTCCCTATCCCTTGTCTGAAGTACTTCTTCCCATTGTGTTATTTATATTATTGCTGTGTATTACTGCTGTTAAGCACTATGTACATTAATGTCACTATATAAAAGATAGATATCCATAGATAAAGTAACCTTATGATATAGTGAAATTTTGCCAGAACCCCAATACTTTCTAATAGCGCATCAGAGATCAGATGCATTGTAAGGAACACCAATCCGCTCTAATAGCGCATCTACAACCAGATGCATTGTAAATTCCTGTCTTTGGTACCATTTTCAATAACCTGAAAAAGTGCAGGGAATTTTTCTGTTCCCCCTTGCAGCTCTCTGACTTCTAGTTCACATTAATTTTAGTTGCATGGTTTCCCTGCTTGGTAACTCCCAGTACAGATGGAAACTGCTACATTGACACATTCCCCTCTCCACACAGCCAGTAGTTGGTTGCTCCAGCAATCTCCCAATGCTCCTAGCTGAGGTTGTGTCAACCCAAACTCCCCTGTCTTTGCTCACAGTTAGTTTGGTCCCGAGACTGTTCCTAATACCAGGGAAAGCCTGCAAGAAAGAAACTTAGCGTAATATTGACCTGACACGCGACAGCCACACAGGGACCGCTATCGCAGAAGCTAAGAGTAGGAGAAAGGACCTGGCACTGGAGACCACATCACAGCACATCCAGGCATTCATCAAGGTCAGCTAAATCAGTGCAATCTATTGTGTTCAGCGCAAACACTAGCAAGGCGCGAGCCACCGCAGAGGCCGCACGTGCTAGGGCCGAATATGGTCGTAAAGATGCAGCCATAAGGGCAGAGCGCGCGCGGAGGAGAAACAGACAGCCGCAGCCCTACTCGTAGGAAGGCCGAATGGAACACAGACTTAGAAGCCTTATGCACATAAGAGGACGACGCAGCTCAAGCCGAAATCCTAGAAGCAGCCGCGCAACAGGATGGTGGGGAGCAAACGTACAACTGGATAGCTTCAGAAGATCCAATGCACTGAAGACTACGTGAGGAGCCTCCTCAGCGTCAACACCAACACACCATCTGAACACAATGAGGATATCACAGATGCCGAAGACTTGCAAGGTCCACGTGTAGAAGCCGCCGTTCCTCTAAGGGTACACGTAACCAAAGGTTAGCCACAGCCGCACCAGTGATCCACAAGCTCACACGCATACGCACGCACAACAGGCTCGCGATCCAG
Organism: Ascaphus truei; assembly: GCA_036426205.1. NCBI lineage: Eukaryota > Metazoa > Chordata > Amphibia > Anura > Ascaphidae > Ascaphus > Ascaphus truei. Next base: position 77,096,902 of record CM071572.1, read on the forward strand.
GTATGCCCACACAGAGAAACACAGCTCCTCATCCTAACCAGCAGTCATCACACGTCCACTCCAAGGAAGAGGCGACCGCAAGGCCCCTCCCAGCAACCATATCAGAATGCGACCAACACACCGATGCATCAGGCCTGACAGACATGGGCAAGTACATGATCCGGCGTGACATGGTACAGCCAAGACTTACCAACTTTGACGACCGTCCTGAGAACTACTGAATATGGAAGTTCACATTCAAAGACGCAATCAAGAGCCTGGGCTTCTCTGCAAGGGAAGAACTCAGCCTACTAACCAAATGGCTGGGGAAAGAATGCGTAGAGCATGTGCGTAGAGCATGTGCGTAGAGCATGTGCGTAGAGCATGTGCGTAGAGCATGTGCGTAGAGCATGTGCGTAGAGCATGTGCGTAGAGCATGTGAGGCTCAGGGCAGCAAATGTGAACCACCCTCAAGTAGGTCTTGAATTCGTATAGGAAAGGCTAGAGGAGTGCTATGGTAGCCCCGAAGCAGTCGAAGACACACTCTTCGAGAGTTGACAACTTTCCCAGAATCACAGCCAAAGACTATTCGAAGTTGCGATAACTCGGGGATCTGCTGCAGGAGCTAGAGTCTGAGGACCGACCAATCCCTAACAGGTCTCAACATCTTAGACTCCGCTCGCAGAGTGAGAACCACCTTGGAGAAGCTACCCTACAACCTCCCAAAAAAAAAATGGACTTCGCAAGGCTCAAAATACAAAAGGGAGAAGCAAGTCGCCTACCCCCCTTCTCATTCTTCTTGAGCTTCATTCGCGAAGCAGCAAGAAGAAATGATCTCAGCTTCATCCTATGTACACCAACTGCACCCAGTGCGAGCGACCTAAAGAATGAAGGACCGGTGACAAGATACGGCAGCGCCAGAACACCTATCTCGGTCCACAGGACAGACGTGTCCCCTAGAACATCTAGACGTTCCAATCATTCTGCCGCTCCATGCAGGGAAACTGGGGATCCAAACAAGGAATGACCCATACATAAGAAGCCATGCTCACTTAACAAGTGTAACGGGTTCAGGATGAAGTCCATAGAGGAATGCAAGAACTTACTCAGAGTTTGCTTCAAGTGCTGCGCTTCCACAACCCATTTAGCCAAAGACTGTAAAGAAGCCATTAAATGTGTAGTGTGCAACAGTGACAAGCACGTAACATCTCCACATCCAGAGGCGCTGACACTTACCCAACTCAACAACCCTTCCTCCATGGCAAAGCATGGCGGGGAGGAAGGAGAAGAGCCAAAAATCTGTCACGCCCTAGTGTACCGAGGTTTGCGGAGAAGGATGTGACAAAAGGTCCTGTTCCAAAATATGCCTTATCACAGTACACCCCCAGGGGCAACCCGAGAGGGCTATGATGTACGCAATCAGCGATGATCAAAGCAACAGATCATTAGCGAAATCAGAATTCTTCAGCTTGTTCAACACAAGACAACGCCTCACCCTACACACTCAGAACCTGCGCAGGACTAACAGACCACAGGGAGCAAATGGCTACACCATATGTTCAGTGGACAACAGAGCAAAAATGGCTCTCCCTACACAGTGTAATCACACGGCAGCAAACATGAATGAGATTCCCACACCAGACGTGGCACACCATCACCCACACCTCAGAGGAATAGCTGACTGCATCCCGGCGACAGAGCAAAGCGCCAAGATCTTGCTGCTGCTCGGTGGGGACATCCTGAGGGTGCACAAAGTCAGCGAACAGCAGAACGGAACCCACAATGCCCCATTTGCCCAAAGACTTGACTGGGATGGGTGACAGTAGGCAACGTATGCATTGGCAAAGGGCACAAACCAGACTATATTGACGCCCGCAGAACAGTCATAACAGAATGTGGACACACATCCCTCTCCAAACCATGTATTGGTTATATCCAAGTGACAGGAAGGCCTAGCAAGGAGAAGAGACCAGGTCATACCCCTGAGAATAACAAAAACATATTTACATCAGGGGAATGTGACAATGGCCTAGGATGCTCAGTATTCCAAACGACAAAGGATGATAAGTCAACTTCGCTAAAGGAAGAAAACAACCTCCTGAAGGTGATTGACAAAAAGATCGTCCAAAAGAAGAAACATAAATCGTGCAATCACCCTGCGAGCAATGGCACATCTAAGACGCAGTCATTCCTCTCCGCCAAATGCTTGATGGCAAAGTAGCCAGCTGGCGCATCTGCGAAAGGTTGCGCACTGTAGACAAAACTAAAGCGGCAGAGACTGTTCTCTCAAACGTCCAAAAAGAAACTGTTTCAAAGACTTTGACAAAGGACATTGTGGAGCACTCAGCTAGTCTGAACCGTGCACCCACTTGGCATCCCTTGCAAAAGGGGATCTTGGAGCCAGTGGTACCGGCCGGTATCGCATTGTTCTGTATTTACATATGTTCCACATAATTTAGAAATATAGTGCTGTCTCCAGATACCAGGCAGGGAGTGTCCTGGAACAGGATCGTTTATTTTTCTGTTCTCCCTTGCAGCTCTCTGACTGCCAGTTCTCCTTAATTTTAGTTGCATGTTTTCCCTGCTCTAACACAGTGCAGGTAGAAACAGCTACATTATTGACACATTACCCTCTCCACACAGCCAGTAGTTGGTTGCCCTGACAACCTCCCAATCCTCCTAGCTGAGGTTGGGTCAACCCAACTCCAGTCTTTGCTCAGTTAGTTTGGTACTGAGACTGTTCCTGTCTCACAGGAATACCACACTTCCTTTCTCTACTTGCAGCCGGAGTGAGTACACCTTTCTTCCCTCCACTCTCTTGCAAGGCAATCCGTTTTGACCTTCCCCCCATACCAAAGCACCTTCACCTAGAGAAGCACTCTCACCACACAATACCATCTACAAGCAGCTTTTATTTCTGTGACTTCCCCAATAAAGTTAATATTTTCTTAAAAGGACTTCGTGTGCTTTCAAAAGGGGACGAGTTCAGCTATCTGGCCTCATTCATATCCTGCATGTGACCCTGTGGTTCCAAAATAGCATCTGCGATCAAATGCATTGTAAATTCCCCTGTCTTTCGTACCATTTTCAAATAACCTGAAACTTGCAGGGAACATGTTGAAAACCCACTAATCTAACCCTTCCAGGACTTTGCGATCATGTGATCACACATTGCTGATGGAAAGGAAGAGGGGGGTCCTCATTATCCATTCCTCAGCCAGATCACATACAGCTATCTCCCAAAAAAGTGTAAATAGCATGACGTATAGTAGCTACGTCATAGGGCCCGTGAAATACCAGTCCTGTAGATGTTATGACATAGGGCACCCAAGGGGTAAATGAAAACAGAGTTTTGGTACTTATACCAGATATCATTAATGCTTCATCACAGACCTTCACAAACCAGGCCATCTGTTAACACCAGTCCAAGCTGCAGGTTTCCCGTACCTCCCCTTTAATATGTGCATCAATACAATCCACATAATGGAAAGTAATTAGCTAAGTTGCCGATCGGCGAAGATTCAGCTCAGGGTTCACTAAATAGCCATTAGTGCAACAGCAGAGGACTAAATATACAGAGTTCTGTGGGGAAGATCATGTGATCAGTCACTAGATACAATTGGTGCACTTCTACAAAGAGGGCAGGGCTCAAAAAGGGGTGTGCCTGGGCCTGTTTCAGAAGGGGATGTGACTTTGTAAATGGTTGCCAGAGAAACAAAAATGCTTGTTACATTATAATACATTAAAAATCTAATCTGTTTTTTTTTTTTTTTTTTTTTTTAATGCTACAAGTATTTTCTCAGTACAGAACAGGAAAAAAAACCTCCATGTAGGATATTGCTTGGTCTGCTGCATTAACTGTTTGACCTGTGTCCCTGCTCAGAAAGCACTAGTTTTAGATTGTAAGCGTAGTAGCAGAAACATCCTGAGCTATTGTTATCCAGGATACATTGATGTTCATCTGCTTGATTTTGTCTTTCACTCACCTTGTACAGAACACAGTCACTTTCTAAATGATAATCACAATAAACAGAACAAATATTGCTTCAGTTCTCCATCAGGATACTAAATCATTCATTCTTATCCCTGATGGTCCTCTTGGACCAAAACATTGACATTTTCTTGGTTATGACCTAAAAATTCCTTTTTTTACTGTAACATCGCCTCATGTGCACTGGATTTTTTGCTTAAGTTTATGTATCTATGAATGTGTCCATGTAGATATGCAAAATAGTGCACACTGGACAGTTATTGATTGAATATAGATGGCCCAAAACCTACCACTTTGCACATGTATATGTAGTTGATTTTTCTGTCAACTTTCCTAAAGGCTGTTTTACAGAGCTGAAATACAGATTAAGTGTTCATTATATACTCACATTTCTACTGCATTGTCACTGTTGTATTTTGCATTCCGATTACAAAAGCAAATTGCTCATGCTATTGGCACCACAAGGAAGGGGTTGTGCTCAAAAGGGGCAATGGTGTATTTAATCACATTAAAATATATATTATATTTAAGTAGGTGCTAGAGCTACATGGGATATACCAAAATCCCAATACAAAATACAGAGGAAAAACTAATTTGAAGGCAGTACCTCAACCACGTAAAGCAAACATACATTTGTTACTCACCCCCTGTAAATAATAATAAATGTTTGTTTGCTTGCTTAATTGCGCTGGTGCCATCAAAACGTTTTCCACTAATTGGCACCAAAGTGCTCAAATTCAATCGTTGTTGTGTGGAACCGTGGAGTGCTTGGGGAGGTTACCTGGGGGAAAGGTGGCAATTGTGGATATTTTACTCTTAAAAAGACCCAATTATTTTATCTGGCCATATTTTTAATTAAACGAAAGAAAAAAAAAAAACTTTAATACAAGTAACTATATATAATAATAGAATGCAGTCCACATTTATTTAAAGATTTCTGAGCACCACCACAGCAATAGTAATTGTACATACATAGGATAAGTAGGCTGGGGTTACTCAGTCACATTTGAAGGGGTTTCACTAACTTACAGCGCATTATTTGGCATGTTAAGACATGGTTCCTCTGCCACAGCAAGTCCATGGATTTGGCATAACCAATCAAACATTGACAGATAAGTGCATGCATGTGTGCTTGTTAAATATTCAATTATTCCCCAAATCACGACTGGCTCAAGCTCTAGAAGTGGGCAGAGAAAACTTCCTGCTGCCATCCTGTTACCTGTAACAGATCCTAATAGCTTCAAACAGTTCATGCTTGGGCAAATTTATATTGTTACCACACTATCCTGTTGCAAAGAATTAAAAAAAGGCCCAATTGGTTAATATCCAGATACTTTGAGCGTTTATCCTAATAAAAAAGGTGTACCAAGTAAATCTCAAACATTTTTTCCTTCTACAGTTCTCCGCTCTAAAATGAGTAATCAACATAAAACCGTTTATTTATTTCTTTTTTTTAATACACTTTCTGTACTATGGAGTCCCCTGAAGCTCGATGTACATTTTATTTTTGTCCGTAGGTGTACATGTATATTAGAATAGGCCTTCACAGGGCTTTTCACAATAAAGGAACCGTTTATTCAAAGGATTCATGTTTCGGTTCTTACAAGAACTGATTCTTAAGACTCGCGTACAAAACTAAACATCGAGCCTTTGAATAAACGATTTCTTTATTTTCAAAGTGCTGTGAGTGCCTATACTAGGGGTGGCCAACTCCAAACTTCAAGGGCCACCAACAGGGCAGGTTTTCAAGATATCCCAGCTTCATGACAGGTGGCTCAGACATTCTGATTGAGTCACCTGTGCTGAAGCAGGAATATCCCGAATACCTGACCTGTTGGTGGCCCTTGAGGACTGGAGTTGGTCACTCCTGGCCTATACTAATATATCGCATCTGCACCCAATTTAGAGCACCCAGATAAGATCACTGCTCATGGAGGGCTGGGGGGGGGGGGGGGTCTTTTTTCCCCTCTGCCATTGAGAAAGGTCCCAAAGGAGGACTGAAATGATGCGGTCTATAATTTAATCACTTTTCCCATCAAGTTCCTTTGAGTGCCCACCCAACCTACTGGTTTACATTCTATCTTTGCATAATCACCCGGGCCAGGTGACTGTGTTACGAGAGCCGCCTGCTACTAAGATTATACAAAATATATACATATCCCAAATAAGTTTTTGTTAAAGCAGCAATATGCTCGCCATTTTTCATCTTTCGTTTATAGACATCTCTTCTTGCCCTACCTATTGTAATGCGGTTTTTATCTTGAAAAATGTGATTCTCTGTTCAGGAGATAAGCGTTTCAAATATTAAGTGTCCAGAAGGTCAAACTGGAGCTCTCCCAAGGGTCCAGCACAGTCTAAAGGTTACCATCATAACCACAAAAGCTAGAAATTTGGAAAACCACAGTTAGTGTGGGGAGGAAAAAAAAAGGGAGCTATTATTAAAGTTAAACTCTTCTGGTGAAGATTGCTGCTTTAACAGTAAATATCACATTTATTATTGATTGAAACATTAAGGATTTCCCACATTTGTACTAGTTTCTGAATTAAAAACCCAAACAAAATAGAACTGGTAATTTTTTTTTTTTAACATGCATATTGAGCTTTTCATATTTTAAAGCCCAGCTTGTTGAAAATAAATTTATTAAACTCAGGCTGCAGTACATAACAAGTATTTCACTTGACTAAATCAAACTGTTTTATACTTAATACAGGATATAAAAATAGGATTATTAAAACCAAATGACATACTAAACCTACACTCAGTGCATAAAATGTGGGCTACGTTAATAGCACCTTAATGAGTTAGTTGAAATGTGGTTCTCAAGACACAAAGTGTCTGCAATATTTGAAATTATGCACAGTTCCGAAAAAATATTTAAAGCCATATGTTACAATAAAATCTATTTTAAAAAGTTGGAATGCACCATCAAAAACAGGTGAAAGTTTGTAATTTATTGAAACATAACTCAAAAAAATATAAGAGGCTGTAGTGTACACTATATTACACAGAGCACCAATGAGTGCACATTCATTTCAAGTAAGAAAACTTTACCACCTGACCCCAGGACAATCATGCACATTTATTTCCAAAGGAAGCCCCAATATATTGATGTCTTAGCACCAACTAAAATTCAGCATGTCTTTTTCAACTGGGAAGATAAACCAAAGTGGACAATTGTGAACACAGATAAAATACATTCATGAAATGATACACATAATTGCACAAAATTTCTACATGGTACAAGTCTTTTTTTTACAGATAATCCTTCTGCGTCTTTCAAAGAGTTCTTCAAATTAATACTGGCACATTCATTGAACAGTTCTCAGGAAATTGCCACACAAAGTTCATCAGTCTTTTTACTTGAAAACAAGTCTATCAGAGGTGCAGCAAACTTGGATCTTTCGAGCACAACAACAGGCCGTTGATAATGAAGTTGTTTTAAAGCGAGGTCTCCACAGTCAGTAAGTGCCTTGTCCAATATTGTTCTTAAATTCTGTAGCGTTGGCATGGGCACAGCAGATTGCACACTACTGCAAAGTAAGGGTTGGAATCCTCCAAGGTTGTCGTCATGTAAAGTTTTGTGTTGGGGTAAACATGCTTCATGGTCACTTGACAGCTTTTGATCAGTGTCTTTAAATGGTAGCCCTTCCATTTCGAAGGAATTGTGTGTTTTGCATTGCTTTGGTGGCTCTACTTCAAACTCGTCATCAGTTTCCCTACTTTCCTCTATAAACTTTAAAAAGGAAGATTCAAATCCCATTGGCTTAAATGTCTTTAAATCCAACGGCTTCGGTATTGTCCGTTTTTGATTGTTCTCTTTTGTGGAACACAGAGCATTGGAATGCCTTGGATGTGGCTGCAGATTACCCTGGTCGCTTTCGAGTTTGCAAGGTGGCTGAAAACTGGTGACAGATGCTACATTTTCCTTTTCGCTGCTTTTAGGAACATCGTCCACATTTTTAAATACAGGAGGCCGGATAACAGATTCCCCAAAACCAATGCGTACGCTTTTATTATTTGCAGTGCTGCTATTTAAGGCGTCTCTTTCAGAGAGATTTCCTGTTGAATTGCTCTTTGGGCTCTCCCGTTCGTCATCCCTTCTATCCAAAGTGCTCCGTATCTCTCTGTGCAGATGGAGTTTGGGTATCTTTTTTTCTTGAGTACAATCACGCTTTTTTGGACCAAGTTCTTCCTCTGAATTGGATACTTTTTTAATTTGTGGAAAATTTTTAACACAGTGTATTAATGTAGGACTGCGATTGCTTATGTAGCTGGGGTTCAGCAGGTGTGTTAGCTTATAATGCCGCACAATACTACTTTCTAGCTTTACTACAGATGAGCAGCCATGAACCATGCAAGGAAATTGTGTGATCTGAACATTCTGAGCACACATTTGCAATGCTTCTTCTCGGGTTTTAAATTCAATCAACTCTTTATTCAAAAGCTTTTTCTTTGCGTTGATTTTTTTCCTATTATGTAGCAAACGAGTGTTGCGCCTTGGTTTATTAATGTAGCTTTCTCGCACATCTTCTAGCTCATCTGTCTCTCTTTTACGTTTCGTTCGACTCTCACAAAGATTGTATTTACGGTGCACGGACAAAATATGTTGTGTGTAGCTTGTGTGATCTGTGAAAACTGCACTGCAGGTGTCTACGTCACAGCAATATTCAGAATCACTACTTTGTGTTTCGTCACTATATTTGGGATCTTCCATTTGAGGTTTCAAGTGGTTTACAGTATAGAAAATATCAAGTTCTCGGTCTTCATTCTCAAGATTATGAAAGTCAATGTAATGTTTGGAAAGGGCTTTAGAACAAATGAAACTCTTCCTACATTCCTTATACTTGCAGGTGAATATTCTTCTACATTTTCCATATTCTCTTTTAGTTTTCGCCTTGTCCTTCTCCAAGCATAACTGTTCCCGGTTGTAATGATGTACAAGACGGTAATGGCGGATTAGGCCGGTTTGACTTGTAAATGAAGAGTTGCACGTTTTATGGACACAGTGAAATGGTTTGTGATATTTATTTAATATATAACACAATTTCCCTTTAGCAACCGTACGCCTGGTCCCTCTCCCCTCTCTGGATTCCAAGTCATCCATATGGCTTTCAGGCGTGTGGACTCCTGTACCAGCATCTGTTTCATCAGATAATGAATCCACATACGTTTCCGAATGAAAGCCTTCCTGGACAGGTGAACGCCTCTCATGTGTTTGTCTATTAGCAGTTTCATTTGTCTGGAAATTTTTCAAGCAGTTGGTATGTCGCTCATTTATAATACGACTTGTACGTTTCTTGTTCCCAAGTTTTCTACCGGGTGCTTTGCAGGTTACTTTTTCTTTGCCTATGTGGTGCTTTTTCTTGTAATGAATACGAAGGTGTGTCCTCCTTGTAAATGCTCTTAGGCAAATATGGCACTCGAATGGGGCAAATTTAGTCTGAAACATGTTTAACTTAAGGGCCTTTTCTTTTGAATAGTGATGCTTTTTTATATAATGCAATAAGAGGGCGTCTTTTGTAACAAATGCGCGTTTGCAACCTGGAAGTTCACAAAAATACGGTTTCAATGCTAATCGAATAAGATACTGACTTAAAACTTTTTTCGGAACAGTACACTTCTTTGAGGAGCTGGCCGTGGCTTTACGGACCCTAGGTGAGGAGTTTGCAATGCATGATTTTGAGTTTTTCAAGTTCAAATGCTTCAAGCCGGTAAGAAGTTCACATAAGTTATCCTCAGAAGTAGACACATTAAAGCCAGCAGAAACTGGAGTTTCATGACACTCCTCCTTAATGTCACTTATTCTGATTGGACGTGTAACACAGGCTGACGTTTCATTCTCAGATCCAATATCTGTGTTTATATTCTCTGAGTCATTACCGACAGTGAAAGTGTTGAGAACATCCACTGCTTCAATCTTAATCTTATTCTGTTGAAACTGAGGTGTATGAAGTTTCTCCAGGCCGATTTGTGCGTTATTAGCATTTTTGCAAGCACAGTCAAACACGTGTTCTTTGCTTTCTAAGCTCATCTCATGACTTGAGCAACAGGTTTGTGAATCGTGTGACTGTTCCCTTTCATTATAACCTGGAATGCTTACATTTGAATTCTTGCAATCCATCCCTCCAGTTACAGATGGTGTTTGCTCGTTAGGCGCTACATTTCTCTGTAGAAGCGTGGGACTGTTACCACAAATTAAATCCCTATTGGCAAGAGAGTGTACTTGATCATTAAATGGAGACTGCTGGCTTTCTGTCTCTTTTTTAATTTGTTCTGCAAATACACCTGCTCCATAATCGTGGCCTCTTTCGAAATCCGACCCATGTGTGCCAAGGTGAGCCTGAAGATCAGATTTGCAATAATAGAACTTTTTGCAACTGGGAAAACTGCATACGTATGACGCATCTCTAAAATGTTGAGCTTCGTGGTGATAAAGAAGACCCAAATCACTAAAAACCAAGTTGCAGCCATCCAACTCACACTTATACTGAAGGTCGTTGTGTAATTGTTTGTGACTAAGTAGCTCATTAACAGAGTAAAACTGTTCATTGCAATCTATGGACACACACATATAAGGCAGATCCCCAAAATGAATTCTCATGTGCTGCTTTAAATGAAAGGTAGTAATGAAATGTCGACGACAAAACGCACACTTCTCTCTCATGTTCTTCATGTCCAGATAGTGCTTTGAATTTTCATCATTGTTATTGTGTTCTGCTTTCAGATGTATACTTAAATATTTAAACTGTTTGAAAACCCTGGAGCAGCTGGTGCCCGGGCACGGATAAACATCTCTGTCTTGCAGGTTTAGCTCTTGGAGCTTTCCGAAGGTGATATACCCATTCGAGTCACTTTCGTCGTCATCCTCCTCTTGCAAAACAAACTTATGCTGCCGTGCAGAAAAATTCCCTACAGAAATCCTTTCTGATTTGAATTCCCTAGGTTTCTTTTTAGGTCGATGTCGTGTGGGCATTTTCATATGCTCCATTACATGAGTGACAAAAAGTTCTTTCTTCTTGCATTTTTTGGTACACACGGGACAAGTATAAATGCCGTCTTCCAGGTGCATTTTTGCATGGTGAAGTATTCTGGCCTCAATTACCTCTCTTTTGCAGATGACACAATAAAATTTATACTGAAGCCACCTTTTATACCTTTCAGAAGATCCAACAGGTTTCCTGACTTTTGCACTCTCAAACTCATTGTTTATATATTCCGGAGTTGCTTCTGGGTGCTCGTTATGGTCCTCGTAGATGCCCAAAGATGCATCTAAAATATCAGGCTCATTAGGCAACGGTTCAACATCGTTCTCTTCCTCTGCATCTGAAGGTTCTTTCCCAAGAAGTTTAAGACAGTGTCGCTTTAACGTTTTCCAGTCCCAGAACTCTGGATCAAACATCCAGTGACCTTTCAAAGCTAGCAGGAGTTCACAGCGAAGAGAGTTTGAAATTACAGTAGATTCTTCATCACTTTTTTGATCCGGTTGCAGAAAAAGCTCTTCCAATATATTCAATCCATCAAAAGTTGGTTCAAACAAAAATTCTGTCAGCTGGCAGCCTCGTCTCACCTCCAGGTCTTGTGGTAATAGACAAGCTATTGTTTTGCAAACTGAAGTCTTTGTTGTATCCGTTTCATTTGACTGGATTTGAAGAGCTCTTATGCATAACATGATTGAAACAGGAAAGCCAGCCTCCTCTGCCTGAAAGAAATATATATATATTTTGTAAATGCCATTTCTGAAACAAATTTAAAGCAAAACAGATTTCTACTTTGTTACATTTCTAAAAATTACTTAAAGGAGTTAGACGGGGCAAATATATTGCAAGCCCAAGTCTGCCATTTATAGCTGCACACATTTGCACATGCATGCAAAGATCCACATATGCTTATATACTGATGAAATTGTAAGAATGTGCTTTTTGGCTTCAATGGATGCTACACCAGCCATAAAATAACATTAAGTGTTTGATGTGCTCTTGATTTACAAAAATGCCAAATTATATTCTTCACCAGGCAAAAATTGCTTTTTACCAAACTCCAAAAATCTCACTGACTGAAAGAAACAAACTGAAGCAATGAGATATCTAGTGACAAAGTTCTATTAAGAACATCTTTAATAATTAATGCTCTACTTTTGCAATTAGTATTTTAATTGTGGGATTAGTTATGCATCTTCATAAATTGCAAAGAACAAACTATGAATATAATGTCGCTGCCTTAATCTAACAAAATAGGTAATCAACAATTGAAAATAAGCCAAATTACACAAACCACTTCAAGGTACTTGTATTTAAAAGGCCAGCAAACACTTTCTGGAAAATTTGACAGAACTTAAAAAAGGAGCAATCCAAGAAGTTTTTTTCTTTCATTTTTTTTATACAGGTTTGAAGCAGGTCGTCTCCGGAGCTGAATTTCAGCTCCTAGAACCTCTTGGTTCCAGAGATACCTGCCTCCGAAGGGGGTGCCGATATCTCTGCAGTTTAACGACCCTGCGGCACATGGGCCAATAGGAAGCCGCATCGGGTGACGGCACAGCTTCCTATTGGCCCACGGGCGCATTAAAAATCCGCCATGTGAGCCCTGGATGCCAGCAGGAGCGGCTACCTGCACCTACTTGAGGCAAGTATCTCTGGAAACAGGGTGTCCCTAGAGCTGAATTTAATGGGGTTCAGCTATCGAGACCCCCCAGCTTCAAATGTATGTATGTGTGTGTATATATATGTATATATATGTACTGAGTTAAGTTATGGGGAGTAAAAAAAGTGACAAAAACCCTCCACAGCAAAGCAAATATGCAAATGTAAATACAACTGTATGCTCATCTGCATGTCTCAGGCAGGTCTGCAACCCCACCTTTCACCATTATCACCCAGCACACAGCACTTCCACTGCAGCAAGGGATTCTGGGAAATTACATGCAAATGAGCACATATTTTATACACATGTATATACAAAATAAAAGGGGGGGGGGGGAACTCATGTATAGCCTCTTCAATAAGTGATTGATTGCATCTTCGTTTCGCAGTGCTGGGTCAAGTATTACACAAACGTAGCAGTGCTGTTTTTTTTTGTTTTTTTAATCAAACACCAAAAAGGAAAATTATGTCATTTTATGCAAGCTGGTAAAAAAAAAAAAAAAAAAAAGTTTCTTTTATTTAAAAAAAAAAAGTCAACATAAAAAAAAGTAATATGTTTTTCCATTGATTCTGTTATAGGAACATTATTTAGCTCTAATATGTGAAAAATACATACATTTAAGCTGCTATTAGAAAGACTTATTAATTAATTTGCGGTCTTACATAAATATGACAAACTCATTTCCTTTGGGGGGAATGAATGCTTGCTTTGAAGACTGGGGGAAAAAAAAGACCCCACAGATTTGGCTTTAATGTAATTGCCCTGTTTCATAAAGAGCCAACAAATTAATATGTATACATCACAAAAGGGAAATGTGTGCAACACATGTATCACAAGTATATTATATACGGCTTGTGGAATTGCATTGCTTACCTCTGTATGCACAACCTTAATTAGGAAGAAAAGGTGTTGACGTGTTTTCGCAATTTCACCAAACTGCCTGCATCTTTCAAGGAAGGTATTTAAGGATGGATCGATTCTCCGTTGCAACTTGCTCCAAAACAGAGTCAGCTCCCTACAATGAATAAAAAGCAAATCCATTCGGTTACAAACCACATTCAGAATTAATCAGAAACAGAATACATATATTAAATGAACATCGTAACCATTTCAAGACATTGGAAGACTTAAAACCTAAAAAAGGTAAAACCTTTATGCCCAATAAACTAGCAGAAGATAACTTGCATAGTAGAAGTAAGCTATTGGTCCAGCAAAGGCTGTTTAGTTTTTTATTTTGTGCAGCCCTTTTAAAAAGCGACCGAGCAGGTGATAAAAGTTTTTGGGCCTAAACGACATTACCACCAAATAACTGGTTCTGTTTTTTTTTTGTTCAAAAGGCAGGCTACAACGTAGACCTTTCAAGTACTCTTTTGGTTCCTCATTTTTTTATTTTTCAAATATATATTTTTAATCATATCAAAAGATCGTAACTTTAAAGTAACAGTCCTTTATCTCTTTTTTTATTTACTTGTTTGCTTAGTTGTTTTTGTAGAATGGAAATGAGCAGGCCCACCGGAGCTGTACGACTCCGTCCCAAACAAACTTACCAGTGAAGTTACTGGGTTTCACTCTCGCTCCAAAACAGGAAACAAAATGGCTGCCAGATTTCTGTCCAATAGGAAGCCACAAATGCACTGGTTGCGGCTTCATATTGGACAACCATTTAAATCCCCATTAAAAACAAGAAGTCATGTCCGTAACTTCACCAGTAAGTCTGGGGAACTGGAGTTACCCAGGAGCACCAGATAGTAAGCGGTTCCACTCCGGATAGCCCCCCTCGTTCCAATCCTGTAAAAGAAAGGGGAAAAAAAATGGGGGGCAGGGGGAGGGTGGAGATTAGATTGGGGTGATTGCGACTTTTAAAAGAAAAAGTAGTCATGCTGCTACTTTGGTGATGTCATTTACGGTACAGGTATCACAGACTATGTAATTTCACCTCTTCGTAGATGAAGATCTAGGTCAGGGATGGCCAACTCCAGTCCTTAAGGGCCACCAACAGGTCAGGTTTGCAGGGTATCCCTGCTTCAGCACAGGTGGCTCAGTCTGAGCCACCTGTGCGGACGCAGGGATACTCTGCAAACCTGACCTGTTGGTGGCCACACCTGGCCTAGTGCAACTAAATTACTTGGCAACAGATGCATCCAACACTGATGACATCACGGGGAAAAAATAAATAAATGAGGATAAAATAAAAGCTTTATATTTAGGGATTTCAGTTTTAGGTTTTAACCAACCAAAACCACTGACTCATCTTGCACTTGTGGTTAATATGGATAACAGGAAAGGATTCTTTATTTGCAGTTTAAGTCCCACCTCTTGCAGCCACCCAGCCACAGGTAGGAGACAAAAGCAACAAGGACTAAGGAACACACAAAGTGCACCGATAAATACCAAATTCAAATCTCAACAGTGATTCTTTAAAATGAGAACAGAAAACCAACCACCATAAAACAAGATAGAATAACAGAATCCCAATATACATTAGAATTATTCTTTAACACCCCTTCCTGCGGTTGCCAAACTCTACCCGTCATAGGCAGTGTTATAAATGACAAAGGAGGTGAGTGTGACAGCAGAGATTAATACTGAACATGGCAGCACAGATGAAAACCATTACTTGGGATCATTTGGTTTGATTATTTTATTGATATTTGAGCCTTTCACAATATTTTAAACCATGACATTACATGAAACATTCATTTAAAAGTCTACATTAACTGGGATGTAAAAGCAATGGTGTCAACGTAATAACCCTAAAACGCACTTACCAAGAACAAGATGTAATTTCATTTTGCAGCTGCTGAGTAAGATATGTAGTGCAGAGAATAAATGCAGTGTTATCGTGTCCCTCAGATTCCAGGTTACATATAGTATCTAAAATCTCCTTTCCATCCATCTTTGAAATCTTAAAAAAATAAATAAAAAATGAAACCATACGTAGATTCATAATTTCAAAGACTGCCACAATCTCCACCCAAAACCGCACGTCGTCTGTGCCTTGTATTCTGCACGCTCAATGTTACCAAAATGAAAATTTAAAATTGACCAAATACGATGAACTGAAAAATACATTTGTTAGGTTCAAAGTTTAAAACAGACTTACAAATGTATATCCCAGCTAACAGGTGGAAGGTTAAGATGTGCCTTATATTTGTATGCACATTGGATGAACGCGTGTAGCACGTTACTGCAGTCTGTCTGCACACAACTTTAACAATCCTCATACGGATGACTCAAAAGATCGAAACAGCCGTCTGTGAATAGGTTTAATGGCTATGTACTTCTTTAAACCCACGCTGTGCTGAAAAGCTGTATCATACGGGAGGCATAACCTTATTCCATATTAAAATGGGTAAGCAGCAAAAAAGTGACACTGCTCATTTGCATGTCAATACCCAGAATCACAGGTTGCAGATGAAGCATTGTATGCCAAGAAATAATGGGGAAAGGCAGGTTTGTGGACCTGACGAAGACGGGAATGTGCTCACAAGTGGTATTTTTATTTGCTGTACACTACACATTAGTAATGTAATCCTCCCAATGGATTCACACTATGATAGATATACACACAGAAAATGGACCATAAAAACATGCAACTACTGAAGGAACTCGCAAATGACCCATAAATGGTGCATGTAGAAATTTGGAAAGACGATATCGATCTGGTCTACATAAGGAAAGATGATCATTATATTCCTATTAGCTGTCAACATACCATAGATACCTCATCATAGTAGAAAACAGGCGAATAACTTATTTTGGAGCTTCCCGATCAGTCTTGAGGTGTACACACTGCACAGCTCGATGTTATTTCATATTCAGACCAGCAAGTGTCAAAGTTGCCAGTTGAACACTTACATTCGTTTGTTATAGATGTGACAGGAAAACCTACAGCACTTCTCCCAAAACCTGATCACTAAATTACAAATCTTGAATCCTGCCTCTGCGTGTATGTCGCTTCCCAGCGGTAATACACATGACAATCAAATAACAAATACAAATAACACAATGGAGAGAAGTGCTTCAGACAAAAAAAACATTTAGGAAAAGGAGTCTCTGCCCTGAAGAGCTTACAATCTAATTGTAAGTGCTCACAGATCATTGAGAAATACGGTTCACACTACGGTGAGTGACAAATTGTACAGGTCAGAAGGCCTGCAGGTAACCCCAGTTAACTGAAATCAACAGGACTTGCCAAATAGTTGGGCACCTAACTAAGCTAATGGGACTTATCTTGGAATCCAACCACTGGGCAAGTTTCAAACATCTGCTAAGTTATCGGAGAGGTGTGGTCACAGAGCCTGGAGTAGAGTGTAGCAGGGCCACAATTAATTTTGTGGTGCAACTCTCCTGCCCTTAGTCATGATTGGTAGTGTTTATCTGCCAAGCCACGGAAAAGACATGCCCCAGATAGACTGCTGCGGAGCAACCACACAACTCCCAGCAGAATAGGGGGACTCACAGGGATGACATGATATATTGGGCCCCGACTTTATATATCGCTGGAAAAAATAGTAGCTAGAATGGATTCAATAAATCCAGCGCTCAGAAACGGGCATAAACTACTGTACCAGCAGATGCCATCATGTTTATGGGTTTTAAATGGGAGATTAATTCAGGGGATGAATTAGCACAGTCAAAACAGCATTGTTATTTTTTAATAATGTATTCTTTCCTTTGTATTGAACACCGTTAAACTGTAGTACAAGAAGGCAAGCACCATGTTTTTATACAGTAATCTCCCCCTCTGTAAAACCAAACCTGTAAGCACCTTCAAAAAGGAAAAGTGATTAGCAGAAGCTAGCCAAGACTGTCCAATTGTAAATAGAAAATGGTTCACAGGGCCTGATTTTGCATTCAAGGTGAGGTTGCACATAAACATGGGTATTGCAAAAAAAGTAGAAACATTCAGAGAAATTATTAAAGCCCATTACACAAGGTCATAGATGTTTACAGGTTCGTAAATGTAGGCCCCAACTGCAAAATGGCCAATAAATGCCATGGCATGTACAATATAGATCCTGTTATGGACTTAAACATATAGACAGAGCCAGCATCACTGTTCCTAGTCAGTGGCAGTGTTCTTGCAGAATATAACATATTCTGCACAATCTCAGCAAAGCAAGCAATAAAGCTGGCTAAAACTGTACGAAAAGAATGCAACTGCCCCAACGTTTCACAAAAATGACCTACACTATATATGTTTTCTGTTTTACGATGCATGTATCTTAGGTTTTGTTCTCTGGCCCTAAGCGGCACACTGTACGGCCCTGTGGAGTAGACACGTGCCATACACAAGAGAATATATAATAGGGGAGCTTCAGTTGTCAAGCGGTTTTCACTGTATCTTAAGTGTGAGACCTAAGCCTTTGTTTAAAATCGTGTATTCATTGAGATTCTTTCTACTATTTGAACAAATTATGGGCTTCCAACAGCTACCATACATACCTCCTTAAAAGCGTCTTCATTAGGTAACATAGTACACAAACACGTGATGAATGACTGACGAAAAAAGAAATCAGTTGAAACGTCTATGGATTCAGCGCAGAGCTTTGACAGGAGCATAGCTTGCTGTATGCAGTTTGACTTCATCAAATGCTTTATCCGCATCTGTAGAAAGCATGACCCCTCTTGTGAAATCCATCTCCAAACTAGTATGGGGGAGGGGAGAAAAAAACAAAATTGACTTGTTACCCACTGTTGTACAAAACAGACATTGGCATATAGGTTTATAGGCTCACATTAGGACTTTAAGATGCTGCAACAAAATTATAGTTACAGCTGCAAACATTAATACTATTGAAAAAGAATCGTGGCTTCTAATATTGGAGGAAAATTATTTTTAGTAGGACTCTGCTACAGTGTAATTAATTCATTGTCTAAGAGCAGGGAGCAAAATAGCTATCCATTTAGTCTCTTTCAGGCTAACTTCAGCTATGTTTGGGGATGGGGTGTGGTTTTCGTTCCAGCTCCACCTGCGCACTACTCCTGCAATTCTTAGAAGGGCAAAGTGATGTGTATTGGGCGATACCAAAATGTTTGGGAAGATACCAATACAAAAATAACTTAACCATCTCATTATTATTTTTATCTACTTCAAAAAGTAAATTGATTAACTGAATAGTGCAAACTATGAGAAACATGTACAATATTAAGAGCATAGGAGACCAAACTAAATTTGGCTATTGAACGAAAATCATTTCATGCTCGGCAAAAGAATATTTTTAATTACTTGGCATCCTGGCCACCTTTATGTTTGCATAATGGAACCTTTGACAATGCACTAGAAATGTTGATGCTGTTGGAATCAATGAGGTAGTGGAAATATACGTACATTTACAAAATCCTTACCTTCTTGTGGCTCTACAGGTTGCTGAGACAATATTTTAACAACTACTGGATTTTTCCATGCTCCGCCATTCTGTATGACATCAACCAGCAATTGCAAATTATTATTCCCAAATTCCAGCAATATGTCATGGGAATCCTGTATAAACAATAAATAAATATTACTTTGATAAAACTTAGTCTTTACTTAAAATCAGATGATCAAAATGGAATCAGTTTGTTTGGTCCTAGGAGGGGATTCCTATTTAAGCTGTGCATCTGTTTAATTTTGTTGAAACTTACATTTAATGTTGTTCAACATTTCATCCTGAAAAAGAAATGACTGTCGATTCAAAACAAAACTAATACAATAATGGTTTCACCTGACAGAAACCCCACGTTTTGTTTCAAAAGAGTCAAACTACAAATACGGTAAAACGGTGAGACAAGTCAAATCCGCAGACTAAAATCCCAAGATTAGATTGAAATTTGATACTAATCAATGTCTTCCTTTAATCAATTTAAAACATCCTGTTTGATGGTCTAGTACAACGGTGTTTAACTCCAGTCTTCAAGGGCCACCAACAGAACAGGTTTTCAGGGTATCCCTGCATCAGCACAGGTGGTTCAATCAGTGGCTTAGTCGTTGACGGAGCCACCTGTGCTGAAGCAGGAATATCCTTAAAACCTGATCTGTTGGTGGCAATTGAAGACTGGAGTTGGCCGCCCCTGGTCTAGTTTGTGGCGGCCACTATCCTCATACCACCACCTTTTAATCTGGCGAATGCCTGACCTCTCTCAATTCTAGTGTATAATGTTATCTGCATTTCATTTAATGTGGTTGTCTCCTCTCTGATGAGATCAGAGCTGGTCAATTTGCTAGATAAACAAGGAGGATATGCGGAAGAGTTATGCTCACGTCCTACTACATTTCAGTGACATTCTACAAAGGGAAGTATCATTTATTTTGAGTAAAAACATGCCTCCACTTAAGGTATCGCAATACTTTACAGTTAAATTAAAATAAGCGATTGTTTTGTTAGACAGGAACCAAGGAGTAACCAGAGAATGGAAACTGTTCAGACTTCAGGGCTGCCACAATCCAGAATAAGTTTTAAAATAAATGAAACATATCACTGATGGTTCATTTTGTTGAACACACCCTAGACGTTCTAACAGAACATTTCAAACATTGGTATGCAGACAGCAAGTACCTCATAATTGACTCCCCCTACAGAGGAACGGAGATCAGAGAAAAGCCACATACTTAAAAAAAAAAAAAAACTTCCAGGATGGAGCCAATAAAGCAGATATCACAAGTGCTTTTTTTCAGGGTTCAAGTTGAAAACAAATCTCAAATTTATAATATACCAATAACCGCGGAACCCACGATTTGTATTATTTTTGGCATATGGTGGTCAGTTTTTTTATTTTAGAAAATGGTTTAAAATGCAAATATGTATATGGCTCAGGTCAGTTTATAACTTTAATGTTATGGACTCACCATAATAGACTTGTTCAATCGTAACCCGAGGTCACAAGTAAGATCGTCTTCGGCCATTGAAAGTAGCACTTCAAAACAACTCCTACAAGAAAAGCACATGAAAGAATGTATTATTAAACTTTTATTTATTTTTAAAGCAGCGTGTCTGAAACCGTATTAATCCGATAAGAATTTGTTCAGTTTCAAAAGAGAAATAATTTAATAACCACAGAACATATACATACAAGTAATTTTAACATGGGCTATTCACCTTTACTGCACAAAGCAACCTATTGCTTTACAAATAATTTAAAACACTTCAGGAAACTATCACCCTCATTTTGTTTAATATCAGAAAGGAGCAAGTCAATTTGAGATAGAAATGCCATAAGCTATTTGATCTTTTTTCCCATCCTATATGAATTCAGGGCACACGGTCAGTGAGAGTTCCGACCTCTCAGAAAACATTCTTAGGCCGCGCTTATAGTGCCGGCGACGTCCCCGAAAGCAAATGCCTTACCGCCGCGTGCGCTTATAGTAAGTGCTACGGCGACAATGCGACGTCGCGAAAACTGGTAGCCGGCAACATTTGATTTTTCAAGGGCTGTCTCACGTGACGGCCCTTGAACCAATCAAATGGCCATAAACACGCAACCCTGCCGCCCGGCGAAATATAACTTTCGGCGACGTCACCCGTCGTGTCGCCATCGACAGCACTATAGGCACGGCCTTATGGGAAACCAAATCAGTCTGCAAAGGCAAAAGCACCTCCCCGACCCAGAACCCCCATATTCATGGAAGAAACTAGGTCAGTCTAGATTAAAAGTAGACATCTTGATTGACCATGCACCCTCACATGCATATGGGGGAAGGGAGGAAGGGGAACCAGTCATCGCAATACAGTCATATTCACTGACCTAGTTCCCCCATTTGCATGAGTATATAAAAAAAACAAGTGTATCGACTCAATTGGCTCAACTTTAATATATTTATTGCAGGGGCGAGCGAATGAATAAACATTTTTAGTCATGTCTCAATGTTTTCTGGAAAAATGATGATACCCCAGTCCTGTTTGGTTGATTTGTTGTTTTGCTGTGCAACAAAGACTTAATGAACTATTTTCAGATTCTTAAACGACTCCCAGAGATCACAACTGACAATTTTGAGATCAATCCTTTTGCTACACAAAGTTAAATACATAATAACATGTTAGCTAACCCTTTGAATTAACATACAGGAAAGGGCAGCCACAGCAGTCTAGGTTTTAATCAATTTTCTTTTCTTTTTTTTCTTACCTACCACACAACATTGAATGGAGCAGCACAATTTGCAGTTGACATGCGAAAATATGTATGACCTAAAACGTTGTGGTAGAGAGGGTGCAATACTGGATCTAATCAATTATGTAGCAGTTTCAAACACTTTAAGTCAAGGACATTTTAGAAATAGTGATCACAATGCGGCCGTACTCCAATTTGTTCAATGAAGAGTGTTATTTGGGTTCAAAATGCTCAATTTCAGAAAGGCAAAGCTACATAGGAACTATTTACAGGCAAAGAAGCTCTATATAAAATGTCAGAAAAATATACAGAAGGAAAATATCAAAATGTATTAGCAAAATGTATTGTAAATAACTGTACCTTAGGGTAACAGTGGTATAGTAGAAGTAAACATAACCACACAGGTGAAAGATGAGCCTGGGATTTAGATTACAAAAGTATATCAAAAGAAAATTAGCAAACTCGCTAAACAGGAAAAAGGAGAAAAACAATATTAAAATAATATTTTCTGAGGGCTTTAGCATTTATTTTAATTCCCATTGCAAACAAGCAAAATAGGTCAGTTTAAAAATTATATGAACAAGTAATCTATGGTTACATGGAGAAAGGGTATTCATTTATAATCTGCTTTAGTTTATTATACCAAAAGAGCCTACTAATAAAATCACATCCCAAACCTGATTATTGCTATTGGAAGTAAAGAACCATTTGTAAGGAACAAAGGGGGGCGGGGTCAGATGGCAGGTATAACTATCCCTATTCACTCAGGCCACGGTTACTTCCATAAAAAGGCAGATGGCGTTTCAATCATTTATTTGTTTTAAAAGCACAAAGGCTTGAAGGGAGAATGCTATTTTGCATGATACACTAGACTTGACACCATGGGGTTGAGAAATTGGTCATCTTTAGGATTGGCCAATAATTGAAAGCAAAAACATACCATCAGAAAAACAGAAACCATGGGACAGAATAAAAAAATCACAACGTTGCATATGAGAACCTAAATACATCCAGTGCAACAAAACAGTGAGGACAGCAAGGAAGGCTCTGTAGATAATAAAAACTTTTGAGTCACAAAAAGTCATAAATGCAACTTGGAGCTGAACTGTGCTATTTTCAGCCCCAGAGTTACTTACGGGTTTAAGTTTCCCTCACAGGGAAACTAAATGGCAGACAGCAATTGAAAGCTGCAATATTATTGGTTGCGGCTTCCTATCTGACAGCCATTTAAAGTGTCTGTAAAAAAGTCAGTAAGGTCGTGCTTATAGTGCGCGCGACGGCGATGCGTGACGTCACTCATCGCCGCTAGCGAAAGTTGTAACTCGATTTGCCGCGACGTCACGGGCGACCAGGTCATTGATTGGTTCAGAGGCTGTCACGTGGCAAAATAAAATTTGACCTGCTTCCAAACTTCACGTCGCTGTCGCGCTTACTATAAGCGCACACGATGGCTGCAATACATTTGTCATCGGGCGACGTTGCGTCACCGGCACTATAAGCGCAGCCTATGACCGTGCGTATAGTGCCCGCGACAGGGATGTCGCCCAAAAATAAATACAATGCCGCCGCCGCTTATAGTAAGTGCGACGGCGACAATGCGACGTCGTGTCGCCAACTTTGGAAGCTGAAAATATTTGATTTTTCAAGGGCTGTCGACTCATGTGACAGCCCCTGAACAAATCAAATACCAGAACGCCCGCGCCACCGCCGCAAAGCGAAATATAACTTTTGCTAGCAGCAATGGGTGATGTCACCCGTCCCGTCTCCGGTCACTATACGTGCGGCCTAAGTAATGATGGTAACATGACAAATCTCGGGAACCAAGACAAAGGACTGAATTTAAGAAAATAAAATTAATACATGAAAAATGTCCTATTTTGATTCTGTGGACCAAGTCAAATAAGTGTAGTTATTGATGTTCATGCTTAAAAGTGACTCCGTTATTTTCACATTTAAAACACATCTCAAATACAAAACAAGCTGAATATCTAACTTACAAAACAAGCCTCCCAAGTAACAATAAAACATCTTCGCATTCTGCAGTGAGGTATGGCCGTGCATTTGCAAAGCTTTTGAGAGCAGTTCCATATATCTCTGTACAAATGACAATATTTTCTGATGCCATATGGTCTTCAGTGTGCTGCAGTAATATCTAAAATGTAAGAAAGAAAAATATCAGTTAGCGGTGGTTATTCACAGTGAATGATACATTAAAGTTAACATTGGGGATAAGTAGTTCCCAAAGAGCTTTCAATTTAATTGGTGTACTGGGAGACAATGTAGATTTTTTTTTAAGTTTCCATGGAAGTACACAGGCAGGCGGGTACTGAAAATGGTGAGGAGGGGATCTTTACTGATAGGGGGTGTGGGAGGGGTGCAAGAGTTTTAGAAGTAGGGGGCAGAAAGAATGAATTGTGTTAGGACACAGCAGTACAGACACATGGGACAGTGAGAACACAGCTTTGAGCGGAAGGGGCTAGCAGTAACATAGCAAGAGTTTTTGTGTGGGAAATTTCCACAGACAGTTCAGATGACATCAGAACATTATTCACACCGTTATTTAATGAAATGAACAAGATTTAAAGATTTTGCGCTAGCATTAAATTACCATGACATTCTTAAAATCACCTTCATGTTATAGTCCTCATTCTTTACTACCTTGACTATTTGTTTTTTCAGTGCTGATAATGTACACAGTGCTTTACATATAAATTTGCCAACACAATGAATCCAGAGAGCAACAATGTAATTTTGTTACAAAGCAAGTCTTAAAGCTGCAGTTCAAGCAATATCCTACATGTGTTTTTTTAATAAATAAATCCGTTGTGTATTATAAAAAAAATACTTGTAGCATCTATATACAGTATATAAAATCGAATGGTTAGTGCTATCTGCGGTGAATTTGATTGGTCCTCAGCCTCTGGCCAATCAGATTGGTGGGTCTGACGTCACCCAACTGCCACTCTCTTCCCCCTCGGCGAGAGACACACACACACACACACACACACACACACACACACCTCCCGGCGCTCATCTCTCCCTCCCGGCGCTCCGATCACCTCTCCCTCCCTCCCGGCGCTCCACTCACCTCTCCCTCCCGGCGCTCCACTAATCTCTCCCTCCCGGCGCTCCACTAATCTCCCTCCCCGGCGGGGGAACAGGCAGTGGCCAGGCAGGCTGCAGCTGCCTCGCGGCGCCTAAGATGGCGGCGGCCGGAAGGACCCCCTTCCTCCCTCACGGCGCCGCCTGGAAGTAGAGGTAGGTGTCGCGTATGTGTCGCTCTACGTGACGTGTGTGTGTGTATGTCACTGTGTGTGTGTGTATGTCACTGTGTGTGTGTGTATGTCACTGTGTGTGTGTGTATGTCAGTCACTGTGTGTGGGGGACACTGTGTGTGGGGGACACTGTGTGTGGGGGACACTGTGTGTGGGGGACACTGTGTGTGTGTTGCCCCACCCTTTACCTTATTCTTTCGTAAAGGTTTTAGCCCGCCCCCGACGAGGGATTACACGGCAAAATACAGTGTCCCACTACCCGGCCTCGTTTCAGCCGGAGTAGGGACGAGTCACACATCGAGCACGAACGTTTACCGCTGACCAGCTCACCCCCTTTTGACAGGCGCCTATGAAGTCTCCGAATCGTAGAGTTTGTCCGACAAAACACTAAGTCTGTTTTTGTGGGGAACAAGGTTACCCAATTCTTTTGTAACCCCCTTGCCCAGATCCTTATCTCCCCCCCCATAGCACCCCAGCTGGAGCCGGCCTGCTGAAGACATGATAGGGCCGTTGGAGTGTGCAGGTCGTTCGTCCCGTGTGGTTTACGGGGTGTCTAGAGGAGTAGGTTAAGAGGTGAAACGAAGAAAAAAGAATGAGAAAACCGTTAGACTCCTCATTTCAAACCAGACTCTCTACTTTTCACCAAAGACCCGTCGGTGGGTGGGGAACAGGCTTAGGACACGGTCGAATAGGAACCAACAACCCAGCGGGAAAGGTAACCCCGGAGGCTAAGGTCTCCTAACAGAACCTCCTAGACAGCCGGGGAATGGTTGAAATGAGAAACAAAAACAACCCAACGACCCCAATTAACATCACATAACCCGAATGGGAAAGAAAAAAAAATTTTCTCCCCACCCTTTCCCCCTTTCACCCCTTCCCCCCATGGCTCCCCCCCCTTTTTCATCTCCTCCTTCACTTACGCCAGAGCGAGGATAAGCGCACAAGCAACGACTAGTATGGGATTTATCGGCAATGTTCACGCCAACACACAGAATGTGAAATTGGCGATCCATCACCCCCCCTCTATGGCCTTTCACGCGGCCCCCCCCAGACTTCACGGCTCCCCCCCTATTGCCTTTCAAGCACCCCCCCAGCCCATGCCTTCACCGCCCTCAACCAATGGCCCTTTAACGCCCCCCCTGCCTTTTCAGCCCCGCCCCTCTGGCCTTCACGCCCCCCCCCTGCCTTTCACGCCCCCCCCCCCACCCTTTCCGCCTCCTTTACACGCTCCAACCCCCCCCATAAGCCTTTCAGCTCCCCACCCCCACGCCATGTTCATTACACTCTTCCCCCCATGCCTCCACACCCTCCCTGCCTCCGGCCAACAGTATCAGCGGTCTATCAGCCTTAGTTAAAATAAAAAACAAATTAGACATGAATGTAATTCTAATTCGTACAAGCACTGTTTGTCAATAGCACATTTACACATTACAAAGTCATACCCCCTTCCTCTTTCTGAAGACAGAATTCTGGCTCTTGAGCCCTCCCTCTCCCTCTACGCAGTGCACCAATTGACTAGTGCCTCAATCATGGTCACATTATCTTCCAACGACTTGCATCTTGGGGCATTTTCTGAGAGCCCACAGCGATTATATAAAGAAACCAGAGCCGTAAATCTTCAGCTATCGATACAGGAGAATCCTGATCCTCGATCGAACAATTTAGTCTAATCACACTTCAGTGTGCAGATTGTATGATGACACTAGGATAAGTGCTGCCATTCAACGCTTGCATTCAGCTTTGTCACCAACAAAAATATATTTAAAAAGAAACTTGGGCCAGGTATAGCAAATTCCAGCTACATACACACAAGAAAGTCTTCAGATTGTTGCTCAGTTCAATTTAAGAAGCAGCAGGACTACCAAGTGTTAACGGCCAGCAAATGAAAGTGAATAGGGAGTACAATGCAGTGAAATAAGTGCAATAACCCGTGACTATATGGATTAAAAACTAGTACACTGTAAACTGCAGCTTAGTGGAACAGGATCCTCAGAGTGGATGCTACTGGAAAGACTCTATATAAAGAAGCACAAATGCATGCATATGGTGCTTAGTTCATTAACATTTACAGGAGAGTCATCCTGCTACAACGTTTCACTTTATAACGAATGGCATATCCACGCAACCCTATGGGCTGTTTTCGATGTGGAATGCGTATCAACGCTCACGTCACTGATTAACATGGGACTCACTTTACAACTGGTTTCACTATCCAGCGTCACTTCCTAGAACGGTATTCCATTGAATATCAAGGACTCTGTACTCTGAGCAGACAGACAAGGGGAAAAGGTCAACTCACAAATTTCCCAACTGTTAAAGAGCAGAGTGACTTCGGGCGCATCCACCGAACTACGAACTCCGCGCCGCGTCGCGTGTGACACACCTACAGTGCAATCGTTTCTCTTGCTTGCATCTCTCACTAGCAGCGTTATCGGTCACCTAGCATTCAACTGTAAGATTAGAGATCTAGGATACTATGGTGGCCACAGAGTCCAAAAAGCCCAACGCGTTCGCCCCGTGTCAGCTCTTTCTGGGGTTTCTTTCGCTGCTTTCTTCACCAGCTTATATTTACCCTACATAACAGTTTAAAAGCTCAGCTCAGCTGACTAGTTCTGTCAGTTAATGTTTATTCTAGTGCTTCAGCTCCATACTCCTACCATTAGGTTTTAAAAAGTCAGCAATAGCAATCCAGCATTGGATGGTGGTAAATCAGGGGTAAGCAAACTTTTTATGCCGAGCCCCTTTAAATTCATGAACATTTCTCGTGCCCCCCCTGCCTGATGTAATCAAATCACATGGGGGAAAAAAAAAAAACCCTTTATTTAAACCGATATACATGTAAATACCAAATGTTGGTCTAAATACTTAATATTTCAACAGCTCGCGCTGGCAAAATTAGGCAGCGTCCATAGAGGGGGAGCACGTGCTGAACAGCGCTGACGCTGAGCTCGCCTGCTGATCAGCCTGTGGCGTATCTTATGCACATGCACGAGCCAGCTGGGCGCGATGTCGGGACGGGGGGCTCAGTGACGTCGCTGGGCCATAGTCCTCGATCTTCAACTGACATCAAATCGTCATGGCGCCTTGACGTTGACGCGGCTTCGCGCTGATTGGATATCTTTAGCAGGACAGCTGAAAAAATCCAGTTCTCAGCACGTTTCTGGGCCGCTCTGCGTGAGCCCCTCTAAAGACATTCATAGAGGATGCCGGGGCTCGCGCGGAGCGTCCGCACGGCTCAGCTGCTTGTCTTTATGAGGCTGCGTCCACGCTGCGCTGAGCAGCGGTGCCGTCACCAACTCTCCAAGCATGAGCACAGGGTGTCCTGCATAATTTTTGCAAGCATGAGCAGGGGATGAAGGGGCAAGCGATCGGGCCATTTCAGTCTGTTTGTGTGTGGCTGTGTGTTGTGTGTGGGGTTGGGGTGTGGCTGTTGGCGGCTGTGGGTGGCTGTGTGCATGACTGCTGCCGAGTCAATTTTGTTTCGTCCCCAAGCGCCAAGTCTTGGGAGAGCGTACGTGACACAAAGGCAACTTTTGGGGGGGCATTCATCCACCTCTTGCTACCTCCCTTCCCTCCACTCCCCCTTTTTCCCCTTCTCCCATTTGTCTTTTTATCTCCCTGCTCTTTGGCTTGTTGTCCCCAGTGTATCCACACTCCTAATACAGTATTACGTTTTATTAATTATTTTTTCATTTTCAATGTGGTGTTTTCACTTTTTTTATTTTTTTTTCTGTACATTCATAGTATGATTTATATGCAGTTCCTAGATATGGAGACGCGCTCGTCCGTAATCTTCCTTTTCCATTTTCCATGGAAAGCTTTCTTTTTCATTTTGTATTTTTTTGTGGTTTTTTTTTCTCCTTTCCTTCCCCTCTACCCACCTTTATTTTCATTTCTCTATGGTGGTATTATCTTGCATTGGCGTATTGGCTTTGTTGCTATATTTTCAGTTATTATGGTGTCATTAAATATAATTTGCCCTACACTGGTATCGCTTATAACTGTAGCGTGAGACAGAGAGTGTGGTACTATTTTGGATTGGTATTAACCTCAACGCTTTCTGCGCTTGTCGCATTAAGCGATCGTTCTCAGGAGGTATTAGGGTATTAAGGAGGTGGTCTTATATAGGTCATACACCTGATTGCCCAACAATGAACTGTGTAAAACATGCTGCAAATTACTTCCTAATGGTAAATGTGACTATTGATATAAAACATACATATTTGAGATACAAAAACCATCACACATATTACCAAAAATAAAATAAATATATATTAATAAACTGATGCGTAATCATAATAATCAGTCTACATACACTTACAAAAATGATTGAATATATAGCTGCCCAAATAAAGTTTCCTAATGTTAAGAATAATCATATTTATCATATTATTAAAAGGAATATATATCTGCATGTTATATAGTATGCTCTCTCCCTTAACAAGTGATCAATTCATTGGCATCTCCCTAGAATTCTTTGATCACTTGTGTAAGGGAAGAGAGACGATATGATTCACCCCCTTTATCCCTTCTTTCATGCCCTTCCATTCTTATTTCCTCCTGTTGATATTACTATACTTAATAGACTGTAATAGACGTATATATACATATATATACTTTTAATAATATATAATATGAGTATTCTTAACATTAGTTCCGGGTCAGGGACTTTGTGAGAATCTGCAGCAGTGGATCGCGGTCGGGGCAGGGGGATTTTGACCAACGCTGTGTACAGACTTTTGGGGGAGCCTCTACGTGCATGCGGTTTTATCTAATTGTAAGTAATACTGTGCAGTGTTGTTTTAATAAATTGACCTTATCTTACCTTGGCATTTCTCTTTTTATCTGCGCTCCACCTCCCCCTTTTTTTGCATTTTTGATTTATATAGTGGCAGCCTACCCTTCCACTTGCAGAGGATCGCAGCAAAGGAGAGCAGGAAAACAGCGCTATTGCAGGGCAGGCACCATAAGCAGGGGCGTGCTCCTCCCCCGTACCTCCGAAGCCCCCGTGCGCGCTAACACACCCTCACATGGCCGCCACCTGCACTATCCTTTTCGGCTGCCCACCCGCGCACAGCGTCTGCCGACCCGCGCACATGCCGCCTGCACACACCCCCCCGGTTGCGCACCGCTGCATTCAATCACAACACCCACACAATCACAACCAACACAGACAACACAGACCCAATCACAACCAACAGACAACACAAATCACAACACCCACACACAATACTCAATCACAATCAACACAGACACACTCAATCATAAGAGACACACTTTCACCTGGGGGGGAGGGGGGTAGTACTAAGCATGCTCCAGTCCCCTTGTCCCCTGTGTGCTGCTGCAAACTGAGGCGGGGAAACAGACAGGAGATGGGGCTGTGTGCAGGGAAGGCCCCGCAACGAGCAGGAGAGCCAGCAAGGCCCCGACCCCACAACAATCAGAGAGCAGCCAGCACGGAGCTTGTTCAGCCGCCCGCCTGCTGGTGTAAATATCCTAATGCAGTCACAGTTTTATATATTGTCAATAAAAACATTAAAAGTTATAATTTAGTTGCTTATTGCACCTATTCAATATTTTAAAAAGTTTTTTTTATCAATACTAACAGTAAAAACTATTATATAAACACGAGTCCCTACATAAACCATCACTCATACAAACAATTATAGAAGCTAAACAAGCGAAAACAGTTTGCTCATTATAAGAAATATAGTCTCAAATCTAAAAGATGACTGGATAATTCAATGATAATATTTGAACCATATTAATATAGACGAAATCTAATAGGACAAGTGGACCATTTAAATATGCATGTATTAGAACCATTAGTTTAGATTCCACTTAAAGCTATAAATAAGATGTGTATAAAATTCTCTAATTAAATTTAGACTGCTTATATATAACAACAAATTAAAAAGACTAAGAATAGGGACAATTTAAGGCTATATGGCACAATGATGCCAGACTTCTATCTACGAATTCCAAAAAAAGTGTATATTCAGTATGAAAAAGTATCAGAGGTCGCATTAAGACCATTGAAATATCATGTGAGAAAGGCAGTGGGGAAACTACTTGAAGGTTTAATACGAGATAATATTCAGGAATACCTAATGGAAAACAAAATTATTAGTAATAGTCAGCATGGATTTATGAAGGATAGATCACGCCAAACTAACCTTGTTTGTTTCTTTGAGGAGGTAAGTAGGAATTTAGACCAGGGTAATGCTGTTGATGTGGTCTACTTAGATTTTGCAAAGGCTTTTGATACGGTTTCACACTAGAGGTTGGTGTACAAAATAAAGAAAATTGGACTCAGTAATAATATGTGCACCTGGATTGAAAACTGGTTAAAGGACAGACAACAGAGGGTTGTCATAAATTTAACTTTTTCAGGTTGGGCTTAAGTCGTGAGTGGAGTACCCCAGGGATCGGTACTGGGACTCTTGCTTTTTAACTTTTTTATTAATTACCTTGAGGTTGGGATCAAGAGCAAAGTCTCCATCTTTGCTGATGATACTAAATTGTGTAAGGTAATAGAATCAGAGCAGGATGGAATTTCTCTTCAAGTCCTTCTGGAGAGACTGGAACGTGGGCATGTAAATGGCAAATGAGGTTTAATACAGATAAATGTAAGGTTATGCATTTGGGATGCAAGAATAAACAGGCGACTTACAAATTAAATGGGGATAAATTGGGGGAATCCTTGATGGAGAAGGATTTAGGAGTGCTTGTAGACAGCAGGCTTAACAATAGTGCCCAATGTCATGCAGTAGCTGCAAAGGCAAACACAAGCTTATCTTGCATCAAACGGGCAATGGATGGAAGGGAAGTAAACATAATTATGCCCCTTTACAAAGCATTAGTAAGGCCACACCTTGAATATGGAGTCCAATTTTGGGCACCAATCCTAAGAAAATACATTATGGAACTAGAGAGAGTGCAGAGAAGAGCCACCAAATTAATATTAATAAAGGTGATGGAAAATCTAACTTCTGAGGAGAGGTTAGCTAAATTAGATTTATTTGCATTAGAAAAGAGGCGTCTAAGGCTTTGGTCCCGCTGCGTCCGGCGGCGCGCGCTACTCACCATGTGATGGTGTCCTCCCGAGCAGGTCCAAGTCCCGCCTCCCTGCACGGCTCACTACACGCTGTGACGCGTCAGCCGCCAGGGGATGCAAGAGAATTGTAATCCCAAGCGGCGACGCGTCACGTGGTGTGGCTGTGAGCCAATGAGGAGAGGAGATGGGGAGGGCTTCGGGAAGCGGGGAAAGCAGCTGCAGCACCAAGGGAGCCCCCCTGCTCCCTCCCACAGACTCTCTCCTCTGTCTCTGCAGATGCACGAGGGGGAGGAAACCCCTGGCAATGAGGAGAGGAGGCTTCGGGGAGCAGGGAAAGCAGCTGCAGAACCAAGGGAGCCCCCCTGCTCCCTCCCACAGACTCTTCAGGGAGGCTTCGGGGAGCGGGGAGGCAACCCCCTGATGGCCCCGCCACCGACATCATTGCCGCACCCACCCGACCCGTTTTGGCCACGCCCCCCGCTCCAGCTCCCTACAGACCGCAGATAGCGGTCAAGTGCCTCTCCACGCGCCGTCTGTCTGCAGTGCGGGCGCGTGGTCTGAGGCAGCGGGGCCTTAGCCTTAGAGGGGATATGATAACTATATACAAATATATTCGGGGACAATACAAGAACTATTCATCCCACGGCAGTACAAAGGGCTCGGGCCGTCCCTTAAGGTTGGAGGAAAGGAGATTTCACCAGCAACAAAGGAAAGGGTTCTTTACAGTAAGGGCAGTTACAATGTGGAATTCATTACCCATGGAGACTGTGATGGCAGATACAATAGATTTGTTGAAAAAATAAGTTGGACATCTTTTTAGAAAGGAAAGGTATACAGGGATATACCAAATAAGTAAACAAGGGAAGGATGTTGATCCAGGGAGTAATCTGATTGCCAATATTTGGAGTCAGGAAGGAATTTATTTTTCCCCTTATGAGATATCATTGGATGATATGACTGGGGTTTTTTATTTGCCTTCTTCTGGATCAATAAGCAAGAATATATATAGGATAAAGTATCTGTTGTCTAAATTTAGCATAGATTGTACTTGATGGACGTACGTCTTTTTTCAACCTCAACCCAATGTAACTATGCATTAATGTCGAAGTCCACATTCAGTACCAGAGGTCTCAAAGTTTTCAGCTAATGAATCCAAAGGCTCTCTTTTTGGGAAATAGATTGTATTCTATTCCCCCTCCGCCAGTTCCTTGGAATGTGATCTTTTCCAATAAACTTTAGAGACCTTGATTTGTGACAGATCTTAAAATGTAATTAAACTTTGTGACTCTGAACCCTTTTCTTAATGTTTCTCACGTTCCAAAATCCTAACTTTCAATTTGCTTGTTGCGCTGCTCACATATTGAAGGCCGCACGGACATTCTAAAAAGGTACACTATAAAATCAGTGTTGCAGTTTATTAAACTTAAAATCATAAAAACCTCCCCTGCCGTTTGAAGTGAAATTTTTACTTTTGATGACGCCAAATTTGCAAGCCACACATGTATAGAATCCTTTAGGATTACTCTTAAACCATGTTCCCTTTTCACTTGAGTTATTGGTTACTTGTTTACTTCTTAAGGCACTTGGAGACAATTTATCCTTCAAGTTTGGGGCTTTGGTAAAAACAATTTGCGGTTTATCAGGTAAAGATCATCTAAGGACTGGGTCTTGTTTTAAAATAGGCCAGTATGTCCCAATCTTCTTAATGTTGAGCGATTCGTGTTTATACTGAGTGATAAAGGGGATTACGTTTTTCATATCCTCCCCTTTAACAACTTCTTTTGTCTTTAAAACATCTTCTTTCCATTCTAGTTACCTTCATTACATTGTCCAATATTCTAGGATTGTATTCTTTTTCTAGAAATCTCTCAAAATGGTTAATTACTCCTGATAGGTCTGATCAGAGGTACAATTCCTCCTGATCCTCCTTATCTGGCCTTTGGAATGTTATCCAACCATTTATTATAATGGCAACTTTTTCTGTGAATGTACATGTTGCAGTTAACAGACTTGAAATGTGTTTTACAGTTTATTATTCCTTCATGTATAAAAAGGTTCAGATCTAAGAATTGATTGATAAATTCTAAAGCTGCTGACTTCACCTCTCCAGACAAAGATGACGTCGTCGATATATCTGTATCAGAGGACCAAGGCTGCACCAAGCCACACGTCTCTCCTCCCATAATCCCATGAATAGGTTCACGTAGCTCGACGCAAACTTAATCCCCATGGCCGTCCCACAGACCTCTAGATAGTAGCCATCATTAAATCAAAAATAATTATTGGTGAGAATGTCTTAAAAATGAAATTAGCTTGTTCAGTTGCCATTTCTTTAACTAATTCCTCTACAGCCTCTAGACCCTGCATATGGTTAATGCTTCTATAGAGTACTGCTTTGTGACTTGCAACGTAACAGCAGTCATTCTCCCACTCCATTTGGTCCAATAAATTGATCATTGGTTAGTATCAAGTAGCTAGGAGGGTAATTTGACTACATACTTTTGAGGATAGAAATTTATATATTCCGATAATTTCAGAAATTGATTCTATTTCCCAGAACTTATCGGTCTCCCTGGCGGATTTAGTAGACATTTGTATATTTTAGAAATAAAAATAATTTAAAAAAAACCGGTAACTTTGGAAATCTATTGAAAAGATGATTCAACTCAAACTTTAATATGCCCAAATCTTTACCTTCCGATCGGATTTTTTCTTAAATAAAGTTGTGGAATCATTACCTCCTCTACATCAAATGTCTACTAAATCCGCCAAGGAGACCAATAAGTTCTCGGAAATTGAATAAATTCCCGAATTTATCTGAATATATAGATTTCTAACTCAAAGTATGTAGTCAAACTACCCTCCTATCTACATTATACTACCCAAGTGATCAATTTATTGGACCAAATGGATTGGGAGAATGGCTACTACTTTGTGACTTGCGACGTCACAGCACTCTAGAGCCTGCATATGGTTAATGCTTGTATAGACTGTAGAGGAATTTCTAAAAGAGAAAGAAATGGCAACTGAACAAGCTAATTTCATTAAAAGCTTTGAGTACATTCTCACCAATAATTATTTTTGGTTTAATGATAACTACTATCTACAGGTCTGTGTCGTGAACCTACTCATGGGATTATGGAAGACGAAACGTGTGTGGGTTGGCGACAGGCTTGTTCCTCTGGTACAGATATATATCGACGACATCTTTGTCCGGCGAGGTGAAGAGACTGCAGCTTCAGAATGTACATTATCAACCAGCTAAATCAAACTCAGATGAATCTCAAATTCACTCATAGCATGAGTGGACAAGAGATTCAATTCTTAGATCTGAACCTTTTTATACATGAAGGAAGAATAAACTGAAAAACATTTCAAGTCTGTTAACTGCAACACGTACATATTCACAGAAAAAGTTGCCATTATAATAAATGGTTGGATAAAATTCCCAAAGGCCAGATAAGGAGGATCAGGAGGAATTGTACCTCTGACCAGACCTATCAGGAGCAATCAACCATGTTGAGAAAGATTTCTAGAAAAAGAATACCATCCTAGAATATTGGACACTAATGAAGGAGGTAACTAGAATGGAAAGAAAAGATCTTTTAAAGAAGTTGTTAAAGTGGAAGTTATGAAAAACTTTATCCCTTTTATCACAGTATAACAACGAATCGCCCAACATTAGGAAGATTGGGAAACACTGGTCGATTTTAAAACAAGACCCAGTGCTTAGAGGATTTTTACCTGATAAACCACAAATTGTTTTTACCAAAGCCCCAAACTTGAAGGATAAATTGGCTCCAAGTGCCTTAAGAAGTTAACAAGTAACCAATAACTCAAGTGACCAAGTGAAAAGGGGAATATTGTTTGAGAGTAATCTTAAAGGATTCTATACATGTGTAGAATGTATGGCTGGCATCAACAAAAGTAAAAATGTCACCTCAAACGGCAGGGGGGGGGGGCTGTTTACGATTTTAAGTTTAATAAACTGCAACACTGATTTTATAGTGTACCTTTTAGAATGTCCGTGCGGCCTCCAATATGTGAGCAGCGCAACATGCAAATTGAAAGTTAGGATTTTGGAACATGAGAAACATAAAAAAAAGGGTTCAGAGTCAAAGTTTCATTACATTTTAAGATCCGTCACAAATCAGGGGTCTATAATTTATTGGAATAGATCACAATCCAAGGAACTGGCGGAGGGGGAATAGAATACAATCTATTTCCCAAAAAGAGAGCCTTTGGATTCATAAGCTGAAAACTTTGAGACCTCTGGGACTGAATGTGGACTTCGACATTAATGCCTTTCTCACATGATATTCCAATGATCTTAATGCGACTTCTGATACTTTTTCATACTGAATATACAATTTTTTTTGATATTCATATATAGAAGTCTGGCATCATTGTGCCACAGCCTTAAATTGTCCCTATTCTAATTTTTTAATTTTTATTATATATAAGCAGTCTAAATTTAGAGAATTTTATACACCTCTTATTTATAGTTTTTAATGGAATCTAAACTAATGGTTCTAATACATGCATATTTAAATCGTCCCCTTGTCCTATTAGATTTCAGCTATATTAAAATGGTACAAATATTATTGAATTATCCAGTCATCTTTTAGATTTGAGACTATTTCTTATGAGCAAACTGTTTGCTTGTTTTTTTAGTTTGTACGAGTGATGGTTTATGTAGGGACTCGTATATAATAGTTTTTACTGTGTTAGTATTAATAAAATCCTTTTTTAAATATTGAATAGGTGCAATAAGCAACTCAATTAGAACTTTTAAAATGTTTTTATTGACAATGTATAAAACATTGTGACAGCATTAGGATATTTACACCATCCAATGCTGGATTGCTTACTGTTAGCTTTTTGAAAGCCTAATGTAGGAGTATGGAGCTGCAAGCCCTAGAATAACAATTAACTAACAGAACTAGCAGCTGAGCCGATTTAAACAGTGATGTAGGTGCAGTGGTGCCCAAACTGGGGAGTGCGCCCCCCAGGGGGCGCTAGGCTTTCTGGGGACGGGGAGGAACGGCAGTTCTAGAGATCCTGCGCTCTCCCCCGAGGCATTTAAATTAAGAGTCCGGGGGGCGTGCGAGGCCTCTATAATATTCACCTTCCCGCGACACACCGTGCTGGTAATCTGGCGTCAAATGACGCCGCGGTGTCACGTGATATCGCCATGGCAACGTGACATCACATGACCCTGCATGTCATTTGACAATGGGGTCTATTAAGGGGAAGAGGCGGCGCAAGGCGCCAGGGAGAGGGCAAGGGGTGCGCATGGGGAAAAGTTTGCGCACCCGATTGTAGGGTATACATATAAGCTGTGAAGAGAAGCACGATAGAACCACAGAAGCAGACATGGGCGAAATGCGTTGGGCTTTTTGGACATCTGTGGCCACCGTAGAATCCTACTACTCTACCAGTTGATGCTAAGCTATCCAAGAACGCTGCAAGTGAGACGCAGGTCAGGAAAGCCGTGCACGTGAGGTGTGCACACAACGAGGAGTGGCCAAGTCTGGTGTAGGCTTGGAGTGCACCCAAAGTCACTCTGCTCTTTACCAGTGGGGAAATTGTGAGTTGTCCTTTTTCCCCTCTGTGTTTGTCTGCTCAGAGTACAGGCAGTCCTCGAATTATTCAATGGAATCCGTTCTGGAAGTAGCGCTGGATAGTGAAACCGTTGTAAAGTGAGTCCCATGTTAAACAGTGGCGGTTAGCGTTGGATAACGCATTCTGGCATCGAAAAATAGCCCATAGGGTTGCGTTGGATATGCCATTCGTTGTAAAGTGAAACGTTGGATAGCGAGGACTACCTGTAAAATGTTAATGCACCATATCGCATGCATTTGTGCTTTCTTCTTTATGAGGTCTTTCCAGGAGCATCCACTTCTGAGGATCCTGCTCCACGGAGCTGCAGTTTACAGATGATACTAGTGTTTTATCCATATATTCACTGGGTTATTGCACTTTATTCACTGCATTGTACTCATTCACTTTGCGCCGTTAACACTTTGTTGCTCAGTTCTGTTTAGTTGCGGTTTGGGAGACCGCATGTGTTTAGGCAACATCTGATTTAATTATATTAGTTACTATTTAGACTTGTACATATATTGATCACATAAGCGTGAGCCTTTTTTTCTGTTCATATAAATCGCTTCCTTAAAGTGACCGCCTCACTGACAGACAAATTCAGCGTAAACAAGAGTATCCCAAGTCCAATATTTAATAAGAATTTAAAAAATAAAAAAATAAAATACACGTTACAGAGTGAATTCAGGCGTATAGAGCAAGATCAGAGTTCATCTCTCCAAGCCGCAGGGAATATACATGAACCTATTTCAGTGTCATCTGCACTTCCACTTCTCTGCACCCTTGTCTTCCTTCATCGCTTGCAGTTGAGTGTCTCAAATGTTGTCTCTCTCCAGATAAGTGATTAACACTTTATTGTCCCTATGCATTTCATGAAGACCTCACTGATGAAATTATGTCTCCACGGCATGACACAGATGCAGACACCACTGAAGGATGTTCATGTATATGCCCGGCTACACCTGATCTTGCTCTACAGTATATGCATAAATTCATTGCGTTTGCGAAAGTATAACTTTATATTTTTTCTATCCAGTCATTAAATACTACACTATCAGGATCCTCCTCCTACTTGTCTATTTTGCAGTATATAATCTAATTTTGGTACCTGAGGCACATGGAGACTGACCTATACAAGCTCTCAATGTACAATCAGGAATTTGAATTGGATTCACCAACTCCAAAATATTTTGTGTTCTTCAATAATGGTCTTTAAATCCATACTAGAACATTGCCACTCATTTTACGCTATATATTGCGTTTGTGCATAAAATCAGACAACTTAAAACGTACTTCTACCAACGTTTGTGGAAACCCTATGGAAAGGTATTAGACTTGGCTTTATATCGCAGAGAATTATTAATTTCCATTTTGCAACACACATTGGAACTGAAATGACAAAGATAGGAAACACGGTCTACAACATTGTTTTTCAACCAGGGTTCCCAGGCCTCCTTAAAGTGTTACCTGCAATTTTTTGGTCACTTGAAAATGATATCAAATACAGAAGAATTTACAATGCATCTGATCAGAGTTGCTATTAGAGAGGGTTGGTTGGGGGTCCTCAGAATTTCACTTAGGGTTCCTTAACCAAAAAAGTTGGAAACCACAGGTCTACAATATGCATCATTTTGTTTTAAAATGTAAAGCCAACTGCGAAAATGTGCAACAAAAACAGACAGACTACACACTTTTTTTTATAGGCTAATTGGGAGCTCAGCCCTGAGAAAAGGATTGGGTGCACAATCTTGAGTTGAAACAACGAAGGACAAGATAGGCGTATTCTAAGAATTACATTCTAAGGTCACACAATTTCTCACCAGTCACTTCATATTGCTAAAAGTAAATGTTTTTGCTCATTATATTTTATCTGTATTACAAACAAGAATGTGAAGTTTATATTCCCATGCATCATCTTTAAGGGGCACTCCCTTCTTACAACCAAAATGTCAACTCGTGTCAATAAGATATTTGAAAGCATGATAAACAAGTGTCGGAGGGTTTTTACAACCATGAATCTTTATTTTTTTACCGATGCGTATCAATTAAAGTATCTACAAGTAAATGTGCTTTCTTTGTTCTGTTTACCAATGATGATGCCAGCATCAATCATATAAATGAAGGACTATAAATATTGGCTGAGCACTAACCCGGAAATTACCCGCACCGGGTCGGAACCGGCGCGGGGCAATTTCAGGGCAGCTGAAAATAGTTCAACACTTACCTGCAGCCGGCGACCCCCCCCCCTCCCATCTGGGAGCAGCAGCAGACGTCCTTGTGGCGGTGGCAGCAGCCGAAGTCCTTGTTCAGCCGGCACAGAGCAAACAGCCAACAGCCGATGCCTGTGGGAGCCGGGGAAACATGTGACCGGAGCTCCAGTCACATGGTTCCCTGGCTCCCACAGGCAGCCTTTGCTCTGTTCCTGCTGCACAAGGACTTCGGCTGATGCCACCGCCATTAGGACGTCTGCTGCTCCTAGATGCCGCTGCGTTCCTTATCACTCTGCAGGCAAGTGCCTTCTGGGTAACCAGGTACCAGTTACCCGGTTTTAGGAAAATATAGGAACCGGTAAAACACTACGGAACACTCCTCATAACGGGAACAATCTACCAGAGATTCTCACAACCGCCACCAGTCTAAATTCTTTCAAACTAAAGCGGTCTCACATTTTAATCTGGTCTGTAACTGTTACAAATGCCTATAATATTATCTCTTACTGTGCATGGAATGTCTTGTATATAATGTATAACCTTGCTCACTTAATGCAACCATGTATTTGTAACCATGTATTTGTCATCATAACTCTGCCCAGGACAAACGTGAAAACGAGAGGTAACTCAATGTATTACTTCCTGGTAAAACATTTTATAAAAATAAATAAATAAAATTATATACATTTCTATGGTCTCAATGTTTCTCATTTACATCAAGTATTAATGAATTATAATAAAAACAGTAAAATACATTGCATTAGTCATTTTTTTCTAAAATACTTTACACAACCATTAAGTAACTTAGAACACTTTCTAGATAGTGATTCAAAACTTCTCATGTATGCATGAATATCTTTATTTATATAGCACTGACACTGTACTCAGCAGCTTTACAAAACAGTACAGGAAATTATTATACAATAAGCGCAAAATGTTTAAAAAGCAACACAGATGAAACAATACAACATTTCTGTCCCAGATGTATGATAGCATAAAGGGAAAAGCAATAAACATCAATTAAAACAGAAGTTTTGAAGTTATCCCATTTTCTGTGTAGCACAGACAGCAAGTGTTTCTTGGAACATGTATTAAAAGAAAACCCATCATTTTCAGCTTTTCTAATAAAATGACAGAAGTTTTACAACAGCGCTTTTTATTTATTTTTAATATAACAGACCTTTTTGCCAATGTATATTCAATTTGAAGGTTACTCCATAACATGTATATTCAAGTTCGCACTTTTGAAATTGCTTTGTGATATAAACCGTCCCTTCTCGATTTGGCTCAATTCTAATATTTTATTTATAAAACCTCATTTGTGAATTCACATGTGTTTTAGATTTATCGACTTTACGAAACTTTTGTACTCTTGTGACATGTTCATTACATTCGTAATTTTGTATTTTTTTTGGGGGGGGGGGGAGATTATCTTCCACTTTGTATTTAACCTACTGTAATGTATACTGTTTAAGACCTATAAGCCCCACCACAGCAAAAGTAGTTTAACAAACATAATGTAGAATATGTGGACTTGGGTTAAGCAGTCACAATATTTTAGGCGTTCCAGAGTCATAATACAGGTTTTAAACAGTTCTGCAGGAATTAAAAAAGGTCCAAAGCGACCAACTTAGTCTGACAGGTTACATTAATACAAAATCTCTCTGAATGTATTTTGAACAGATTTGTGTTAATGACACTTTAACCAACGGTGCGCCATATTTTTTGAAAACAAAAAACATGAATATGGTTACCTGTAATAACATGCTTCTTTGCTAAACCTAAAGCACAGATTCATCACGTTAGCCATATAAACACTTGCAACACAACTAGGGCAATACTAGTGCAAAACACTGCACACGATTATGCAGAAAGAGGGAAAAAAATGTAATCTACTAGATGTGTTTCCACCGATAAGC
Organism: Ascaphus truei; assembly: GCA_036426205.1. Classification (NCBI taxonomy): domain Eukaryota; kingdom Metazoa; phylum Chordata; class Amphibia; order Anura; family Ascaphidae; genus Ascaphus; species Ascaphus truei. Next base: position 77,138,665 of record CM071572.1, read on the forward strand.
CCAGCCACAAGGCCCTTTACTCAGTATGTATTCAAGGAAGCATTAACCACGATGAGAAGCTTCTCTGCATGACAAATAAAGGCCCGGGTTTCTTATGCGAGTTAGCAACGCATTTTCTGCGTCAAAAGAAAAAAAAATGGCTCTTATTCAGTGTGCAGTGACGCAGCTTGTGCATGGCAGGGAGGCCTCTTTCCATACCAGAGAAACCGCTTCAATGCCCATTGATCTGAGGGGCCCAGAGACAAGAGAATCACTGGTGTAGGCCCCATCACAGTAGGCAAACCTCAGCATTAAAAACAAACAGCTGAACCTGAAGCAAAACCAAGAAGCAACCGGAGACCAAGCAGTCCACCACCCGAGACCAACCACCTCACCTTCCCCTCCCCCCTGTTTACTAGGCGATATACGACGTAGTTAACCCCTTCCGAATCAGAGATGGGGGGGCAGGAGTGCAACGCCGCGGTGCATTGTGCTATGGCCGTCGCTATCCCTCCCCCCCAACCCGCTCAGCGGCGTTATCACCCTCAGTGCTCAAGATCCACAGAATGCCGTTATGTGCAGAAACTGACGGTTGGGCGCGAGAGGGAGGCCTCCTCACACTGACCCACTGACCCGCCTACCCTCCTCCTCCACAGAATCACTCACTGTCAGGAACCGACATAAAGCGCATTATACTGTACAACAATAACATTAAAAAACAGTCAATGAAAGAAATAACCCAGCACGAAGCCCCGCGGCGCTGAGTCAACGAAGGGGGGGGGGGGGGGGGGGGATCGGTCCGCGGTGTCTCCGCGCCTCACACGCAACGGGCATTTTACCTCACAGAAGCTGCCGCAGTAGCTGGCGGAGCTTGAAACCGACACCTCGTCCTCCCTCAGCTTGCCCTCCAGCCCGCGCAGGGTGTCGCCCAGGCGGAAGGGCGGCGGCATGTCGCTGCTACCGCCGTTGGGCAGCCGGAGTCGGGAGTCTCCCTTCCCGTCCGCCATCTTCTCAAGCCGTTGCCGCGCGTAGGCCAGCTCGTCACGTGAGGCGGCGCGCGCGGCGCGTGGCGTAATCAGAGAGAGGGGAGGGGTAAGGGGGAGGGGCAAGGGGAAGAGGGAGCGGGCTTAACCTGCGAGCTGCCAGAGGAAGGGAAAAAGCGCGGGAAACCTCAGCACGACTAAGGTGCAGGGCGGGCAGAGAGCGAGCGGAGCCGGGGTGCCGGGCAGGGGGGAGAGCGAGCGGAGCCGGGGTGCCGGGCAGGGGGCCTGACCTGTTAGTAGTTTTTGAGGACTGGAGTTGGCTACCCCTGTCATAGAACAATATGACTGATAAAATGAGATACAGCCTTAATACCATTCTCCTGATGTCACTGCCCTAACTTGGGAGAGCCAATACACTGTGGACAAGACAAGCAGAGGATTCTGGGAAAGTACCCGTGTCTCCCACATATAGTGACAATCCGTAAAACTAAAATTGGGCATGTCAGTGGATGTTGAGATATTTTTGGACAGAAATGAGGGGAGTATTTTGATTTTGGCTAAGTTTGCACCTTTATCTGCCCTTAAGTATCTGTTTCCATTTAAGTATTGCTTTCAGTATTTTAACAAACGTTTCAGCATGTGAGAATCAGAAAGTGCCATTTATCATAATAATATTCTTTCTTTCTTCATTGTGCGTTTTTATTCTATGCAGAATTTGAAAGAACTTTCACTCATTTGTATTTACTATTTATTTTGCATTACAAAAATGAAACATGTAATGTATTGTGATAAACTTACTGTTATTTAATGCAAAAAAAAAAAAAAACCCCATTAAAACATTTTGAAATGTGTTATTATTAACTATTGGTGTTTAGTTACCTTTATTTAGCAGTAGTTCTGCATGCTAAACCTCATAATTGGTAGGAAACAACAATTGAAATGATTATTAAAAGTAAACACCCATTCTGTATGTTTTTTTTAATGGTTATGCACACTTTTGGGTACTGTATTAGGGGAAAGTGGGCTTGGTAGGAAGTCGTAACTCACGGCCCCTTCTTCAGCTGCAGCGACATTCAGCACAGCAATGTGTTACACAACTTACTCGCGGGAACTAACTGTAAACAGAAACACAAACAGGGCAGAGGAAGAGCGCTTCTTGGCCTCGGATATAGTGGGTGAGCGCGTACGCGACGGGGCGCATGACGTCGCGCGTGCCTGTTGCCCGAGCGATCTTTGGACTGAGATCACTCGCGACGGGGAGGCAGGGGCATGACGTCACGAGGCTGGTTCGCCCACATGACACAACCGTCGCACGACAATTTAAAAAAAAAATTGCCGGCTCAAAATTCTGCCGCGCAGTCGCGCGCTCTATGGCCTGCTTCATAGAGGTGCGGCCTGTTGTTCGAGCGCGTGGTCGCTCGCACTATGGACGTGGCCTAAGAAGACACACATTCAGTCTGCATGTTGCAGTGCCTTCTTTGCAGTATGCAGTTGCTGAAGCACCCCACAACAGGACAGGGTCACAGAGAACACAGGACAGCGAGACACAGGAAAGAGACAGGCAGAGAATCACAGGAGAGGCAGAGGGTCACAGGGCGAGAGACAGACAGAAGGTCACAGGTGTCGGAGGGAGCAGAGAGTCAGAGGGGAGCAGGGCCACAGAAAACACACACACATGCAACAACAACGTGACAGAACAAAAACACACACAGGACAGACACCACACACAGCCTCACCCCTCTCCGGTCCATGCAGCTTCCTCCTCTTCCTGGCCTCACACTGCAGGCTCCTCCTTATTGTCTGCTGCTGGGTAATGTAGCCAATCAGGATGGAGGAAATATCAGGTTTGGTGGTGTGTCCACAAGGAGAGTCAATGAAAGTCTTAATATTGTTGCGAGATTTATCAGAGGTAAATGCCTGGAATCCGGATCAGCGGCGCAGATGGTGACGGAGTCCCAAGGAGCAGGCGGCAGTGTTAGTAGTCTGGTAACAAGCAGAGGTCCAGGGCAGGCAGCAAAGGTACAAAGTCTGGTCACAGGCAGAGGTACATCACATGCTGCAGTTAGAACAGCTGTTAGCTGAGAGATTATAGACCAAGAAGCACACCTTACTAGTTGAGCCCTAACAGTAACCCCCCGCTACAGGGAAAGGCACGAGTAGGTTTCTCTGGATACCTGACATGAAATTGTTTGATCAAGCGTGAGACATGCACTTGGGTGGCAGGTTCCCAGAACCTTGTTCCAGCCCGTAACCCTACCAGTCCACCAAGTAGAATAACCACCTGTCAATTCTCTTGGCATTGCATATTGCTTGTACCTCAAATTCAGGTTGTCCCTGGATCTGCATAGGAGTTGGGGGGCTATGAACTCGATTTGGAAAATGAGTTAAGAAACATGGGTTTGAGCAATGAAACATGGAATACTGTGTGTATTCTCCAGAAAGCCAGTAGTTGGAGACGATACGCCACAGGGTTGATCTTCTTAGTGACCAGAAATGATCGTAAAAACTTAGGAGAAAATGTATTTGGAGTGTTTCTCAACGGAAGATCCCAAGTAGATAGCCACACTTGATCTCCCAGTTGGTACACAGGTGTGGGTGTCCGAAGACAATCCACAAATGTCTTGTAATTGACTTTAGCTTGACGCAAGTGTTTTGCCAATGTCAGGTGAACTTTCTGGAGAGAAGACACCAAAGAAGAGAGTGCGGGTACTGGAGACCATTCCTGTTCAGGGGGTAACATCTTTGGACGATATATGAAGGTGGCAAAGAAAGGACTATGGCTAATAGATGCATGTCGGGAATTGCTGTATGAGAATTCAGCAGTTGCAAGGAAGGTGGTACAATACATTGGTGTGTATTAGTCAAACCCCAAAGATACTGCTCCAAGGTTTGGTTCAGACATTCCGTTTGGCCGTTAGACTGTGGGTGATAGCCAGATGGCAGTGCTTTTTGGATATGCAGTAATGAACACATTTCATACCAAAAATGGGAGCTGAATTGAGATCCTCGGTCCAAAATAATCTTACTTTGGAGTCCATGTAAACTATATACTTCTTTGAAGAATACTTGGGCCAGCCCTTGAGCAGTGGGCAAACAAAGAAGTGAGCAAGTTTAGAAATGAGTTGATGATTGTGAGGATTACTGTAGAACCCTCAGAGGGAGGTAATTCTACGATAAAGTCTATAGAGATACAGGTCCAAGGTTGAGGACAGTCAATCAGCTGTAGTAATCCTGCTGGTTTTGGTCGCGTTTGTTTCATGCGTGCACAAGTTTCATAGGAACGAATAAATTGAGCAGTATTGTAGGATGTCTTGGACACCAAAAATGTCTTCGGAACAACTCAATGGTCTTTGTGACTCGCTTGTGCCCGGCAGTGGGTAGGTCATATTACCATTGAAGAACTTCTAGAGGTAATGCGATGGTGAGAACATAAAGTCTATTCTTAAACCATAGACACTTACTCTGAATTCTGAAGTTATGGTGTCGGCTACATACAACTTTTTTTTTTAGCAAAAGTGTCCCTTTCAGTAGCTTGTCTTACACGGAGAAGAAAATTGTCACATATTTGCACTGCAGCTAATACATGTGTAGGAGGTAGAACGAACTCTGAAATCTGAAAAAAATGGGAGAGTCGAAGGGGGATCTTTACATGAAAGATCGTCTACCTTTGTATTATTCTTTCCAGGTCTGTAAGTTACTTTGAATCGGAAGCGAGAAAAGTATAAGGCCCAGCGAGCCAGACGTTGATTTGTACAGCGGGCAGTCTGTAAATGTGTCAATTCTTATGATCAGTCCGTACTTCCACCTCATGTTCTGCCCCCTCCAAAAGATGACTCCAGTCTAAGAACTCCACTCGGATCGCCAACAGTTCTTTCTTCATAATTGTATAGTTGATTTCGGCATTAGACAACTTTCATGACAGAAAGGTGAACGAATTGATGAAGGAATCCAAAGCAGATTGTTGAGACAGAACTGTTCTAAGGGCAAAATCTGAGGCCTCTGCTTCCACAATGAATGGTTGCGGAGGATCGGGGTGCATTAAAATGGGTGCAGTGAAGAATTTTTTCTTTAAATCAAGAAGAGCAGCTTCGGCAGGAGTTCCCCAACAAAGGGAAACATGTTTTCTAAAAAGACACCTTGAGAAAGCGCCACAGTAGGCGTGAAACATGTGGGAGAGTAGTTAGTACTGTCTGTTTTTTTGTTTTTTATGTAGTCCATTAAAGTATACCTTTTTAACCCCTTTTTGCTGGTGAGTGCCTACTTTTTGTATCATGGAGTGGCTGGATTTTTGATTCTTACCTTGTTCTATTGCTGTGTATGAGAATCTGCTTCACCACCGGATGCCTGGAGGAGACGCTTTTGGCAGCGTCAGGGCAGCTGCAGCAAGAAAGGATGACCAAGGCCGCGTATCATCGTGAGTAAAGGGTACTCCACGCCAGGCATAGCCAGGGTAAGGGGGACTGTAGACGGACGTTCACAGAGGTACACAATTGGAGACTTTATAAGGTGAAATTATAATAGGCTTTATTGTGCCTTTTCCTTTTCATCAGGAAATCCTCCAAACACAGGGGGGGGGGAACAAAGCTTCTATTCACTTGGGAGTATCTCTAGTGAAAATACCATGCAATTAATTCCCCAATCCATAAGTCAAGCATGTCTCGCAGCCCCAAAACATATAGCATGAAATAAGCAGATATAAGCAGTCTCTTAATTATGAAAGTCTTATCTGTTTCTTTCTGTAGAGTAAGCTTCTCTGCTCTCCTGGAACCGCACCCGTGCGTGCACAGAAAATATCAGCATCCAGGTTTAGAAGTCTTATTTGGTGTCTTGCAATCAGCTATGCTGGGCAGAGCTCAAGACCGGTCAGCTCCAGAGATGTGTGTTCTCTTGGTCAGACTCTCCTGGGAGTCTCAAGAACACTCCCCTGACTCTCCAAAGGTCAGCTCTCAGTCAGAGCTAAGGAGTCACTTCCTGTCTCAACAGACAGGCTTTTGTAAGCAATCAGGCAGATGGTGTTTATTAATTGACTACCAGCAGTTAACGTGGGCAGGTAAATGGCAAATGAGGTTTAATACAGATAAATGTAAGGTTATGCATTTGGGATGCAAGAATAAAAAGGTGACTTACAAATTAAATGGAGATATATTGGGGGAATCCTTGATGGAGAAGGATTTAGGGGTGCTTGTAGACAGCAGGCTTAGCAATAGTGCCCAATGTCATGCAGTAGCTGCAAAGGCAAACAAGATCTTATCTTGCATCAAACGGGCAATGGATGGAAGGGAAGTAGACATAATTATGCCCCTTTACAAAGCATTAGTAAGACCACACCTTGAATATGGAGTACAATTTTGGGCACCAATCCTAAGAAAAGACATTATGGAACTAGAGAGAGTGCAGAGAAGAGCCACCAAATTAATAAAGGGGATGGACATTCTAACTTATGAGGAGAGGCTAGCTATATTGGATTTATTTACATTAGAAAAGAGGCGTCTAAGAGGGGATATGATAACTATATACAAATATATTCAGGGACAATACAAGGAGCTTTCAAAAGAACTATTCATCCCACGGGCAGTACAAAGGACTCGGGGCCATCCCTTAAGGTTGGAGGAAAGGAAATTTCACAAGCAACAAAGGAAAGGGTTCTTTACAGTAAGGGCAGTTAAAATGTGGAATTCATTACCCATGGAGACTGTGATGGCAGATACAATAGATTTGTTCAAAAAAAGGTTGGACATCTTTTTAGATGGGAAAGGTATACAGGGATATACCAAATAAGTATACAGGGAAGGATGTTGATCCAGGGATTAATCCGATTGCCAATTCTTGGAGTCAGGAAGGAATTAATTTTTCCCCTTAATGGGGTTTTTTGTTTGCCTTCCTCTGGATCAATAAGTAAGTATAGATATAGAATAAAGTATCTGTTGTCTGAATTTAGCATAGGTTGAACTTGATGGACGTACGTCTTTTTTCAACTTCATCTACTATGTAACTATGTAACTATGTAACCACCACACTGCCAGATTAAAGGCACATTGCTTGAACAGGGATTACTCCCCTGTTACAGGGACATTAGTGACTGCACCTCACAATTGGTTGTCCCCCCCTGTGTCCCCTCCTTGTCACCATTATCTATCTGAACACAGAAAACTGTAGCCCCTTAATCCTTTATTTTCCGGTGTCAATTCCTATTATCATTTTACTACTAGACGGAGTCCCAAGGAACAGGGGGCAGTGTTAGTAGTCTGGTAACACGCAGAGGTCCAGGGCAGGCAGCAAAGGTACAAAGTCTGGTCACAGGCAGAGGTACATCACATGCTGCAGTTAGAACAGCTGTTAGTTGAGAGATTATAGACCAAGAAGCACACCTTACTAGTTGAACCCTAACAGTAACCCCCCGCTACAGGGAAAGGCACGAGTAGGTTTCTCTGGATACCTGACATGAAATTGTTTGATCAAGCGTGAGGCATGCACTTGGGTGTCAGGTTCCCAGAACCTTGTTCCAGCCCGTAACCCTATCAGTCCACCAATTAGAATAACCACCTGTCAATTCTCTTGGCATTGCATATTGCTTGTACCTCAAACTCAGGTTGTCCCTGGATCTGCATAGGTGTTGGGGGGCTACGAACTCGATTTGGAAAATGAGTTAAGAAACATGGGTTTGAGCAATGAAACATGGAATACTGTGTGTATTCTCCAGAAAGCCAATAGTTGGAGACGATACGCCACAGGGTTGATCTTCTTAGTGACCAGAAATTATCCTAAAAACTTAGGAGAAAATGTATTTGGAGTGTTTCTCAACGGAAGATCCCAAGTAGATAGCCACACTTGATCTCCCAGTTGGTACACAGGTGTGGGTGTCTGAATACAATCCACAAATGTCTTGTAATTGACTTTAGCTTGACGCAAGTGTTTTGCCAATGTCAGGTGAACTTTCTGGAGAGAAGACACCAAAGAAGAGAGAGCGGGTACTGGAAACCATTCCTGTTCAGGGGGTAACATCTTTGGACGATATATGAAGGTGGCAAAGAAAGGACTACGGTTAAAAGATGCATGTTGGGAATTGCTGTATGAGAATTCAGCAGTTGCAAGGAAGGTGGTACAATACATTGGTGTGTATTAGTAAAACACCAAAGATACTGCTCCAAGGTTTGGTTCAGACATTCCGTTTGGCCGTTAGACTGTGGGTGATAGCCAGATGGCAGTGCTTTTTGGATATGCAGTAATCAACACATTTCATACCAAAAATGGGAGATGAATTGAGATCCTCGGTCCAAAATAATCTTACTTTGGAGTCCATGTAAACTATACACTTCTTTGAAGAATACTTGGGCCAGCCCTTGAGCAGTGGGCAAACAAAGAAGTGAGCAAGTTTAGAAATGAGTTGATGATTGTGAGGATTACTGTAGAACCCTCAGAGGGAGGTAATTCTACGATAAAGTCCATAGAGATACAGGTCCAAGGTTGAGGACAGTCAATCAGCTGTAGTAATCCTGCTGGTTTTGGTCGCGTTTGTTTCATGCGTGCGCAAGTTTCATAGGAACGAATAAATTGAGCAGTATTGTAGGATGTCTTGGACACCAAAAATGTCTTCGGAACAACTCAATGGTCTTTCTGACTCGCTTGTGCCCGGCAGTGGGTAGGTCATGTTACCATTGAAGAACTTGTAGAGGTAATGCGATGGTGAGAACATAAAGTCTATTCTTAAACCATAGACATTTACTCTGAATTCTGAAGTTATGGTGTCGGCTACATACAACTTTTTTTTTTTTTTAGCAAAAGTGTCCCTTTCAGTAGCCCGTCTTACACGGAGAAGAAAATTGTCGCATATTTGCACTGCAGCTAATACATGTGTAGGAGGTAGAACGAACTCTGAAATCTGAAAAAAATGGGAGAGTCAAAGGGGGATCTCTACATGAAAGATCATCTACCTTTGTATTATTCTTTCCAGGTCTGTAAGTTACTTTGAATCGGAAGCGAGAAAAGTATAAGGCCAGGCGAGCCAGACGTTGATTTGTACAGCGGGCAGTCTGTAAATGTGTCAATTCTTATGATAAGCCCATAATTCCACCTCATGTTCTGCCCCCTCCAAAAGATGACTCCAGTCAAAGAACTCCACTCGGATCGCCAACAGTTCTTTCTTCATAATTGTATAGTTGATTTCGGCATTAGACAACTTTCATGACAGAAAGGTGAACGAATTGATGAAGGAATCCAAAGCAGATTGTTGAGACAGAACTGTTCTAAGGGCAAAATCTGAGGCCTCTGCTTCCACAATGAATGGTTGCTGAGGATCGGAGTGCATTAAAATGGGTGCAGTGAAGAATTTTTTCTTTAAATCAAGAAGGGCAGCTTCGGCAGGAGTTCCCCAACAAAAGGAAACATGTTTTCTAAAAAGAGTCGTTAGTGGAAGTACCATAAGCAAATATGTCTGAATAAAGCAACGGTAAAATTGAACAAATCCTAAAAATCTCTGCAAGGATTTCACATCTGTGTGGGGTGGCCACTCCCGTATGGCCTTAACTTTTAGTTCATCCGTAGCTATTCTAGAGGCCGAGATCATATACCCCAGAAATTTGATTTGTGATTGATCAAACAAGCATTTTTAATGTTTGGCGTAAAATTGAAAATACTGTAAGAGTGTCACGCTTGTATGCCCGCAGACCTGGCTAGACCCCAGTACTGAGGTGGAAACGGTATGATACCACACACCCACAGCAGTGGGAGCAAGCCCGGAGTGTGGTATAGCATTGCTGGGCCTGTAGAAAGAGTGTTAGTAGATACTTGCAACGCTTGGGGATGTCCGTAAAAATAGTCGTGTCCGTGTGCCAATGTTCAGGAGTCCAGAGGGTAGAATCGTCAGAGTATAAGCCAGGTCCTAGGAAGAAAGAGGTAAGCGTAGTAGTATGCGTAGCAAGGTTCAAAGGGATACCAGAGAGCAGAGTAGTCCATGACAAGCAGGGGTCAAAGCCAGGGAAATCCAAGATAACACAGGAGCAGGAAATAGCAGGAACACAGAGGGAGCACAGCATAGGTCAGGTAAACACAGGGAAACAGGAACTATGCAGAGCGGGGAAGAAGTGGACAGACAGGGGTTATAAAGGAGGGCATACCAATAGGAGAGAGTGGAGGAGTAGAGAGAGAAGTGGGAGACGACAGGGAGAGAAGAGGAGGAGACAAAAGGGGCAGTCAGGGGAATGGCCTGTAGGGCTTGGGAGGCGGAGACATGGGGAACAGGATAAGAAGAGCATGTGCGCGCGCCCTCTGTAAGCTGGGGATGCGAGTGCACAGGTTGCAATACAGAGGCGGCCCGCACAGAGCAAGGGAAGGACGCAGGAGGGGCACGGAGCCCAGAGGGGAACGCGCGCGTGACCTGCGACCGCGAGACAGCATGCAGAGGCAGAGAGGAGGGAGCAGGTGGGTCAGGGAGACCAGCGGAGGAGCGTGTGCGCGCGCCCTCCGGGGGCTGAGGGAGCGCACGCACCGGACACGTAACCAGGCGCGCGGAACACCGTGCCGCGGGCACCACGCAGGGTGGAGGCAACGGGACGGACGCCACCACAGGGGAAGGTAATGCGGGCACCGCGGGAGAGGGGAGGATCATAGCAAGGACTCAGGGACCGCGTGGGTATGCGAGACCTGCAGGGAACACGCTGCGGCAAAGGGAGAGAGGTGGAAGGCAAAGGAGAGGAGTGGGAAGGAGTAGAAGGGGCAACAGGAGATGGGAGAGAGGGACAAGGAGGGGAAGGAATCTCCTGAGTCGTCACAGTATCCCCCCCCCCCCTTGAGGATCAATCTCCGAGTGATCCAACCACGACTTGAGGGGAAATTTCTGATGAAATAGAGAAAGTAGCCTTGGGGCGTGGATGTGATGTGCAGGTACCCAGGAACGTTCCTCAGGCCCGTAGCCCTTCCAGTGTACCAAAAACTGAAGTCTATTTTTAGACAAACGAGAGTCGATGAGAGACTGTATTTCGTACTCCTGTTGGCCCAGGGTGGACACTGGATTGGGTCTCCGAGAGGGATCCGGGAAATGAGGACTGGGAATAATTTTTTTAAGGAGGGAAACATGGAACACGGACGGAACCTTCATTGTGGGGGGAAGATCGAGACGATAGGCTACTGGATTAACCTTCTCTAAGATTTTGAATGGTCCCAAGAATCTAGGGGACAGTTTGGGTGAAGGGGTTTTGAGCCTAATATTTTTGGAAGACAGCCACACCAGATCACCAGGTTTGAAGGAAGGACCCCTTTGACGGTGGCGATCTGCCTTGGTCTTTTGTTTGGCAACCGCAGACTGTAAGGACTTGAGGATTTTTTTCCAGGATTCTTGTAAGTTGGTCATATGAGAGTCGGCTGCAGGAACACCAGAAGGAGAAGGTGAGAGAGGGAGACTACTGGGGTGGAAACCACAGTTGATAAAGAAAGGAGACTCCTGAGTAGACTCGTTCCTCAAGGAATTTATGGCAAATTCGGCCCATGGTAAAAGATCCACCCAGTTATCTTGTGAGTCTGAAATGAAGCATCTTCGATACTGTTCAAGAGTTTGGTTCATCCTTTCAGTTTGACCGTTGGTTTGTGGATGGTATCCAGAGGAAAACAAGAGAGAGATACTCAATCTTTGGGAGAAGGCCCGCCAGAATTTTGAGATGAACTGAGACCCACGATCCGAGACAATAGAAATGGGGACGCCATGCAACCTGAAGATCTCTTTGGAGAAAACGTCCGCCAAGGTGGCAGAGTTGGGAAGACCCTTGAGGGGAATAAAGTGTTTAAAACCAGAGACAGAACATAAAACACAGACAAAGCTCAGTTTTAGCACATCCAGTGAAACTCATACACGGTACAGTGCCTAAATATATATGTATAAATATCTATTAAGTAAAATGGTCTTTTAGTTTGACATTTTTGGCCAAAATTGTTGTAAGCCCCTGAGCCAACTTCACGGCAGACCACAATTCAGGGGTCCCTAACGCTAATATAATAACAGGAAGAATGATTTATAGTAAATCTATCAATATTAGATGCAAAGTTCTAAGTCTGATTGAATCCTTTATTAACCTGTACATTACCAGGAAAAGCACTCTGTATTAGAGTATACAGAGTGCTTTTCCTGGTAATGTACAGGTTAATAAAGGCATCAATCAGACTTAGAACTTTGCAACTAATATTGACAGATTTACTATAAATCATTCTTCCTGTTATTACACAGGTTATTAAGAATTTATATTAGCGTTAGGGACCCTGAATTGTGGTCTGCCGTGAAGTTGGTCAGGGACTTAAACACAATTTGGCCAAAATGTCAAAACTAAAAGACAATTTTACTTAATAGATACATATATATTTAGGCACTGTACCGTGTATGAGTTTCACTGGATGTGTGTAAGGAATCCGCTCCACGGTTTACTGGTTACCTTACCTTGCAGACCGGTGCAGTTCTGGAACAGCTTTCCTGAGGTTTGCTGCAGCCTGGATTCACTCAAAGCAATACACACTCCCTCTGGTATCTACTGCAGCTGTGCAGCCTTTCATTGCAAACTATACTTGCATTCACTCATTAGGGGCAGGACCTTCACACCCCCGCCGGGGATTGGCCCGCTGGCCTTTAAGTATTGCTTGCCCATAATGCTCCTTGCCGAGCATAGTCCTTACTGGATGTCAACTGTTTTGCCACAAGCTCTCGCTTGTTCCCCTTTGCTGATACCAGGTCACGCCCTGCGTCCTTCAGCTTCCTTCAAGCCGTTTGTTCTCCAATGCTGATTCCAGGTTACGTCCTGCATCCTTCAGCTCCCTTCAAGCCGCTTGTTCCCCTGTGCTGAAGCAGAGGTTCGTTCCTGCGTCCTTCAGCCTCCTGGATTCCTGCACTAAGTAGTGGTTTCGTCCCTGCGTTCTGCAGTCTCCTGGATTCCTGCACTGAAGCGGAGGTTTCCCTGTATCTACAGCTTCCTGGTTCCTGGGGCCTACTCTTTCCCTAATATAGAGAGGCCGTGTCCTGGTTCCTGCGCTGAAACAGTGGATTCCCTTGCCCGCTCAGGACTTTTGCGCTGTAGCACTGGTGCACCCGTGCAGCAAGACGGTGTGCTATTCTGGTCTGCCTACCATCTCCTGTGACCAGCACCATGGGCCATGGTCGTCGCTCGCGCAAAGGCCAACCCCGCGCTCCTAAGCTGAAGCGGGTTTCTCCTATCTCCTTATTGCCGAACTCTTGCATGGACAATGTTTATCCTGACGTCTCCTGTTCTGACCCTGGCTTGTACAACGACGACGCTGTCTTCTCCAATCCTGATCCTGCGACATATGACTACGAACTGCGCAATCCGGATCAGCCTGCGCGGTCTCAGGTCGGTGCTTTTACAACCCCACCTCAGCCTCGCGGTCCGACCCTGGTTTGTGGCGAGCAGAACCCTGACAATGTGCTAAAACTGAGCTTTGTGTTTTATGTTCTGTCTCTGGTTTTAAATATATATTGCCATGCTCAGTAGCACTCCTCTGTGACACTCATATGCTTATATATATGTTGTGGTTATTTTGGGGGTTCAATAGGAGCTTGTTAGGTGTCCAGTATATTTTACAATGGGGAATAAAGTGTGCCTGCTTCGAAAACCTGTAAACCACGACCAAAATAGTGTTCATCCCCTTAGAAATAGGCAGTTCAACAATAAAGTCTATCGAAATGTGTTTCCAGGGTTGTTCAGGGATGGGAAGTGGTAGAAGAAGTCCAGAAGGTTTATGGTGGAGAGTTTTACTCTGGGCACATACAGGACAGGCGGAGGTAAATTCGAGAATGTCTTGATTCATCTTAGGCCACCAAAAAGTCCATTTAATGAGATCTGCCGTCCTTTTGAAGCCTGGATGACCAACTGCTCTAGAGGAATGACCCCAAAGTAACACTTTATGGCGAAAACGTGGAGCAGCGTAGAGACGTCCTTCTGGTACCCTGAAACTGCTGGGAATATGCGCTTGTGCCTTGTTGATCTCATCCAACACATCGAAGTTGTTAGCAGAAATGATGCACTTGGCCGGGAGAATAGGTTCCGAGATTTCTTTAGCTTCAGTCTCAGAGGCAAACTGACGAGAAAGGGCGTCCGCTTTAACATTTTTGGTCCCAGGAATATATGAGATGGTGTAGTTGAAGCGGGAATAGAAGAGTGACCAGCGAGCTTGACGGGAGCCCAAGTGACAAGCCCCCTCAATATATAACAATTTTTTGTGGTCAGTGAGAATAGTGATTGGTTCTTTGGAACCCTCCAAAAGATGTCTCCATTCTTGGAGAGCCAACTTAATGGCCCAAAGTTCGCGATTACCGACATCATAATTCCTTTCTGCTGCAGAGAATTTCCATGAAAAAAAACCACAAGGATGGAGTTTCTCTTGGGGAGAAGTCCTCTGGGAAAGAACTGCGCCAGCTCCTACGTCTGAGGCGTCAACCTCCAAAGTAAAGGGGAGGGAGGTATCCGGATGACGAAGGATGGGGGCAGACACGAACGCCTTCTTGAGAATCTCAAAGGCTGAAATGGCCTCAGGTGACCAGGATGAGACGTCGGCGCCCTTTTTGGTCAAGTCGGTGATGAGAAGAGCTATAGAAGAATTTTTTTTGATAAACTTCCTGTAATTATTGGCAAAGCCAAGAAAACGTTGCACAGCTTTGAGCGAATTAGGGAGTGGCCAGTCGAGAACCGCCTTTAGCTTCTCTGGGTCCATGGAAAAACCTTGTCTGGAGATGATATAGCCTAGGAAGGCCGTGGAAGCCTGGTGAAACAGACATTTCTCCATCATGGCGTAAAGACGGTTAGAACGAAGCCTGGAGAGCACAAGTTTGGTATGTTGAATGTGTTCCTCCAGATTTTTAGAAAAAATAAGAATGTCGTCTAGATAGACAATGACAAAAGTTCCCAATACATCACGGAAGATGTCGTTCATAAATTCCTGAAACACAGCCGGGGCGTTACACAGCCTAAAAGCCATAACAAGATATTCATAATGTCCAGAACGTGTGTTAAACGCTGTTTTCCACTCGTCTCCTTCCCTTATACGAATGAGATTATAGGCATCCCTTAAGTCAAGTTTTGAGAAGATAGAGGCCCCTTGGAGACGGTCGAACAGTTCAGAAATGAGCGCAAGAGGATACCGTTTTTTCACCGTGATCTTATTGAGTCCGCGGAAGTCGATGCATGGCCTCAGTGATCCATCCTTCTTCACAAAGAAGAAGCCAGCCCCGGCAGGAGAGGTAGAGTTGCGGATGAATCCCTTTTCCAGGTTTTCCTGAATATAAGTAGTCATGGCCTCGGTCTCCGGGATGGAGAGTGGATAAGACTTAGACTTCGGCAGGACAGTCCCAGGGATGAGGTCGACAGGGAAATCATACGGACGGTGAGGAGGGAGAACCTCTGCTTGTACCTTGTTGAACACGTCCAAGTACTCATGGTACACAGCAGGCAGGGACAAACGATCAGCAGGTACGGAGTCCAGACCGGCAACCACAACCACGGGAGGATCCGCTGACACAGCATCTGCGGACGAGGGCCACTGGATAGGCAGAGTACCGGACCAATCAATGCACGGATTGTGGAGTTGAAGCCAAGGCAATCCTAAAATAATTTGTACGGAAGGGGATTGGAAAACGTCAAAGACAATTACCTCCTTGTGACCATCAGCCAGGGTCAAGGTAAGAGGAATAGACTCCCAAATGATGAAGGCCGGCTGGAGCGGTCGTCCGTCTATGGCCTCAAGGCCAACAGGGCTCTTCCTTCTGACCATGGGAATTTGATTCCCCAATGCGAACTGCTGGTCCACGAAATTACCGCCCGATCCTGAATCGATGAACGCTTCAACCTTTACGAGAAGGTTGGGACCCTCCAACGTGGCTGGAAGCATAAACTTCTTTGGGAGAGCTTCGGAAGGAGAGGGGTTAGGAGAGACAGTACCCAGTAGAAGCCCCTCTACCTTTACTGGGTGTGCCCGTTTCCAGGCTTCAGGGGACAATTCTGGAGACGATGTTCCGAGGAAGCACAGTAGAAACACAGCCTGTTCTGGCGACGCCGCGCTCTCTCGGTTGCCTGGAGCTGTTGACTGCCGACCTACATAGGTTCCGGTGCCTCCATGGCCAGGAGAGGAGTAGTGGACGACCTGTGAGACACAACAGGAGAAGAACGGGAACAGTGTCTCTCGTGCCGTCGCTCCTGCGTACGCTGATCCATGCGTAAGCTCAGGGTGATTAGTTCCTCCATCTGTAACTACCACTCCCTCCCCCCTTGCTTCAATTAAGTTCATAAAGGCTTAACCTTTTTGAGAAACAAATCACCATCTGAGAATCTCATCAGACGTAAAAGATCATAATTAAAGGAAAGAAATAACATTCTAACATCCGTCATTGGAACAAACTGACGCACATGAAATTCGTGTATCCATCTCTGCCAGTGTGTAAGAGCAGAGGAGAGCTCCATTCTTTGGCCGCGTCCATGCTGCCTGCTCGCGAGCTCGAGCGCTTGCTTGCAGCAGAGGCGATTCCTGGACTGAGCTGTTGCGTGCGGGCGGGGGCATGTCGGGGGGCGTTTTGGGGGGGGGAGGGTATGGTTGTGACTTCGCGGAACTGGTTCACCCTTTGTGGGCGAACCGCTCCCGTGACCCAGTCGTCGCGCCGCAGATACAAAATTATTTGTTTCGGCAAGCAGTTCTCCAGCCAACGCTCACGTGCAAGTGCTCGCGTGTGCACCATACACGGTCACATTACCCCAATGTGATTCATCACGCAGCTCTCTCTCGCGCAAGCAAGCACATGGACAAGGCCTTTGTCTCCTATACTCTTGGTTTAGACTCAGAACCTTGTGCTAATCAGCAGACAACTACTAAAGCTTATTATCAGAGGAATGTTATCATTACTCCTCTTGTATATAGAATTATAGGCTAAAACTCTGATAATTCCTTCAGCTGTGAAAGCTAATTTCCGGGCATTATTCACATTATTATCAGTAATGCCAGGAAATTTCCTGACCCATGTTTTGCTCCTGCGCTTATTTTGTTAACCTTTTGGGTGCCCCCAGCTACTATGTAATGGGGTCTGGCAGTCTAGGTGCCCCGTGATGTATTTGCTCATTTTCTAGGGGTGATTGCGTTATGATCTGACCTGCTGTGGAACGTAAGATGTAGATACTCCAGAGAAGCACACGTGATTGTGAAGTGCCAGAGGGGCTGTGGTGCCGCGGCCCCTCCGGCACACAATAGGTTAAACAAACTGCCTCAGTGAGCTGCACCTCCTACCTCCCCACTTTGTTATTGCCTTCCCACTTTTTGGTGCTCTCTCCTCTCTTTCACCTTCTGGTGAGGGTAGCAGGCTGGGCCATCTCCTCCCGGTGGAGCTTCCAATCTGTCCCCTCTCCCTGCAGACCCAGCTGAATTTACCATCACAGCCCTCAGACACCCTACAAACTAAATAGGACAGTGCTTATAAACAGCAGGCTTAGCAATAGTGTTCAATGTCAGGCAGTAGCTGAAAAGGCTACCAGGATATTATCTTGCATAAAACAAGGTAAGGATGGAAGGGAAGACAGAATCATTGTACTACTTAATAAATCCGTAGTAAGACCATACCCTGGATATGGAGTACAGTTTTAGGCTCAATATCAAAGTCATTATGGAACGCGTAGGGTGGTCCCTGGTATAACTGTGCGTTCCAACAGCGAATCTGTTCCCCGCAAGCCGTGTTGTGCAGCTCCTTCACTGGAGTACTTTTGAATTTGCCGCCATTAGCTCCCCTCTTCACCGCGAGGAGCTGGTGTTATTGCGGTATACTTCCTCTGACGCCGAGCGTTTCTGCGCATGCCCACACCACGGAGGACAGAGGGAAGGCGCCTAAACCTCTTGCTCTGCCCCTGTGAAGCTTGGACAGCCGTTACATCCACTGACTCTCTGGAGTCCAGACGATTACACGTGACAGATGCCTAAGGGATGGACAGGAGCTGTACTAGTGTCGTATGAGAGGGGATACTCTCCAATTATCCACTGCCTGTTACCAGCTAGGCTCCGGTAAGCGAGCATTTCAGCTAACTACAGGATACCATAGGGACTTTTTTTCGTTGTGTGTTTTTAGTTGTACTGAACTATCAGTTATTGTATTAAGTGCCTTTTTTTTACTTTTCAGTCATCTGTTTGTCTCAGCATTTGTCAGTTTTAAGTGTTTGTCAGTGGTGTCATATGTTTTAGTGTTTAATGTGATTTACTGTATTACACTATGTTTGTTTTTTTATTCTTTTTCATGATTTGACCGCCTACACGAGGAGAGCTCTAGTGGACACCTACTTCCATCTGGCGGCTTATATCCTTTTATTTAGTGTGACTTGGGGCCAAGCGCCATAGATTTAACATACTCTTTCCATTATGGAACTGGTAACATTAAAGAGAAGAGCAACCAAGTTAATAAAGGGGATGAAAAGTCTGACTTATGAGGAAAGGCGAGCTAAACTAGGTTTGTTTACACGAGAAAAATGCATCTAAGATTGGATTTGATAACGAACTACAAATAAAGTAATTACAAGGCCCTTTTGAGGGAACTTTTCATCCCAAGTACAGTGGAAATGACACATGGTCATTCCTTTTGATTACAGGAAAGGAGATTTCACCAGCAGCAAAGGAAAGGGTTCTTTACAGTATGAG
This sequence comes from Ascaphus truei, assembly GCA_036426205.1. Taxonomy (NCBI): domain Eukaryota; kingdom Metazoa; phylum Chordata; class Amphibia; order Anura; family Ascaphidae; genus Ascaphus; species Ascaphus truei. The sequence goes on from CM071572.1 coordinate 77,157,276, forward strand.
TAGTGACAATGTGGAATGTACTACCCATGGATTCTGTGATGGCAGATTGTAAGGATCCGTCATCCGCGCCCTTCCCGGCGCGCTCCCAGCTTACCCAGATCCATGATCAGGTGTCTTGCCTCTGCTGCCTCCTGCAGCGCATCTCACGAGCCAGCTAACATCAGCGTTCCTCCTAGGAGCGCGCGCCGAACTCACTCGGCACTAAATGCCGTGCCCGCTGGTCCCGCCTCCAGGCTTCGCTCGCACGGTGACGTCACCGTAGCGCAGTGCGCACACGCTATGCGCGGCACCCGCGCATGCGCGGTGAGACTCATTCACTACGCTGCTCTATAGGATTCACCTGTTCTGTTTCCAGCAGCCAACCACAGTCTGGTATACTTGGGAGTAAGCTCTCCTCTCATTGGACCCTCCTTCCTATATATGCTCAGCTTGCCCTCTGGCACATTGGCTGAGCATAACCTTGTGTATGTGCGCTGTGTTCACTATAGTCCTGCCTGCGCCTAACCTGTCTTGTCTTGTCCAGTGTTCCTGACCTTGCTTGCTTTTCTATTTCGTACCTCTAAACTCCTGACCCCGGCTTACCCACGACGATCCGCACCTCTCCAATCCGACCTTGGCTAAGTACCTGCAACGATCCGTACCTCTCCAATCCAGACCTCAGCAAGTATCATTGACCATCCTGACTTCTCCTACCCCGACCCGGCTACCTTGACCAATCTACACTCCAGACGCGCCCACGCGGCTGTGGGTTGGTGTTTACCTAATCCCCACCTCGGCCTCGCGGTCATGCCGTGTTTGTGGTGAGCACACTGTTACACTCACCACTCAAACCACTCACAGACATGTTTCATCCTAATCCCATGCTGTGCTTAAAAGCTGTGTGAACAGCATTGCATTTGTTTATATGGGCTCCATGTAAATGGTCTTTCAGGCAAAAGGTGACACATTGTGTGCTCATTTGCATGTCGTTTCCCAGAATCCCTTGCTGCAGTGGAAGAACTGTATGCTAGGTGATAATGGTTGAAAGGCAGGGTTGCAGACCTGTCTAAGACATGTGGAGAACCCAGACAGACGTCAGCACTACAAAAGAGGGGCGTTTGTCACATATGGTGGAGAATGCGGGCAGACACTAAAAAGTCTGTGGGTTTGCAAATAAATGCGGGGGGTTAAAATGGCCGCCCAGCTGAACTAAAGTACAGATGCTATGAGTGAAGTCTGTCCCGCTGTGTATATCAGTTGTGCTTCTAGCATACACAGAGAATGTGCGAAGTGTGGATGCAATAGCACCCTGAACCCAAACAGAAAACCAAAATGTTTTGCTGAAGAAAAAAAAAAAAAAGGTCTACGCTCGCAGCACAGAGCTGTGTACATTGAAGAAAACCTATGAGAATACCCTGAGTAATTTAGAGACTGTAAAAAGAGAGAATGTAAGTCTGACACAGAAAAATTCAGACTTGACTGACCAGGTCAGTGAAGGTGATGAGAAGCTTCACCAAGCAGAAAAAGTGGAGAAGCAATTGATCCAGGAAAAGTTAGAAATGCAGGAAGCACTGCAGAATACAGAATCAGCGGCGATCCAGGCGACACAAACTGCAGAGCTCCAAAAAATGGAGGCGCTGATGCAAACCCAGAGCAAGCACCAGAAAGAGGTGAAGACCCTGAGGGAGGTCTGGCACGATCAGGTTGAAGAGCTGCAGAAGCAGATGGCTGAGCGCGAGATACAGTGTGCCAAGAGAGAGGAGGTGTCCGTCCGTCAGGTGGTTTGCCTGACACTGCGCTATAAAAGCGAGATGGCCGATATCTACAAGCAGCTGGACCACACGGCAAATGAGGGGGCCCGGCTGCAGCTGGAGCTGGACAAGACCCGGAAGGAGCACCTGCAGCTGCAGGTCAAGAATAGAGAAAATGAAACAGAGTTAAACCTCGCTCTGAAACAGATGACGGACATGGGAGAAGCGGCTAAAGTGGTTCAGTCGGGCTATCAATCCTACCTCCTAACCAAGCAAGCTGTACGTTCCTATACGTGTATCTTCAATGCTGTTGCAATATTACGATTTGCTATAAAGATGAAGTTGGAGAAAGAGATTCCAAGGCTAAAAGAGACACGGTCACAAAAGGAGACCAGGGAACGTAAACTCAATGCCCTCACTGATGACAAGGAGGAAGGAGAAAGAATTGACTTTGATTGTGCTGCTGTTATTCCAGAAACAGATAGGCACCCTCCTGAGAATATTCTCCCTGATCTGGGATTCAAAAATCCAGATCCTCAATTTCATTTACGTTGTCCAGAAGATTATCAAACCAGTGGACACACCCAGGACACCACAGAAGATGTTTTAGCCAAGTGGGTGGCAGTTCCTGAAAACACAAACTTGTTGACAGATCCTGATGACATGGTTAATATGGACTACGTTTGTACAGAGGCAACTAGGTCTCCAAAACCCAAAGGCCTGATAATGGCCACAAAAGGGAAATCAAAGATTGAAAAGAAAAAACAACGAAGGTTAACACGGCGCCTGAATAGTTCCATATCTCACCAATCTGGACCACACTGTGGAGCCAAGGAGAATCCGGTCCAAGGGTCTCATCAGAAGCTAAAGAAACAGTCCAGTCATTTGCAGGTTGCAGCGGACTATGAAATAAAGTCAAAGGATGCAATAGACTGGAAGTCAAAAAAAAAAAAAAAAAAAAAAAAGTTTGGGGGAACTGACCGATTTATTTTTTTTATTACACGTGTGGACTATGTCACGGACACTTAACTTTGCAAATAAGCATTTTTGTCAATATTACAATGTTATATTGGTTCTCTGTGTTGAAAATGTAGCTAAACTACAAATTAATATACAGGGTTGATGGCCCTTAAGATTACAAGGCTGTAGTATAAGAAAAAAAAAAAAAAATATTGGTTGCTTACAATATGGACTGGGTTACTGAGTGACTGACTGGGTTACTGAGTGACTGACTGGGGTGGGTGACTGACTGGGTGTAGAATGGGACAAATACATTAGGAATAACTGTTGACAGCATAAAAAATTGTTACGGCAGGGTGGGGGGGAGGCACACTCTCCCATGCACACAGACACACAGACACACAGACACACACATGCATACACACACACACACCCATGCATGCATACACACATCCATGCATGCATGCATACACACACACACACACACACACCCATGCATATACACACACACCCATGCATGCATGCATACACACACACACACACGACAGGGGGAAGAAGAGGAAAGGCCGCGGGACCGAGCACCATCACTGCCCCGTTCGCCCCCCCCCCCGTGACCATCTCCTGCCCTGCGCGGGGATCGGCGGGAAGCCGGGGTAAGCAGGGACAGGGAGAGAAGGGGGGGGGGGAACACCCCCACTACCATCTCCTGCCCCGCACGGGGATCGGCGGGAAGCTGGGGTAAGCGGGGACAGGGAGAGAAGGGGGGGGGAACACCCCCACTACCATCTCCTGCCCCGCGCGGGAAGCGGGGAGTAAGGGGGCTTGCAGGGAAGGAGCAGAGGGGCCGCAAGATGGAGGATTGGAGAGTACTTACTCTCCAACAGATCTCCGGGCAGAAAGAATGGCCGCTCGTTGGGGGCGGGCTCATATAGAGCCTGGCCGCGCGCCCACAAAGCCTGGGAGCGCGCGCCAAACAGCAGTCAGGTAACAGGGGAGTTTTTTTTTCAGCACGAGCAGGGAAAATTTCAGCGCGAGCAGGGGGAAATTTTAAAAAAAAAAACACGTGTTGGTGTTGGGCCAATATTTACTCGCCCGGAGGTTAAATCCTCTCGCCCCGGGCATGTAAATGTATAGCATTGTCGAACACTGTGTATATATATATATATATATATATATATATATATATTTATATATATATATATATCTATATCTGAGAAAAAACGAACAGAAAACAGGCGCACTCATAGTGTAGTAAAGTTACAAAATTTATATAGGGCTGGCAAAAAATATAAAATGCGCACTCACAAACAGATCAGGAACAAAAGCATGTGTGAAGATATATTCTCAAACGCCAACAATAACAGCAGGATTCCAGCAGACATTCTGAAGCAGGTTTGGAGCCTCTCTCACTGCACTGACGGGACCGGAGATGTGTTCAACCTTCCGTGTACTGGATGTAGTGGGTGCGCGCCGTGCACTTCCCCACTCCGGCCCCTCCACTCACAGATGTTGTCCTCCGGCTCTCTGATTGCTTGAAACGTCATACAGCTCTCGGAGAGCTTGCAACGTCTCACAGCGGGGAGTCACTGCTTGGGCTGCCTTCACAACCAAAGGCTTTGCGTTCCAGTCTGTCCAATCGTGCATCCAGTATATTAAAAAGTAGCAGTGCTTGCGCTTGCACTCCAAAACACACCCTACGCGTTTCGTCTCTTAGCCCAATGCTACATCCAATATGACAAAAATACACAGTAAAATACTTATATATTCTCTTAAAAAAGGGTCATTTAGTTTAACCGGTCTACTGGATATAGATCCAATGTGGTCTTTCTCCCTCCTAATAGAGGTAAATGAGAATTTTAATCCTAATAGAGGTATATTAGTATTTTATCTGGTAGTGTTAGGACCTGCGAACTGTGTCTGCCTTGTCGTGGCTCGCAGGCTTACAATGCTTTGACCAAAGGGTTAAACTAAATTACCCTTTTTCAAGAGAATATATAAGTATTTTACTGTGTATTTTTGTCATATTGGATGTAGCATTGGGCTTCTCTGTTGCTTGTTGTATACATTTGCCAAGCTCAATAGCTCTCCTTTTTGACTCTTATATTCATATATATTTTGTTGGGGGCTCATGGGTGTCAAGAGAGAGAGAGGATTTGGCCCGGGATTAAAGGGGTTACACCCCATTTGGCCACCCTCTACTCTCACCTGGGAAGCAAGGGGTTAACTGGACTGGGGCCCAGTAATGTGATTTTTACCTTGCTTCAGTATTCAACTGTTTATTCCCCTGTATAAATGTATTGTTTCTGTCACAGTGTCTGCACCACACACTGGGGCTTAAGGGGTTAATGAGATACAGTTTAGGAAAATACAAATGTGGTGTGTCTTTTCAGAAATATCTGGGCTTCAAAAGGCTTGATTGAAGTTGGGTGTGAAAAGTACAGAGGGGGTTTGGTGTATGTTAACACACCTTGCTGGTAGACCCAGCTAGGCCCATGTCTGGGGCATTGGGTGTGAAATCTAGCACCTGTGACAAATGTTCTCTACACACGAGTCCCTGCGTCAAAGGATTTATTGACCAGGGGTTATGGGGGCCAGGGGTGCGGTTACCCAAGGAGATATCAGAATGAGTGACCTTATTAAATATAAGAATATTATGAGATGTCCTCGGCTGAACGTGCTAAAAGCTACATATGTGTATTCGTGGGACTGATTCGCACATAAGGATTACAGACACATGATGTCTAGCAGGTACTAAGAGACAGATATTAATATCTCTCTTAATTTTAATTATTACACAGTAATATTTAGTCTTATTGGGAGCGTCATGCGTGCCGGAATGTATTAATATGTCTCGCGTGCCAGTAAGTACTACTAAACTGAAGTTATGAAGTTATTTAGATAGGAAAAGCAGTTTTTAAACGTCCTTGGGTGGGAGGAGTTTTACTCTGAGGAAAACTGTCAACCTCACCACTGATTTATGAGAGGGGCTGGGTTTAGGTTGTGTTCAATGGGAAATAATTGTATAAGAACCAGGCTCAGCCTATGGCTATTGTCTTTCGTGATTTTCAAGATTGCTGTATGAACTGCTGGTCACGATTTCTGACTATTTCATCATTCCCATCTTAAGTGTGTCCATATTTTGTCTGTTATTTGTATAATCTTGTGTGTTCACCTTTTTCAAGGAATAAATTACATTTTATCATATCTAAGTCTCGTTCAGTTCAACCCAGTTATATTTGGTGTGTATTATTAATAGCCTGTTACAAAGCTACCGTCACAATGGGTTCCTAAAATGAGCTTGCTGGGGTTCTGTGTGTCATATTGTCATACAGCCAGAAGTCGTAGTCTTCTCTTTTGTATAAGGTCCTGCAGGCCCCAACCAGCTCCTTATCCTTGATGGTACTCAGGATCTCACACACACTTCCACTCCTCAGGGGGAGGGGAGACAGACTACTCACTTCTGGAAGAGTGCCAGTATATATCCAGGGGATGGGCTTGTAACCCTGCCCCATAAAAGGGCAGGTCTGATACTGACAGGCATCACATTAACTGCATGTGACCCAACCAGCATCCTCCCTGGATGACAGTCTCTGGTTGTTACAAGGCTGCCCATGGATACTGTAACATGCATCTAGGCTGCAATAGCAAACTAGGCCTTCACGAGAGAGTTAACCCCTCACATTGCCTGTATCTAGGGTTGCCAGGTGGCTTGTCGAAAAATACTGGACACAATGGTAAAAGATGCGACCCCCCAGAATACATATAACAAATACCCCCACGCCCCCCGAATACATATAACAAATACCCCCACGCCACGATTACATATAACAAATACCCCCACGCCCCCCAAATACATATAAAATACCACCACGCCCCCGAATACATATAACAAATACCCCCATGCCCCCCTAATACATATAAAAAATACCCCCACGCCCCCCGAATACATATACAAAATACCCCCACGCCCCCGAATACATATAAAAAATACCCCCACGCCCCCCTAATACATATAAAAAATACCCCCACGCCCCCGTATACATATAAAAAATATCTCCACCATCCCAATACATATACAAAATACCCCCACCTCCCCAATACATATAAAATTCAGACTTACCTTGGGGATGGTGTCAGGTTGGGCCCAGTGGCTGCAGGGGGGCCAGTGGCTGCGGAGGGGGGGCAGTGGATGCGGAGGGAGGCAGTGGATGCAGAGGGAGGGCAGTGGATGCGGAAGGAGGGCAGTGGATGCGGAGGGAGGGCAGTGAATGCGGAGGGAGGGCAGTGGATGCGGAGGGAGGGCAGTGGATGCGGAGGGGGCCAAAGGTTTCACGCATGGTCCTTCACGATGGATAAAGCCACCCGAAGCCAGATGTATGACCTCATCCACCTCGCCCGGAAGTGGCTACAACCCGAGATCAACTCAGCAAGCCACATCGTGGAACGGTTGGTCATGGACCAGTTCTTGAGGAAACTTCCCTCTGCCTTACGCCGTTGGGTCAGTCGGAGTGACCCCCACAATGCGGATGAGCTTGTGGCCCTTGTAGAAAGGTACAGTGCAGCAGAAGAGCACCCGCAACCCACAGTCGTGGAGCAACCCCACTATCCGAGGTTCCAGGACTCTTCCAGAGACGGTAAAAGGGTACCGGGGTTAAGGGGCGCTGAAGAGCGGCGACCACCTTCACGCCGCTCCAGCAACAGTGGTTCGCACACTAAGGGCAATAGCCAACATGGGGAGCCGGGAAAAGGCTCTAAGTGGGACACAGACTATGTACCTAAATGTGTAAATTGTCATGAGAGGGGCCACACAGCAAAAATCTGCCCACTAAATGATGAGCCCATGCAATGCAACAGCGTGGAACCTTATTCGCTGTTGTCCCAATGTATGGGCCCTAGCCCAGAGGACCCCTTGAATAACCATCTGTGGGCATTTGTAAAGGTTAATGGTAAGAGGGTTCGGGCACTTCTTGACTCTGGGAGTATGGTCACACTAGTGTCCGAATACCTATTGCCCATTAAGAAGAAACAGGGAAACAGTTCACAAAGAGTGGCAATTTGTTGTATACATGGGGATAATCATGAATATTCCACTGTTGATGTTTTTTTTGAAACAGAATTTGGTTCTTTAGATTTCAAGGTGGGTGTTGTACCCAAACTGGCACATGATGTGTTAATAGGGACCGACTTTCCCCATTTTCTAAAAATGTGGTCCCCAGCTCAGAATAGCGCCCAGAGTTCAATAGCAGACCATAACGAAGTGTTAGAAGAAACAAATCCTTTCCCTTTTTCAGAAATGGAGGTTGACGAGGGCCCAAATAAGAAGGGGGAAAAGGAGGAGTGCTGTGAAATTCCCTTCCCCATCACTACTTTGGTAGGGAATACCCCAAATCAAGATGTTGATCAGGCACTTACCACCCCAGTACAGGATAAGACCCTCGCTGACCTAGAGGTCAGTCCTGGGAGTTTTAAGAAGGCCCAGTGGGAGGACCCCACATTAGCGGTAGCAAGGGGAAATATACGGGACCAGAATAGTACTCATGGCCAACCAGATAGGTCACTTGCTTACCCCTACTTCGAGGTAGAGAACGACCTAGTATATCGGGTTGATAAAAGAAAATCAGTTACAACTAAACAATTGTTGGTACCACGGACATTCCGTAATGTAGTGTTACACCTCGCACATAGTCATCCATTGGGGGGACACCTAGGGGTGGAAAAGACAAAAGAAAAGGTTCTCCGAAGCTTTTATTGGCCTGGGGTTCTGGCAGAAATTACAAACTATTGTTCCTCATGCCCAGAATGTCAGATCACCGCCCCGTTCAAAGCATACCGCAGCCCATTGGTACCCCTTCCCATAATAGAGGTACCATTTGACCGGATTGCTATGGATCTAGTAGGACCCCTAATAAAGTCTGCTAGGGGACATCAGCATATATTGGTAATATTAGATTATGCTACCCGATATCCGGAGGCAGTTCCCCTACGTAGCACCTCTGCTAAAAACATAGCAAAAGAGTTAGTACTTCTGTTTTCCCGGGTCGGAATTCCTAAAGAGATCTTATCTGACCAGGGAACACCATTTATGTCCCAAGTAACAAAAGAGCTATGTAAACTCCTAAAAATCAAGCATCTCAGAACCTCAGTCTATCATCCACAAACAGATGGTTTAGTGGAAAGGTTCAATAAAACCTTAAAGAGCATGTTACGCCGGGCGGTCGATAAGGATGGGAAAAACTGGGACTGTTTGTTACCATACCTGTTATTTGCCATTAGGGAAGTTCCCCAGTCATCCACAGGCTTCTCCCCGTTTGAACTATTGTATGGCCGACATCCAAGGGGCTTACTGGATATAGCCAAAGAAACTTGGGAACACGAGGTTACCCCTTACAGAAGTGTAATAGAGCATGTTGCCCAAATGCAGGACCGCATTGCTGCAGTCCTACCCATAGTGAGGGAACACATGGAGAAAGCTCAAGAAGCACAAAGGAATACGTATAATAAGGGTGCTAGGGTCAGAATTTTTTTTCCAGGTGATAGGGTACTAGTTCTGGTTCCCACCGTGGAGAGTAAATTCCTTGCTAAATGGCATGGGCCATATGAGGTCTTGGAAAGAGTGGGAGAAGTAAATTATAGGGTAAGGCAGCCAGGTAGGAGGAAACCTGAGCAAATTTACCATATAAACCTACTCAAGCCCTGGAAAGATAGAGAGGTCTTGTTAACCCTAGTACCCCCAGGTCCGTCAGAGAATCAAGAAACTGACCCAGAGGTTAGCATAGCTGAAACACTGTCCGTGCATCAGAAACGAGAGGTCCAGAGTTTAGTGAGAAGGAACAAAGAAATCTTCTCTACACAGCCAGGTAAAACTAACGTAATTAAACATGACATAGTCTCTGAACCGGGGGTCCGAGTTAACCTTAAACCGTACCGAATCCCAGAGGCCAAGAGAGAGGCTATAAGTTTAGAGGTTAAAAAAATGCTAAAACTAGGCGTAATTGAGGAATCCCAAAGTGGGTGGAACAGCCCTATAGTTTTAGTCCCAAAGCCAGACGGTACAACAAGGTTTTGTAATGACTACCGGAAACTAAACGCGGTGTCAAAATTTGATACTTATCCTATGCCCAGGGTGGATGAACTTGTAGAGAGACTGGGCAAAGCCCGATATCTCACAACCCTAGACCTAACAAAAGGGTACTGGCAGGTTCCCCTCACAGAAAGGGCAAAAGAAAAAACAGCCTTCTCAACCCCAGACGGCCTCTTTCAATATAAGGTGCTGCCTTTTGGCTTACATGGAGCTCCCGCCACATTCCAAAGAATGATGGATAAAATTTTAAAACCACATGTTCGGTACGCTGCCGCCTACCTGGATGATGTGGTAATCCATAGTGAAGATTGGCAGTCCCACCTTCCAAAGGTCCAAGCTGTGCTCGACGCAGTTCGGTCTGCTGGACTAACTGCTAACCCCGCTAAATGCACTATTGGTCTGGAGGAGGCCAAGTATCTGGGGTATTCTATTGGTAGAGGGTTACTCAAACCACAAACACTCAAAGTAGAGGCGATACAAAATTGGCCAAGGCCAGTCACAAAAAAACAAGTAAGGACCTTTTTGGGGTTAATTGGCTACTATAGGAGGTTTATTCCCAATTTTGCAACTAAGGCAACCCCACTAACCGACCTCACAAAAGCAAGAGGACCGCTAATGGTAAAGTGGTCCCCCGAAGCCGAACAGGCCTTTAGAAGCCTGAAAGAAGCTCTCTGTGCCCAACCAGTGTTGGTCACACCTGACTTCTCCAAAGAGTTCGTAGTCCAAACCGACGCATCTGAGGTAGGGCTGGGGGCGGTACTCTCCCAGGAGTCTCAAGGGGAGGAGCACCCCATCCTTTATTTAAGTAGGAAACTAAATCCCCAGGAGAAAAATTACTCCATAGTCGAGAAAGAGTGTCTCGCAATAAAGTGGGCTGTAGAGACACTCAAGTATTATCTGTTGGGGAGAAAGTTCCGATTGGTCACAGATCATGCACCCCTTACCTGGATGTGTCAAAATAGGGAGAAGAACGCTAGGGTGACCAGGTGGTTCCTAAGCCTACAGCCCTTTAAATTTTCTGTGGAACACAGGTCGGGGCACAAACATGGCAATGCCGACGGGTTGTCAAGGATGCACTCCCTAATATCCATGGTCGCTCACCCCTCGAGGTCTGAGCTGGGGGGGAGGATATGTGACAGAAACCAGGGGTTGGTAATAAACTCCATATACAGGGCTCCCAGGATACTGAACAGTTTCTGTCCTGTCTAAGCTGAACAGGGCAGCCTCGTGGTACAGGCACTCCATTCCACAGTTTGTCTGCTGCCTGTTTTCTGTCACCTGTCATGCTGATTAGAGTTCAGGTATATAAGACCTGTTTCCTGTTTCCTCTGAGCCCCGCCCAAGAGCCTGGAAGGCTGCTGAACTGCAGAGGGGTGAGAAAGCCTCTTTCCCAAATCGCTTCATTCATTCTGTTAGTTTGTCTAAAGACTGCAAAGGTACTTATTTTGTTGGTGGAAGTGGACAAGCCACTTCCAACTCTGAGTCAGGGACATCTAAGTTTAAGTTATCGCTCAGACGAGCAGCTTTTTGTTTGGCTTTGTTTTCTGTTTAAACTGTGGCAGTCTCAGTGCCTGGGACTGAATAAACCAGGCATAGCCTGTTTAAAGGAACAGTACGTGACGTCTCATCATTTAACCTACCCTAAAAGACCGTGTTCTAACAGTCCCGGACAGACGGCGGAGCCCCGGAGTAAGCCGTTTGTCACAATATGTATATATATAGTTATATATAAATTTGTTTTTCTTGTTATGTTTACTTTGTTTGAAACAAGAGCTCCCTCGAGCGGTGCACCTGATTCCTGAGACATGACATTTTGAAATTCCTGCACAAGAATTCTTGTCCGCAAGAAACAATATGGCTGCTGGGGTCAGCCTCAGTCTGGCGGCCAATGGAAAGGTGTGACATCATCCGGAGAGGGCATTGCAGCTTCCCACTGGGCGACCCAGCAGCCATCATTTTATGCCTTGCAAGTTCTGGCAAAACTAATTTAAAAACAAACAAACAATTATATTGGCAATTGGGTGGCGAGGGGGGGGGTGGAGAGACGGGGGGGGTGCCCCTCAGCTCTTGAGTGCTGCAGCTGAGATCTGGGGCTCCTTATTCATATAAGTAAAATACTTGCTTTTGGGGGTAGAGGGAGTACTGATTCAACCCCTTAAGTGCCAGAGGGTCGTGGCTGCCCCGTGGCCACGGACACTATGGCACTTCCACATGACAGTGACAGGAGAGGGGGGGGGGGGTGCCTTCAGTGTGATACGCGACATAGCACTGAGTACAGCCCCTAAAAAACTAGCAAGATGTTGCACTTTTATTGACGTACACTGTATTTCAACATGGCACTGAAGGGGTTAATGGAAAAGTGTTGATTTTTTTAAATAATAGTGGCTCCATTGAGACCATTTCTACTAAAAACCAGTGAGACTGACATAAAATCAGTGAGAGCAGACACTACACTTAATTGGTGCGAAAGGGGGGAGGGAGGGTCACCCAATTTGCATTAAACACTCACCCCCCCCCTCCCGACCCCTTTGTTTCATTTGCATTTGTTTACATGTCATTATAAAGTTGTTGGAGGCAGAGCACAAAGGGTTAATTTCACTGAAGCGGCAGTTTGGGCCGCGTTCAGACGACAATGTGTATTGATGACATCGCGGCTTTCTATTGGCCCATGGGAGGCAGGGATTTAAACAGGCGCGGAGTACCAGCGGCACTGGGTGTATCTCAGAACCCAGGGCTGAAACTAGCTTTAGTTACTGGGCTCTCCCCTGCTTCTCACCCCTGTAAAAAAAAAAAAAAAGGAACTTCCCTTCTTAACAGCCCACACTAAATTCTAATTATTGAAACCCAAATAAGCTCCAGCACAGCTTATTTGGGTTTCTATGATCTTTAGTGGGGTTGTTTGGGCCCACCTTGTTCTGTGCACCCTGTACTGTATGAGTTTCTTTACATTCTAGAGTGCTGTCTATTAGTGTATTAAATTTTAATTATTCTTTCACCTTCATTTCCAGCATTCATTATTCTCAATTGTGTTATTTCTGGGGAATACACTGGGGTGCTTTTTTGCACCAGGTTTACAGCCGGGGAAATTTGAATAGCCCAGGAGTCATACATGGAGTATCTGGTTTCACAGTAATATAAAGAGATCTTGTTGAATACCTTTGTATACTTACTTCAATGTCTCTGACATGAAAAAGCTTTGCTGCACGTTATCATGGCTGGGAGTTGTTGTGTAAACATCTCTGATGCCAGAAAATCCCGTTTCTAGCCTGCAATACTTATCCAGGGCCTGGTTAAAGAATGACATAGATGCTCATGTTGAATTAGGTTACAAACGGCAGAGAAAAGAGTTGTTAGTCACATTGTACTATGCACATCACTACAATGTAGCACTTTAAGGACAAAAGTCAGTGAGATCTAGGGGCTTTTGGCAAAATATGGCATTCAACATGTATGAGAGGAACGGTCACAAGTATTAACACAGAAGGTGGCTTATTTCTTGACCGGCCTTTGTCGTTTTTTGTTTTTAAGGATGGGCGTCGCGGGAGAAAAAACTCATTATCTGCAGCTCCAGGGACCCCCATAAAGCAGCGAAACGGGAAATCTTATGTTTCTTTTTTTGTTTTTTTTTAATAGATCAGGTCCGTAGTATTAGATAATACTTACTGCATTTTAAATTTTATTTTTAATTCAGCTCTTAATGTCATTTTAATGCGTTTTAAAGCATCCTTTGATGTCTACAGCAGGTTTTAACCCACCTCCCAAGCAATGCAAGATCTTTGTGATAATGTGTTGCCAATATTCCCAGCAGTTTCAGCTGCAAACTGTAACAATAGATAATGTTACCTTAGTGATATAAGATTACATTGTATCCGCTGAGGTACACTGACTGAAGCGGCCATTATGTTAGGCACACAGTCAGGACATTCACAGATTTCTAACAGGAGCACCAAACGATTGCCAGCTTAGGTAAGAATGTAGAATGATACTTTGTCACACGCTTTAGATATACAAATAATTTAAAAAGAAAGGGGGGGGGGGGGGGGAATGCTGCTGCTCAGTGTCCTCCAGCGGTTCAGCTCAGGGGACCACGCGAATTCCTGTCAGTTGTAAAAAAAAGGTGGTCAAATGGGTTAGATTGCTGCTAGCGTCATAGAGTAACTTTTCCTACAAAATATAACCTTATTTTGTCCCTTTTCTTCCAGAAGTAGGATAGGTACGTGGGACAGGTAATGTGAGTGTTATAAAGAATAACTGAGTAACCTATTCTGCTTGTGGCGCTAATTTCTACATATACATGTAACTTTCCACAACTGCTGGGCACTAAAAGGTAAAACACGCTGGTATGAAGAAGCAGTGCAAACTTAGGTGGGTCATTTACACGGATGCAAAACTGGTGCAAAAAACACTAAACCAGAAAAATAACACCCGGTGCAGTTTTTTTACCCCGGTTTTGCAGCAGGGAGATAAAATATTTTTTATAAGATAAACCCAGAGTATCGAAGCACGAAAACCAAGTTTCAAAAAGAATTAAAAGGGGTAAAGTATTTTCTTGACCTATAGGGCCAAATATAACGATGCTGTTTATCTGTAGGTAACACAGTTTATCTGTAGGTAATACAGTTTATCTGTAGGTAACACAGTTTATCTGTAGGTAACACAGTTTATGTGTAGTGTAGGTAATACAGTTTATCTGTAGTGTAGGTAATACAGTTTATCTGTAGGGTAGGTAATACAGTTTATCTGTAGGTAATACAGTTTATCTGTAGGTAATACAGTATATCTGTAGGTAACACAGTTTATCTGCAGGTAACACAGTTTATCTGTAGGTAACACAGTTTATCTGTAGGTAATACAGTTTATCTGTAGGTAATACAGTTGGTAACACAGTTTATCTGTAGGTAACACAGTTTATCTGTAGGTACAGTAACACAGTTTATCTGTAGGTAACACAGTTTATCTGTAGGTAATACAGTTTATCTGTAGGTAATACAGTTTATCTGTAGGTAACACAGTTTATCTGTAGGTAATACAGTTTATCTGTAGGTAATACAGTTTATCTGTAGTTAATGTACAAAGCAACCAGTGGTTCAAATGTGATGTTACAAATGAGGGGTACTCTCAGAGGGGGATTTCCACCCCCATATACAGGTGCCGCGCTGCCAGGTCTATCCGGCCTGATGGGAAGGCACGTACACGTGGCGGCCGCCTCCTTACCTGCCGCCCTCCTTCCGAATCGCAGCGTGAAATGACGCCACGGGCGTCATCACCGTGACGTCACATGGCGTCTTGTTGCAACGTAAAGACGTCGCGTTACCATGGCATCGCGACGTCACGTTGGTGATGTGCTGCGATTCGGGAGGGCGGCAGCAAGTGGCGGCCGCGACATGCAAGTGCCTAAGGGCGGGCGGATCTTGAAATCTGCCGGTGGGTACTCTGTACCACCTGCTGTGTACACACAACTCCACTTTCTTTTTAAAGAAAAGGGTGTTGATTCCAGAGAGATTTCCTGCTGTGTTTAATAAGCGGCGCTATTGCATAAGACACTGGTGGTGTGCAACCTTTTTTTAGCCGCGACCCCTACATTTAAATGCCCACTACGTGAACCCCCACACCCACGGGCCCCCGAAAACAGGAAGGATTAACTCTGCTTTTGAATGGGACCCCCGTAGTGCTAATCGTCGGACTGAAACTACATTCGGAGCCTGAATGACGTTGTACATGCCCAAATATTGGTATGCCAAAAATATGAATATGTGAAGAAGTATTCCCTATGATCATGCACTCTCCCTCTAATGTAGTGTAGGGACTTAACTGTGAATCACTGGAAAGAGATGGTTTCCCATCTCCACTAATATAATATTTATTTATTAAACAAGAAAGTTGTAGTTAAAACCTAACTCTAATTAGCGCTACTGATCAGACATGCATTAGATTATGCACTGTCAATAATGCTGTATCCCTATATAGCAGCTGGTGATGAGGATAGGTTAATCGGTTATATCCTCATGAAAAAGTATCATTGATAATCGCTGAACACAGTGATAAATAAAGTGCAAGGTAAGAGTACAAATACAGGAAACCCTATATAGCGTGATATATGCAGTGATACTAAATGTAAACTATAAACATAATTTATAGCGACACAATGATGAATTATTCATGAGAGCACAGCCTCTTAATATAGTACAGAGATATTGACCCCAAACAAACACATCAGGGATACTGTTATAATTCACAGTATATAGTATTACTCTATGATGTTTGATTACATAGTCGCCTTATACACAGAGTGTAATACTGATGTAGGCAATATCACATGTCAGTAATAGTGATAAGATACAGGTGAATCGCCTATATCTTGTTGGCACTCTGATGGCTAGGCTGCTGAGGTGAGTATTAACCCTTTACTGTGATGTGTGCAAATGCCACTTAAATGATTGCTGAACACAGCAATCTAGAGGTCAATAAAGATACATCAATGGTTATCAATACTTATGGATGATTGAATATAACCCATCCATAGTATAAATATAACCTTAGATGTTAGTGTAGATGTATGACCTCAATGTTAACACTCCTCTGACCTTAGTTTTAAAGTATCAGTAGGTTCCTGCTGTTAAAGCAAATTGTAACATAGCATAAGGTCACAGCTACACTACTCTGGTTTTAAAAGTGTATAAGTGCTGAGTGTCTGACCTAGTGCAGTGTGATTATACACTGCTTGATACATTGAATACCAGGCTGTATTCAGTATAAGGCGATTGTGTAATCAAACATCATAGAGTAATACTATATACTGTGAATTATAACAGTATCCCTGATGTGTTTGTTTAGGGTCAATATCTCTGTACTATATTAAGAGGCTGTGCTCTCAAGAGTAATTCATCATTGTGTCGCTATAAATTATGTTTATAGTTTACATTTAGTATCACTGCATATATCACGCTATATAGGGTTTCCTGTATTTGTACTCTTACCTTGCACTTTATTTATCACTGTGTTCAGCGATTATCAATGATACTTTTTCATGAGGATATAACCGATTAACCTATCCTCATCACCAGCTGCTATATAGGGATACAGCATTATTGACAGTGCATAATCTAATGCATGTCTGATCAGTAGCGCTAATTAGAGTTAGGTTTTAACTACAACTTTCTTGTTTAATAAATAAATATTATATTAGTGGAGATGGGAAACCATCTCTTTCCAGTGATTCACAGTTAAGTCCCTACACTACATTAGAGGGAGAGTGCATGATCATAGGGAATACTTCTTCACATATTCAATTGTATCTCTGATTCCCAATGCACCACTCCCATTTACTAGCAGAGCGGAAACCTCTCTTTCTTCATCTAACAAATATGAATATGCCCATATTTGGGCATCTATGACATCATGCAGGCACTGAAGGAGCAGGAGAGTGCTGCCGTGCTTCTGCTGAGGAGAGGGAGAGAGAAGGGCTGCTGCTCTAGTGCAAGTTAGTTACTGTAGTTTCATTCAGAAGATTAATGCTGCGGACATCCCATTCAGAAGCAGGGACCCCAGCAGAGTTAATCCTGCACAGTTATGGCAACCCCCCCCCCCCCCAGTAATTTGATCAACGACCACCACAAGGAGGTTGCTCACCACTGGCACAAGACACATCTCCTGGTATTACAAGGTGTCTTATGAAATAGCACTGCTTAGTAAATATGGGCCCTTCTTCTGTTTTGTAGTCAAAATATTGTATGAACCTTGGCCTAATATTTACAGGTGCAGTCTCTTCTAAGACCAAAACTAACCAAAGGCAGTGGCATAATAAAAAAGTGATATCTAGGTGAGTGTCAAAAATCAGACATTTCTAAGTAGTTTTATTGGAGATCACTTTTTAAAGTTAGTTTGTATACCTAATGAGCGGAGACTTGGGTGGGGTTTGATTTCCTCTGGCTGCTCCATTCTGTCAGATACTCTGTGTGTTCTGAGAGCCCCCCTCCCCCCCCTCTCTCCCCTCTCTCCCTCCTTATCTTTATCGGCTCTCACAGAGACAGGGTGGTCTAGAGGCTGAATAAACACTTGATTTACAAACACTGCCCTATTCAGAGGCCTAACGCTGCGCTTATAGTGCTGGCGACATCGCCGTCGCGTCAAAACAAATGCATTGTCGGTGACGGAGCAACAGTGGTACCAGAAATCTGGTAGTCACTGATATTTGATTTTTTCAGCGACGGTCTCCCCTTTGCGGCCAATCGGGCGCTTCTCCGTCCCTCTGCCCTCCCCTTTTATGACGTCAGCCAGCGGCGTCGCCTAAACTTCAAATACAACTCACGGCGGCGGGTGACGTTATCGGTCGCGTCTCCGGCTGTATAAGCACAGCCTAAGGATATGGCCCCAGTTAATGCGTGCACGCGTGCGTCGGAGCACCTGGTGGCACGTGCACCAGTTTCAGCCGCGATCTGCGGTCCTAGGGTCGCGATGGGACCCGCGTCCAGAGAAGTGCAGGGGGAGCAAAGACACGATTTTTGGCGGCGGGAGGGGCGGTCCTGACATCACGCAGCTGGTTCGCCCTCATTGGCTGAACCGCCGCCATGACGTGGCCATCGCTCGGCCGCCGCGCCAAAAGACAAAAATCTTGACTTTTGGGAAAGGTGGTCGCGCATCGCGCTTTCTGCGGGCGTGCGCAGGTAGTGACTGGGTGCTGCCCAATATGGGCCGTATCTTATTCCCGCCATGCACGCCGTAGCGTGCGTGGCCGCGAACAGTGGGGACGAGGCCTAAGAAGGTTAAGAATTTCTTTCAATCAGACACAGCCCCACTACTTTCTGCAGCCACCGACCCCTCGATGCCACCTCTGCCACTTTGGCATTAACACTTGGAATACTTTCTTACCTGCACAATCTCCCAGCCCCAGTCCCTGTATTTGGAGTTGTGCGTTAATCTCCACATATACACATAACTTTCCACCACTTCTGGGCGCAACAGGTAATATCTTTCACTTAATCGCGTTGATGTGGCTTCAGCTCCAGGGTCAAACCGGAAAATCTCAGGACCAAGCTTTGTGTCTAGAAAGAAAACACAATAGAAAATAATAATATAGATACATTGCTATCAATCAATGATGCTGAGGAAAACTTCACCTGTTTGGTGCCCGAGGAGAGGACAGGAATGTATTGCCCTGCATGTAGGGGGGTCACGAGTTTGTAAGAAGACTGGCAACTTATTACATACGTAAGCCTATAATATACATCTTCTTTAACTGTACATGCAATGTATTGAATATCATGTATACCCTGTTCATTTATGTAACTGTATTTGTAACCATGTATTATTTATCTTTTAATTAACTCTGTGCCCAGGACATACTTGAAAACGAGAGGTAACTCTCAATGTATTACTTCCTGGTAAAATATTTTATAAATAAAAATTTGCTATGAAGCTGCATTCCTGTGTTGGAGAAGATTTGAGCCCCATGCATTTGAATGTTGCTGATCTCTTCAGTACTGGGATCAGATTCACAGCATATTGAACAAGGGCCTTATAAGGGTCGGTCGCTCCCTAGGACCACAGTGAGCTAATGGCAGTGGTGTGTGCCATGATGTTAAATATACACGATTGGCACTTTAAAGTTAAGATAAGGCAAGTATAAGTACTTTATGAATATTTGTTTAAATGTTGAATTACTCCATAGGGATTGAGTTAAAAATGATAACACACTGCAACACAAGAGAAAAGGGTCTGAAGAAGGACATCTGTGTAATGCGGCAGGCATAAGCTTATAGGGAGCCATGTGAAAATGGATATGGCTTCAGCCCCAGTGGTCACAGCTGCACGCGCGCCGGGGAGTATGGCGGTACGTGCACCTGTTTCAGCTGCGACCGCAGGGGATCCGACGAGAGGGGCATGGTGGTGGCGCGGCCATGACATCACGCGGCTTGTTCGCCCTCATTGGCTGAACGGCCGCCGTGACGTGGCGAATGCTCGGCCGCCGCACCAAAATACAAAAATCTTGTCTTTTGCCCATGCCCACACGCTGACTGGGCCCTGCCCCCATAGAGGGCTGTACCTTGTGTGAGGCGCTCACGCCGTCGCGCGCGCAGCCGTGGCCACTGGGGACCTAGCCTAAGAAGCAAAAGGTGACAAACCTTATGAAGTAAGTGATCATTTACATGACTAACCCATAATCCCTTGCTGCAGTGGAAGCACTGTATGCTGAGTGACTATGGGGAAAGGCAGGGGTGCAAAACCTGTCTCAGACATGAGAATGTGCACACAAGTGTTTTTTTTTCCCCCATGAGCTTTGCACCCTCCAATTTCAAAGCATGGCCTCTTGTTCCAGCACTTCTCTTTCTCTGAAATATTACCCCCGGCAGCTTTCTTACCTGTGCGAGCATATGATTCATGGCACGTGTTGGCAATATCTGCTGCTAGCTCCATATAATGCTCTTTCTTCTCTGGTGGGGCTTCTTGTGCTCCTAGGGCTATCATTCCTGCAGCAAAGCAGGTCAGATGTCCCATTTTATGGTCCAGAATCCCACCTCTCCATTCAGCGATGTATGTGAGGCCGCCACCAGACCTTCTTATAAGGTGCGTTTCTATTGCCTGTAACATGGTAGGAACCTGGTTTATTGATCATGTAGCACGAGTCACTTTGCATCAGTGTAGCATCCTAGCAGGTCAATGCCCCTTATTGGTTCAGAGGCAGGAAACTGTGTAGCTGACATATTTTAAGCGGCGCTCTTCTTAAAATGAAAGCTACACCTCAAAAATGATGCTCATTCTTCTTTTTTCTTCCCTCGTTCTCATTGTTTATTGTTTGTATTTGAAATATTTTTTAAAAGCCTATTGAAGTTGTAAATGTTAAATTAAAGGAAAAGTAGACCACGAAGCCACCAAGATGTGTATTTGATGATGTCATCTACAGTGCAGGAAGTCCCAGATACCATAGTATGTATGGTAATGTGACAACCGTTATCTCTCGATAAACAGAAAGATACAATGTTGCTAAATTATCTTCCAGCATGGATACATCCAGCACTGATGATATGTCGCTGATAAATAAGATCAATTTAAAATCTCACTTTTATATTAAAATCACGGTGATATAACTACCCTCCTGTAATGGAACGTTACCTGTCAAACACAGAGCCATGAAATGGCATCAAGGAGGGGACAGCTGGACAGCAGAGACGCAGAACGCTGAACATGGCGGCGCACAGAGGGAACCCGTGACGTCCATCACTTGGGAGGATTTTCATTAATAATAATAATAATATTATGTTCTTGTAAAGCGCTGCTAATTGTACGCAGCGCTTTACAGAGACATTTTGCAGGCACAGGTCCCTGCCCCGTAGAGCTTACAATCTATTTTTTGGTGCCTGAGGCACAGGGAGATAAAGTGACTTGCCCAAGGTCACAAGGAGCTGACACCGGGAATTGAACCAGGTTCCCCTGCAGCAATCTCAGTGTCAGTCAGTGTTTATACTCACTGAGCCACTCCTCCTCCCATTGGTTATTGATACCTTTCTTAAAATATTAGGCACACAGTTATTATCTTACATGAAAACATTCCAATTGCAGTTTCCCTCATTGGGGGTATGACCTGCTTTCTTCGGAAGTGGGGTGTTTTCTGGGTGTAGGACTTTTACTGTACATCCCAGGTTCATCAGCACATTCCCCCAAAAAGGGGGTGTCAACATAAAGGACTGCTGACTTAACCATCAAAATCCTGACCACCAGCAGCTAGTCAGAAATGTGCATGCAGTCGGTAGAAGAAAGCTCGGGTTGTTTGACCTGGCAATGGTCCAACATCTAAGCATACAAATTGGTGGCAGAGTTTTGCCCATTAGGCGGTCCTGTTTCCCTACTCAGTACAAAATTACCCTGACTAGCAAATGTAAGTATTTACTATGATATCTTCACACAAACATATGCTAATCCTTAACTATATAACTACATACTAGGAGGGATTGAAATGACCAAGGGCCATATTTACTTAGCAGTACTAATCCATAAAATACTTTCTAGCACAGCTTCATAAATATGGCGCTCTGTATGGCCCATTCAAATGAAGGGATGTAGGGTGTCTCCTACCATGGAAGGCGTCCTGTGGAATGATTCCGCTGGGTAAGTATCGCCTCGTGTGGACCATTCATTTGACATTATCCACCATGGATTGTTGTCATGGGAGACTAGGCGATTACATTCGGGTCGTATGCACCAGACAGACCAAAGGAGTTAAATAAATGGATCTTATTTCGGCCAGAGCCAACAGGTGTAACACAAATGCACGACAACAGGATTAACTCCAAAACCGGGGAATCCTAACTCACTAGGTGCTGAACCCAGTCGTATGCTGGCTTACCCAGGATGTCTTCCATGAGTCATCCGCCTCAGAGTATTCCAGTACCTTGGGATCATAGCCGCTCCGTTAGGCCGCGTTCACTTGGGGCTTCGCGACACTGCGTGCGCACGTCCGCGTGTGCGCGCCTCCATCTGCTGGGCGATGTGTGATCATCCTCAGCAGACAGAATGATCCGACACAAGGCAACATCATATAAGTGCCATCCTACTGTGCACTTTGTAACCCCGAAACCACCAAGGGACCCACACATGCAGCAGCTGGGAGAGTCAGGCAGAATCCCCCCTCTGCGGTGAGTGTCCGCGCGTCGCCTGTATAGGTGCCTGTCCCCCCCTCCCTCCCCCTTTCAGCAGGGACGGCGGGGGCTCAAACACACAACCCTACTTTGCTATAATTCACTATAAACGTTTTGTATGAGCCTCTCCTGCTCCAATGAGCGAGTCCCTCTGCTGCTTCAGGGGAAGAACCCCCACACATTGCAACTCAGGGAACCTCCTTTACCGGAGCGCGTGATCATTGATCGGCTGCTTAAACTGACGTCACGCTGCTGCAGCCGGAGATCGCAGCTTGAAAAGACTCCCGCGACAGCAGCAGCGTCGACGCCGCACTTTGCAGCCAATGGTAGTTTCAATACTGAACACTACCATTGGCCGCCAGGAGTCTGTGACGAACGCGCGCGCACACGTTGTGTAGCGCGCTGTGTGAGCGGGGCTTTACAGGTTCAAATATCCCGCTAGTCTCTGACACTGTCTAGATATGAAGCCAGAATAATCTGTGGAGCTCTAATCAGAATCGGTTTACATACTTTCCCGGCCTTCATCTGAAACCATGGAAGACCGAGTGCTGACCAATCAGCGAAGTGATTGTCTTCGCTGGCCAATCAGAGAGCAAGGGCTCATCTGAGATGGACGAATTAGGGCCATGGGAAGTAACAGTGCTTTAGGACAGCCCACAGAGGCGGGCTTAAGGAGAGTGGGAAATTCAAACTGGCCAATGGGAATCGAGTTTCCAGTTTCAGGCTGATATCTCCTGTAGATAGGCACCCTAGAGTTAGGGGTGAACAATGGCTCCGCTTTAGGAATACATGTTCCCCTGACCTGAGTCCACACCTTCCCCACATACCCAGTGTTGCCCAAGCACTTCACCAAACCCAAATTAAATCACAGCCCAAGTCTTCATTGTGTGCTGGCTGGGCTGAATGAATTACCAGCCTACCACACAATGGAGTCTTCCAAAGTACACAAGCAGAATCAACTGCCTACATGGGGGGGTTACACAATATACACTGGGTCAGCCATTCTGGCTACAATAAGATGGCCATATGAGCCTATAAACATAAGCTGCCATCTTGATGGGTAGGGGCAACCAGCGAGCTAAACCTTTAATATGCCTGCCAGGCTGCCCTTACTGCCACAAAGATATCTTATGGAGTGTCACGTCTTAGTAAATATGGCCCGAGCATTGCATCAGAGAACAATTATCTCCTCAAAGGAACACCAAAAAAAGCTGGTTTTGTGGATTAAAGTACCCATTTCCCTCACCCCAAAATGTTTTCGTCCCATGCAGAACAATGTTATCCTAACTAGACATGTTCAAATCTCTTTCCAAGTGCTTCGCGAAAATGGGTGCAAAATGAATGTCACAGATTCTAACAAGTTTATAGTTCAGGAATTCAACGATTGGCCTTTTCTGGGATGGCAGTGAGCGGGATTTCCAACGCTTACACATATTTTGGCAAATCTTCGCCATTTTGCATGCAGCTAAAAGATCAACATCCATTCGTTTTGCAAACTCAACGTAAACGTTTGGAACATCTCTAACACAAACTGAACGTGATAGAACCTCAGCTTTTAAAGTGAGATAAAGTGCGATATCACAATTTGTAATCCCATTTTAAATAAAGCCGTAAAACATCTTTATTTTATCACAAGAGCAGCATTAAGCGTCAAGTAATTGCCAGCACACGCGCTTCGCTGGAAGACAATAAAAGATAAATATTACCTTGCGACAAATATGCTTCATACCTTTAAAGCTTCATAGTACATTTCCTTCGCTTCATTATCTTGTCTTGCAGACATCAGCCAAGATTTGATTAAGTATTCATAAAAGCTGTCACCGAGTCCTCCTAGGGACACGTGGTCTGCAAAGGAAGAAGTGACAAGCCATTTCTGTGATAAAGATGGCAATTACTGTAATCCGGTCTCACATTAAGGCGGCTGCCTCTGGTAAATATACTGCTTGCAAATCTTCATGGGATGCATTTAAATCAGGGGTAGCCAACTCCAGTCCTCAAGGACTACCAACAGGTCAGGTTTTCAGGATATTCCAGCTTCAGCTTCGGAGCCACTGATTGAGCCACCTGTGCTGAAGCAGGGATACCCTTAGAACCTGGCCTGTTGGTTGCTCTCTGATTGGAGTTATTCACCCCTGATTTAATCAGTGGCTCAGTTGAAGACTGAGCCTCTGATTGAGCCACCTGGGCTGAAGCAGGGATATCCTGAGAACCTGGCCTGTTGGTGGCCCTTGAGGACTGGAGTTGGCCACCCCTAATTTAATCATTTTTAGCAGCAGCGTCACTGGGATGAGTTTTCTTTTTAATATGGAGTTGTTGTTTTTTATTTTAATTGCCATCATGGGAAACAGGGAGTCCTCCAAGGGTGAACCGCTGTATCTTCCGCACTGCCGACTAGCGGCTCCCGAAATACTCAGCGGGTGCAGTTATCCGCCTCTGTGCTCCCTCCAGGAGCTGATAGGAGCCCAAGTTACACCCCGTAGGACACCCCCATTCTCCATGATGTAATGCAGGGGCGTTAGTTAGGTGCGTCAGCTGCTTCTTTAAGATACTAGTTATTTAGTTTTTATTGTAACATTGTTGGATCAGAATAAAATGTTAGCTAAGGCAATAAAACGTGCTAATAAACAAGTTCAGTACGAGTGAGACAAAGTTGTCATTGATTACATCAGAATTTGATTACCTTCCTCTGGATCAATAGATTGAAACATAGGAGGAGTGTCTCGCCCAATTACAATCTAACAAAGGTTGAATTTGATGGATATATGACTTGTTATATTGTCAATGTTACAGCTGACTGATTCTTTCTGACCCACAATGTATGTATCACAAAGAACAAGTTCAATGACACCCCCAAAACAATGTTTTTTTTTTTTACATGGAGTCAAAATAGCCATGAAAATATTTGGAACACAATGTTAAAACTATCTAATCTAATGCTTAATGGCTATTCTACAATCTGGGGTTTAAATGTCCCATTGAATCCACATCAAATGGAGTTGTCTCTACAGAAAGATATTTAGCCAAAATCCCACCTGCAGAACTGAGGATTTACCAGGGCAAAAAAATCTCATTGTTTCAAATAAGGTAAAAGAAAAATACATTAAGGTGTAAAAAAAAAAAAATGATCAGCTAATATAAAAGAATGTTTATAATGTTTCAGAGACTGGGATAATATATTGGAAAATATAAATAGCAATTCTACATTATTAGTATTACAAACAATAAGCTCTTTCCACAATGCGGTCAAGCCGTTTGCTCCTGTAATAGAGAAGTGGAAACAGCAATGTCGGGGATTCCTGTTATCGCTGCTGTGATTATTATAGTGGGGTTATTTCATTGCACTATATTCTCCTTTCTTGCTCTGTCACAACCCTGCACAACATCAGAATAACGTAACATTTTTTTGTCAGATGAATACAACAAAGAGGTAATGCAGCAAACACCACTTGACGCAGCGGATATCATCTCTCCCAACGCCAATTGCTATTCGCTATGCTGTGAAGCTATCTTCAATAAGGGTGTAATGGGGGATTTGCAAGGCTCCGACAACTGGTATCGGAGCTCGATCACCATTAAAGCAGACATACTGCATTCCCCTTTTCTTATTTGTATATGTAAAGTATGTGACGATGTATAATTCTACATCCTTACCTATGATGACA
Organism: Ascaphus truei; assembly: GCA_036426205.1. NCBI lineage: Eukaryota > Metazoa > Chordata > Amphibia > Anura > Ascaphidae > Ascaphus > Ascaphus truei. The sequence continues at coordinate 77,183,341 of CM071572.1, forward strand.
ATCGTTTGGAGCTCCTGTTATAAATCTGTCAAAATCCTGATTGTGTGCCTAACGAAATGGCCGCCTTCTAACTTTGTGCTGCGGTCTGTGAAATGCTGCAGCTCATATATATATATTACCAACTGTAACACATCATTGTTACAGCTTTCAGAGCAATAGCCAATCTGCTGTCTGGAACACAGCCACAGATCTGTGTGTGATACTTTGTTGCCAAAGGGCAGAGTTAAAAAAAGATGTATGTGACATCCTGTTTCAAAAGAGGAAGAGAATGTGACTTTCTAAATGGTTGCTGCAGCAAACAAAGGATGATCAGTACAGTCCAAAAAATTATTAAAAATGTCAAAAGGAGTAAAAAAAAAAAAAATGCAGACAGTATTGTCTAAGACTACAGAACTGATTTATTTTGAAAAAAACAGAGGATTTTCAGGTTCTGCTGCTTTAACCGGCATTGAGTTGAATGACAGTTAACACTGACTGAACTCCAATACCCGTAATCGGAGCTTTGCGGATCGCTGGAAGTTGGCTTTACAGAAGATTGAATGGGGAATGTAGGGCGATATATATATTTGAACAATCATACAGGAAAAGCATATTTCTATACATACGTTGAACCCAGTTCCCGCTAACAGGGCTGAAAAAATTAGGATACAGGCCATGAGGTTTCTCAATGCTGTTTAAAACTTTCCGGATGTTATTTACCTGTAGAAAACAGAGGCAAACTTTGTATCAAAAAGCAACAATACCACAGATATTATAAATAGCAATCAAGCTATTATGTTTAATATCCACCAATAATACTGATAATGTTATTTTCTGTATATGTTGAAGACGACATTAGAATGACAGACGCACAAATGTACTGAATACGGAGGTGCAAAATGGTGCAAAATGCACTCGCAACATTTTTTGTGTCTTCCCCCATGTTTGATTCCCTCTGAAAAGTTTTGCCACACCTTAAAGGGGCGGACAATGTCGCCAAATTACTGCGCCTTGAGCTCAATATACCGCCAGACAGTGAGCAAAACATGGCGTTTGAGCTCTATTTAACATCTCAGCATTAAGCGACTAGCGATGTTAGAGAATTCCACAAGCAAATCTAGCGGTCATCGAGAAATCGCGTTATGAATGCGCGGTTCGCGACCCCGTGAGAACGTGCTGCACTTCTCCAGTGCTGAATATGATGAACTGAATTTGGGAAGGTTAAGTTGGGGGAATCACTGCAAAACCTGGTCATTCTAAATGGGATTAAGAGGTGTAATGGCAATGGTCACACTAGTTTAATCAATGAACACAGCACAAAGGTTGGGATTGACCAAGCTATCGGGCCACGATCCAGAAGTAACTGCTGTTGACCTGAATGGCAGTGACTGCTGGATCGGGTTGCGACATCCTGCATCGCGGCTCGCTGAATCCCGGCCTAAATGGGCATTTTATTGATGAAGGGCTTGTTACAATAGATAGAGTGTATATGCTCAGAAGCAATAGCTAAGATTTCAGTGAGTTTATAATAACAGTAAAACATTTTGTGCCCCCAAAAATTCAGCCTAGCGCACCGAGCCACACGTAAAATACTGAATAATACGAACGCGCCATTAAATATATTTACGCTATATTTACTTTGCATCCATATGAATAATCAATGAGGGGTTATACATTTAAAATCATTATGACTCAAGCATACTTTAGAGATGCTATACTACAGGTAAAAAGTAATGAACCATGGTTCCCCCCCTCTGCGTGCCGCCATGTTCAGTGTTCTGCGTCTCTCTGCCGTCTGACTCTCACCTCTTATGATATCATTTATAGTTCTGCCTGTAACAGAGACCATTTGGTGAGAGTAGGGGGGTGGGGGCTTACCGTAGGAATACTTCATTCCCCCCCTTTTTTTGTTATTTGTATATGTAAACAATGTGACAATGTATAATTCTACATTCTTTCCTAAACTGGCAATTGTTTGGTTCTCCTGTTATTAATCTGGCAAAATCCTGATTGTGCGCCTAACGAAATGGCCGCCTTTCAAGTTCAATCATTCAGTCAGTGTAACTCAGCAGCTACAATGTATCCTGATATTACTAAGGTGACATTAACTATTGTTACAGTTTGCAGCTCAAACTGCTGGGAACATTAGCAACAAATTATCACAAACAGGAAAGTGTTACAAAGATCTTGCACTGCTGGGGAGGTGGGATAAAACCTGCTATAGAAATAAAGAAATAAAAGGAAGCGCAGTATATTAAAACGAATTAAAAGTGACATTAAGAGTTGAATTAAAAAGAAATCAAAACCCACTATTATCTAATACTACAGAACTGATTATATATATATATAATCAAAAAATAAATAGATGATACCGTTCTGTGGCTAACGAAATGCTTTTATTTGTGCGAGCTTTCGAGATACACTGATCTCTTCTTCCGGCGATGTTACAATGAATGAAGCAAAAGGTATACTTAAAAACAGTGTCTCTTGGAATGTTATCTGTGCTTGTCCTTCCCCCGGTGTGGATGTGTTATATGGCTAGAGGTGTCAAAAGGTTCCTGAAAGCAAGTGAAGAAAGAGTGTGTATGTGTATCAGTGTGAATTAACATGAAAGGAGAGCCCACAGTATATACAGTGCTTTACACAAGGTGTGTGTGGAGTGGGAGTAGATATAAATGGTGTGGGTGGGTGTGGAAATGTGAGAGTTTGTAGCACAACTAAAAGTGTGCGTGGATATTTAGTGGTCCCTATTGGTGTATAGGGATGGAAAAACAAGGAGTATTAGTATGTGTGAGAGACAGCTGTGTGTGCATACATATAGCACAGTATGTACAGACATGGCCTTTAGCGCTTATGGGACGAGAGTTCACTACTGTCAGTAATGACTCATAAAATTTCGATCTCTGTTTAGGCCACTGCTAAGTGTCCCGAACAGTTGCCTGTTGGCGAACATTTCTCTGACTCTGGCCATAAGATGAACGATCTGAGGGTGGCCATACTCAAAGGTAATCTTAAAACCCCGAAAGAGAGACGGTTGCATGAATCAAAATTTATGCAACTGTTGGGACACTAGCAGTGGCCTAAACAGAGATCGAAATTTTGAGTCATTACTGACACTATGTGAACTTCGTCCCATAAGCGCTAAAGGCCATGTTGTGTACATACTGTGCTATATATGCACACACAGCTGTCTCTCAACACATACTACTCCCTTGTTTTTCCATCCCTATACACCATAGGGACCACTAAAATCCACGCACACTTTTAGTTGTGCTACAACTTCACTTTCCACACACCACCCACACCATTATATCTACTCCCACACACCACACACCTTGTGTAAAGCACTGTTATATGTGGGCTCTCCTTTCATGTTAATTCACACTGATACACATACACACTCTTTTTCACTTGCTTAGGAACCTTTTGCACCTCTAGCATATAACACATCCACCGGGGGAAGGACAAGCACGATAACATTCAAGAGACACTGTTTTTAAGTATACCTTTTGCTTCATCATTGTAACATCGCCGGAAGAAGAGATCAGTGTATCTCGAAAGCTCGCACAAATAAAAGCATTTCGTTAGCCACAGAACGGTATCATCTATTTATTTTTTGATTATATATATATATATATAAAACATGAGCTTTCATGTTATACAGCTTTAAATTGTCATTTTATATCACTGTATTGTGGTCCAAATTATGCTGCTGCTTTACGAATAAATAAGAAAACGAATGACACCGACACTGATGATGTATTTAATCCTACACAATTATATACAGCACTTGCCTTTTCAGTAAACACCAAATTCCCAGATAGTTCACTGAGCTGTAAAAATTCTAAGTGCAAGGTACCAAATTCTGCCAGAATGCTGCTCCCGGCCGACGCCCAGCCCCAGCTCCAGTTCAGCCCGCTGAAAGAGAAGTCAGCAGTCACGCGCGCAGCAATGTGACGCGCGCAGCAATGTGACGCGCGCAGCAATGTGACGCGCGCAGCAATGTGACGCGCGCAGCAATGTGACGCGCGCAGCAATGTGACGCGCATGTGGACGCGCAGAAATGAGTGCGCAGCAATGTGACGCGACGGCGCAATGTGACATCGCAGAGCAATGTTGAACGCTCGCGCAGTCAATGTGACGCGCAGCAATGTGACGCGCAGCAATGTGAAGCGCCGCAGCAAGGTTGACGCGCGCAGCTCAATTGTGACGAGCAGCAATGTTGACGCAAGCAAGGCACGATGAGCAGAATAACGCCTGGCACAAGAGGAGCAATGTGACCGCGCAGCAAGTTGACACGCGCATAGCAAAGCACAATGTGAAACGCGCAGCAATGTGACACACGCAGCAATGTGACACACGCAGCAATGTGACACCAGCTGAACGTGCAATGTGACACGCGCATGCAATGTGACCCGGCTGACAGAGCAAGTGACACGCGCAGCAATGTGACGACGCGCAGCAATGTGACACGCGCCTGAGCAATGTGACACGCGCAGCCAATGTGACAACCGAAAGAACGTGATTAATAGCAAGGGAACACGCGCGCAGATGGACAACGCAGCAAGGGGACAACGTTTCGCAAGTGACACACGCAAGCCAATGGGACGCGCAAAGCAATGTGACACGCGCAGCAATGTGACACGCGCAGCAATGTGACACACGCAGCAATGTGACACGCAGCAATGTGACACGCGCAGCAATGTGACACACGCAGCAATGTGACACACGCAGCAATGTGACACACGCAGCCAAATGAAACCAGTTGACGCATTTTTCGAACGGCAGTAACAAAATGTAACCCTTTTGCTGAGCGACAAGCAGGTGAAGGCCGCGATTATAGTGAACGCGACGGCGTGGGCGATTTCACACGCTGCGCAAACAAAGTGCACCGGGCCGGCCTTAATGTGCGCCAGCGCGGGCGCCATGAAGAGCGACCGAGCGGTAGATTTTACAAATCATTTTGTTTTTTCTGTGCTGCGGCCACGTCACGGCCGTGCCACGTGAGCGGTTCAGCCCATGAGGGTGAAACAGCCTAGTGACGCGTCCGCCACGCTTCCATCTAAAAGTGCACACATCGCTCGGGCGACAGGTGTGCGCGGCGTCATGCACTCCTTCGCCCGTGCGCGCTACTGTAAACGTAGCCGAACAAGTGTAGAAGGCACTGAGGCTGGGATGGCTGCGCAAAAGGCATTGTGGCATCAAGACCACTCGATGGCTTCTGTGGCTCCAGGCAATCTCACGGCGCCCACTTACCACCCTGCCCAGCCAACAGGAATGGATTAAGATATCCACCTGTCCCATTCTGGTGGCAACTGCAGATTTGTTACTAGATGCAAGACAAAATTCACTGACTAGCATAAGGACCAACAGGGCATAAGCCTGCGGGATGTTCAGTGAATGCAACACGATCCCTCTGAAGGTTAAAGAGCATCAATATTACTTTAAGAATGGGACAAAAACGTGCCTAATATTTTTCGGGTGTATATATCCCTTTTCGATCAGCCGAGAGCCTCTAAATATCACTAGTTTCAGTTTACTCAAAGTCGGACTTGGCGGGGATTTTCAATGCAGATAAAAGGGACAGCAGTTAATGTAGAATTCCATACATCCCATTGTAATGTGGGCATCATGTAACTGTTTCTATCACCCCCTCTGAAATTGTAAGTTGGCGTAATTCTTAGGAGCTCTATACAGTGACACTTAAAAGGTGCAAAAAAATATCGTTGGGAAATATCCATGGGTGTCAGATTTAGGTACAAAAAGGTGTCAATCACAGAGATGTGGCCCTTTAAACATGTCACTGCCATTAGTACACTTTGGTCCTAGGATGGATTGTCTCTTTAAAGGTAAAGGTGGAAGTCCCTTTCTAAGCATCAATGACAAAAAATGCACGTGTCCCTTTATACACCACCAACTCAATGTTGGACATTCTAAAAGGCAGTAACATAGCACAGCGGAGAGCTTACAAAGGACAACAGGACGCTTGCAAAGTGCTGCATTCTGGTAACTTTAAGGTGTATAAGAGGTGATGGGTAGTACGATGAGAAACTGACGCTTTGCTCCACGTGCATCAGTGAGCGATTTGGGGAGTTAGGGGAGAAGATGTGCAGAACAGTGTTATGGTGGGATGTTTTTAAAGTATATATATATATGTAAATACTGCAGTTTGTCTTTGCATCAGTTAAATCCACTAAGTCCTAAGTGGCGTAAACCACTCCGCTCAAGGGATCCGCATCAGATGTGAAAACCTCTATAACTGAAGTACATTTGATGCAGGATTCGAACTGACGCAAGAGAACATTCTTCAACCTCGATAAGGGGCAGTCTGCTGATTGTGCTACAGATGCTGATGGCAGAGAAGAGGTTAACGTTTCCAATGTCGTGCTACGATAACATAACGACTCTTTGCACAGTGTTCACAGGTTTAAATAAGGAGGGACACCTGGATTGGTTCTTACTTCCCCAGATTGATGATCCCCCTCGGGATCCCGGTCGGAGTGCTGAAGGCTGGCAACAGTTTCTGTCCAAGTGCTAGAGCTTTTTCTCTGAAAACCTGAAACCAATGGTAGAGAATTCAGGTACTGTACGCAAATCAGTGTGGAAAACTCTTCGTTGGGCTTAGTGGTATCAGAATCCAATGAACATGACTTATGAGGAGAGGCTAGCTAATTTAGATTTGTTTGCAGAAGAAAAAGAGGCATCTAAGAGGGATATGATATGGCGGTGTGACATCTTAAGTGTCACATATAAAGTGTCTGCTGAGTTGAAATTAGAGTTGATTTGGAGGTGAAGACTGCAAGAAGGCCGGGACTCGGTCCTTCATGAACACTCCTGCGATTGCGAGAACCTGGCTTTCTAAACGCTCTGGCAATTTGTATATATTTATAGACTCACTTTCTAAGCTGCTCTTTAAGCCACTGTGCTACCCTCCCAGGCCTGATTTATACATCCGCTCTTTCAACTCCTACTCCTCATCTCCAATACCTGGGAACTCTCTTCCTACCTCTCTCTCCCTGCATCTCATTATGCCTCCCTATTGCTTTTTCTGTTAGCTGCTTCCTTACTCCTTTTGTAAATGTTTCTGGTCTCCCCACACCCTCCTATCCATATTTCTGCATCTCCCCATCACCTATACTTGTGCCCATACATTGCACCACTATTTACACACCTCTTTTCCAACCACTTCTACACCCCTCATTAAAAATCACCCCCACAAATAAATAAATACTCCCTCTCTCTCATCTCTCTCCTAATCCTGAACCCATCTATATACACACCTGCTCTCTCCCACGCTGCCCTGACACCTCTCTCCCTGCTAATGGTGTTAACCTATCTAATTTAATATCAACCAACCTTAAAACACAGGCCTCAAAAGAAGCCTCCCAACAGCCTGCACTCATGGTTACTGTCCCACACTCAGTCACTCCTACCACCCATTGTGACCAAGCACTGCCATCTACAGCACTTATTCCCTCACCTGCTGTCTCTGTAAGTCTCCCAACATTCCACTTAGATTGTAAGCTCTCCGGGGCAGGGATTTCCTTTCCTATTGTCTGAATTTGCTGCGCTTAATGTATTATTATTATTCCCTGTACTGTATTGTCTTTGTGAAGCGCTGAGTACACTGTCGGTGCTATAGAAATAAAGACATACATACATACATGATAACTATATATAAATATATTCAGGGACAATACAAGGAGTTTTCAAAAGAACTATTCATCCCACGGGCAGTACAAAGGACTCGGGGCCATCCCTTAAGGAGATTTCACCAGCAGCAAAGGAAAGGGTTCTTTACAGTAAGGGCAGTTACAGTGTGGGATTCATTACCCATGGAGACTGTGATGGCAGATACAATAGATATCTTCACATAAAAGGTTGTGCATCTTTTTAGAAAGGAAAGGTATACAGGGATATAGCAAATAAGTAAACATGGGAAGGATGTTGATCCAGGGATTCATCTGATTGCCTTTATTTAGAGTCAAGAAGGAATTAATTTTTCCCTTTATGACACATAAGCATTGGATGATATGTCACTGGGGTTTTTTATTTGCCTTCCTCTGGATCAAAATACTGTAAATACAAATATAGGATAAAGTATGTGTCATCTAGTTTGTCCTAATTCATTCTGTGTCTTGGGGAAATCCCAGTAAACTGTACACTTCAATATTCTTTAAAGATTATTGGCCATTTAAGGGTCAGTCGCACTTAGCAGGCAAACAAAGTTTTTTTTTTTTTTAAACATCGTATGAATATAATTTGCTAGATTCGGGCCGCCAAAAAGTACATTTTCACTTATTTGTTTACTGTGTAAAAATGTATACAGTAGGTTTCTATCTTCACTGGATTTGTGTAACTCTAACACCATCTGACACTTATTGTTCTTCCCCTATATCTCAACAATTTGAACAATTTGTCTGTATATATACACCTCAAATTACGTATAGCATTATCACAAAAGATATTAGGTAAAAATCGCAAAGTCTCTGGTAAAAAGTAAAATATATATAACTAAAATACTTATTTGATTTTAAAAGGTGTTAATTATTTGAACGTATTAAACCTGCGACTGCCATTTGCACACTTTGGTCCTAGGAGGGATTGACCCTTTAACCATTGCACGAGTATTGCACAAGCGAGACGTTTGAATGAATAGAATATGTGCAGAGCATTAGAAAATTATTAGCGCACACATTGCAGACCGTACCTCTCTCCCTGATAAGTAGTAAGCGGACAGCAGCCCTCCTATGTAACGGATGTTCACCTCGAACAAAGAGGCTTCTCCATTCTAACAGCAAACACAAGAATGAGGGTTCAGCGTGAGACATTTTAATATTGGGAACTGTACTGTACAATTTCATTAGGCACAGAGCAAATAATATGTAGCTGCTTTTGATATATATACTGTATATATAGATATTTTTTTTTGTGTATTTACAAATCTTTTGTTTGTGTGTATATCATTATAATGATCTCTCTTCTTGGTTCTGTATGAATGCTACGCAGAGCCGCTCAGCTCCCGGGCTCTGTATGAATGCTACGCAGAGCCGCACAGCTCCTGGGCTCTGTATGAATGCTACGCAGAGCCGCACAGCTCCTGGGCTCTGTATGAATGCTACGCAGAGCTGCTCAGCTCCCGGGCTCTATGAATGCTACGCAGAGCCGCACAGCTCCTGGGCTCTGTATGAATGCTACGCAGAGCCGCACAGCTCCCGGGCTCTGTATGAATGCTACGCAAAGCTGCTCAGCTCCCGGGCTCTGTATGAATGCTACGCAGAGCCGTTCAGCTCCTGGGCTCTGTATGAATGCTACGCAGAGCCGCTCAGCTCCCGGGCTCTGTATGAATGCTACGCAGAGCCGCACAGCTCCCGGGCTCTGTATGAATGCTACGCAGAGCCGCTCAGCTCCCGGGCTCTGTATGAATGCTACGCAGAGCCGCTCATCCCCTGAATCTGTAGAATGCTACCAGAGCCCGCTCAGCTCCCGGCCCTCTGTTAATGCTACGCAGAGCCTCTCAGCTCCCGGGCTCTGGGAGTTGAATGCTACGCAGAGCCGCAGCTCCCGGCCTATTGTATGATGCTACGCGGTCGCACAGCTCCGGGCTCTGTATGGAATGCTACGCAGAGACGCTCATAGCTACCGGCGGTTATGAATGCTACGCAGAGCCGCCCAGCCCTGGGCTCTGTATGAATGTACGCAGAGCCGCTCACGCTCCGGCTCTGTGATGTATAACAGATGCCGCTACAACTCGGCGCTTGTTTGAAGTACGCAGGCGTCCAATATCAGGGCTCTGTATTAATGCTAGACAGACCGATCAAGCTCTGGGCTTGCTAGGAATCTCTCAGAGCCGCACGTGCATGGCTAGTAGTGCTCTGTAAGCGAGACTGCTCCGGTTAGCTACGAGACCCCGCACAGCTCTGCCGGCTCTAGTATGAATGCTACGCGACGCCGCACAGTCCCGGTCTGATGAACTACGAACGCAGTGCCCTAAGCTTCCGGGCTCTGTATAAGCTAAGCTCAGAAGCCGCTACGCTCTCGGGCTCGATGAATGCTACGCAGAGCCGCTCAGATCAAGGGCTCTTATGAATGTACGCAGGCCGCCCAGCTCACCGGGCTCTGTATGAATGACTCCTCGAAGCCGATCAGCTTCCTGTGGCTCTGTTATGAGCCGAGCGCAGCTCCGGCATGATGCTACGAGTCCAGCTCCGCGGCTGGTATGAATGCTAACGCAGAGGCCCACAGCTCCGGGCTGTATGAATCTACCGAGAGCCGCACGCTCGCGGGCCTCTGTATGAATGCTCGCAGAAGTGCTCACTCCCGGGCTCTGGTATGAATGCTACGCAAGCCGAATCTGGCTATGGCTCGCTGAGGCACAGTCATTGGTGTTATGAATGCTCAGAGCTAGCCTCAGGCTCCGGGCTCTTATGAATGACTTACGCAGAGCCGCACAGCTCCGGGTCTGTATGATGCCTCGCAGAGCCGCCAGCTCACAGGGTCTCTGTATGAATGCTAACGCAAGTGCCAGCTCCGGGTCTGCTAGTGAATGCTAACGCAAGAGCTTCCTCAGGCTCCTGGGCTTGTAGATGCCACGCAGTAGAGCCGACTCAGCTCCGGGCCTCTGTATGAATCTACGCCGGGGGAGCCGAAAAGCACGTGACATCCAAGCTACGCGGCTGATGGCTCTGATGTGTACCGCGCGGCAGCTAGGGATGCATATCTGCAAGCCGCTCGCTCCGGGCTCGTTATGAATGCTACGCAGGCAGCATGGCTTTATCACCGTCCCTCGGGCCTCGTGGATGCAAACCTAGCCCGTTTATCGCTACGCAGAGCTGCCGCAGCGTCCGTGGCCTCTGTATGTAATGATACAAGCCCTCCCAGACTCCAGGGCTCGTATGAATGCTAAAGCGAGGCCGAGCAGTTCTGCTACGAGAGAGTCATCGCCCGGGATCATGTATGAACTGCTACGCAGACTTCTCAGCTCCCGGGGCTTGTATGAATGCACCAGAGCCGCTCTACACTCCGGGCTCGTAGATAGCTACGCAGAGTGCTCAGCCCCAGGCTCGTATGAATGCTACGCGAGATGTATGCTACCGGGCTCTGTGAATGCTACGCAGATGCTGCCTCAGTCGCCGGGCTCTGTATAAATGCTACGCAGAGCCATCAGCTCCGGGACTCGCTAATGATGCTACGAAGAGCCGCTCAGCTCCGGGCTCTGTATGAATGCTAGGCAGAGCCGCTCAGCTCACCGGGTTATGTATGAAATGCTCACGCAGAGCTGCGCAGCTCCCCGGGTTCTGTATGAATGTACGCAAGTCTGCTTCAGCTCCCGGGTTCTTAATTAATTTACGCAGAGCTGCTCAGCTCCCGGGTTCTGTATGAATGCTACGCAGAGCCTCCGTGGTGCAGGGTTCACAACCTACAGTAATTTTGTTGGGAAGCAGAAAGCAAATCCAATTCCCTTTTGCTTCTGCAGAGAGCGGCCCACCCTATGCAGAGAGCGGCCCACCCTATGCAGAGTGCCAGATAAGGAGGAAGGGGGGGCTGTGGCTGCTTCTCCTACAAGCTGCAGGATGTGAAATGTGAGAGGAGTATTTATAGGCAAAAATCAACTGGGAAGAATGAGCTTTGTGAAGCAGTGAGACAGAGCGCTGGAGGATGCAGCTGATGCAGGAGTTCGCTTCCCATAAAGATGTGTGCACTGCTATATATAGAATATACAGAGGCTTAGCTCTCCTAACGGTGCTCCCGTCATCTTGCCATGGACATGTGCTGAATAAATAGTTTTTTCAGATTTTATTTGCACACCAGCATCTCTTTATATTGTGCATCAACCACCATCTTCCCTCATTTTCACTACTACAGTGTATAATATACACAATATCATGTTTTATATATGTTTGTACTACTATTACATCATATTTACATATAAATATGTTTGTGCACTATATTATATATATTATACTCTTATTATATTATATTATATATTATATATACTCTGTATGTGTGTGGATAGATAGATACACACACATAATCAAAAACGACTAGACGATACTGTTCTGTGGCTAACGAAATGCTTTTATTTGTGCGAGCTTTCGAGATACACTGATCTCTTCTTCCAGCGGCTTGAAAGCTCACATAAATAAAAGCATTTTAGTTACCACAGAACGGTATCGTGCTATTCGTTTTGATTATTAAGCTCGCTAACACGGTTCTCTCTCTTCTCTCTCTTCTCTCTCTTCTCTCTCTTCTCTCTCTCACATTCACATGTCTTAGACAGGTCTGCAACCCTGCCTTTCAACCATTATCACCTAGCATGCAGTGCTCCCACCGCAGTGGTAGAAGCACTGTATGCGAGGTGATGATGGTGAAAGGCAGGGTTGCAGACCTGTCTAAGACATGTGAATGTGCTCACAAGTGATATTCTTCATTGTATAAAATGTATATAAATGATTGTTTCCATTTTTCAATATGCATGTTTTTGACCATTATTAATAAATCAAACAATGATGCAAAAACAGTGTAGTTCCTCTTCTTTTCATGTTTCACAACTATTTACACAGTTCAGCCCCCCACCCTCTACTGCTTGTCCTCTAACTACATAGGAGAAACGAATCTCCATGTGGTACTCCAGGAAATTTTGCAGTCCAATCGCATTGAAGGGTACGATAGAGGCAGAGGGTCTTTTTAGCTCCCATTGGGCAATTTTTGCTAATAAAACTTTTGTATTTTTTCCCATTTCATCCTGCCTCCGGTTCTCTTTGTTGCAGTGCTCTATGTTTTTTACTGCTTGTCCTCTGGCATTGCCCCTCAAATGGGCCCACAGTTATTCCTAGACTCTATTCCGCTTACAGATTGGAAGGGCCAATGCACGATGAATTATATCCCTCAGTGACGTTATTCACGTAGAGCTGATGCTCACACACGCAAGCTGTGTCTTAGACCAGGCGTGCTCAACTCCAGTCCTCAAGTCCCCCCACCCTCAACAGGACAGGTTTTCAGGATATTCCAGCTTCACCACAGGTGGCTCAATAAGTCCCTGCTTCAGCACAGGTGGCTGAATCAGTCCCAGCTTCACCACCTCCGATTGAGCCACCTGTGCTGAAGCTGGGATATCCTGAAATCTGAAAACCTGACCTGTTGTTTTTGAGGACTGGAGTTGAGTACCCCTGCCTTAGTCATTATCTTACCACGTTCAGATCAAGGCTGTTTTCGACCCATATCTGTGCAGCTTCAAACTCCTCCTTTAAATCCATGATGAAAAGTGTGTCCAAGGCATCTACAATTGTAGCTCCTTGAAGTCCGCCTGTGTGTGAGACGCCTGTGTTAAGACTGATCACCATGTTACAGAATAGATGGAGCATCAGACAAAGTTGAACAATAAAGATATACAGATTATGGTTACAGTCACATAGTTGTGCTGTTTCATGAATGATGGCTAAAACCATACAATGTGTCTGCATTCATCTCTAAATTAAATGAATACTCCATGCCCCCTAGTATTAATACCACCATAACCTCTCGTTCGTGCTACTAATAAATACTTCACTTCAAAGCTACATTATCCAGCATCTGTCGCTATGCAGTCAATAATAAGAACATCTCAAGGTCTCATCGCTATCTGAGTTTATCCATCCTGCTTGCAGAATAGAATTGGTTTTCTCAATAAATGTAATGAAAAAAAATGGTCTCTTTTGGCTTTTGTGGGAAATGAAGAAACGTTTTAATGGGGGCTCCTAGTAAAGTGTGCGTGTCAATCAACCCCCTACCCCAGGGGTGGCCAGCTCACGCCCTCAAGGGACTGGACTGTTGGGAACTGGAGTGGACCATCCCCGCTCTACACTTTGCCAACGTTGTAATTGGAAGGAGGGTATAGTCAGAGTGGATGCATTCAAATGAAATGCCGGGGGATCGCGTGAGGCCTCTGCAACGTCCGTTACCTTGTCTTCAGCGACGCGTTGCCATGGCCCTGTGATGTCACGTGACCCCGCGGCTTCATTTGACACCGAAGACAAGGTAAGGAGGGGGGCGCGAGCAGGGGGGGGGAGAGCGAGCAGGGGGGCACAGGGGGGAAAGTTTGCGCAGCCCTGCCTTAGTGGATTAGACTCTACCACCTCTGCTGGGAAGCTCTGCCATGTATCCACCACCCTTGGTATCCAGCGCCAGAGCGTGACCTCTCGTTCTAGCACGTCTCTTTCTCTGAAATATGCTTCCCCCTCCTGCACCTCGTGGAAACCCTTTATATATTTGAAAGCGATATCCCCTTTTCCAAGCTGTGGAGGTCCTTTAGTCTTTTCTGAGAAGTTGTATTGTTTCCCCCCAGAATCGCACCACATTTTCCTTGTCACAGATATGTGGCGCCTGTTTATATAACTTCTAGCGTGTCGGGAAATCCACAACGCGAGATTTCGAAGCTGCTCCATTCAAATAACCGTAACGTGCACCAAAAGCCGAGGGGGGAGGGAGGGAACGCGGGGGGGAGGGAATGCGGGGGGGGGGAAGGGAGGGAGGGAAACCGCGGGGGTGGGAGGGAGGTAACCGACCGGGGGGGGGGGGGGGTCGTGTTATCGGTGAACTTCTAACCAGTTCATGGTTATATTAATGGACTACATCTGTATGTAGGCTCTTAACGTTCCAGGTTACACAACGTTATTTCACTCTTCTAGCTGCCCATGGGGCCAGCAACATATAGCTCTGCGACGTATAGCTCTGCAACGTATAGCTCTGCAATGTATAGCTCTGCAACGTATCACGGGCCACTCTGGAAGCGAAAGTTTTTTTTATGCAACTTACCAAACAAACTTCCGAAATGTCCATTCTTGGTCAGTGGATGCAGTTCATTTTTACCCCACGCATATTGCTTGTAACTATCCCAAGCAAACTTCATCATCTGCAATGGAACAGAGACAAGAAACCCTATATAACACTGTATAACACTATATAAGGCGCAAAGTACATTTTCCCCGTCTTGTCCTTCTGGGCAAGCTACCCAGCTACCTGAACAAGCTCCTCACCCCTACCACATGCAGCACTTATCACCTGAGATCTGACTCCAAAAGACTGTTCATGGTCCCAGGTTCAGCAAAGTATCCGGCCGTTCCTCCTTCTTTTACCGTGCACCCCAAAACTGGAACAACCTACCGGAGACTCTCACAGCCGCCACCCGTCTAAGTTCTTTCAAAACTAAAACTGTCTCACATTTTATTCTGGTCTGTAACTGTTACATACGCCCATAATATATATAATCTCTTACTGTGCATGCAATGTCTTGTATATAATGTGTACCCTCTGTTCATTTAATGTAGCTGTATATTTGTCATCATAACTCTGAGCCCAGGATATTCTTGAAAATGAGACGTAACTCTCAATGTATTACTTCCTGGTAAAACATTTTATAAAACTATACACTGTATTACTGTACAACATGACACTCTATAACACTGTATAACTCTATATAACACTGTATAACTCTATATAACACTGTGTAACTCTATATAACACTGTATAACTCTATATAACACTGTGTAACTCTATATAACTCTATATAACACTGTGTAACTCTATATAACACTGTATAACTCTATATAACACTGTATAACAGAGAAGATCTCTATTGGGAAAAATGGAGGCGTCTATGGCCCACATTTACTAAACTCCATTCAGTCATTTACAATTGACTTTAGCCTATGTTAACATCATGTTAGTAGTAACTCTGTATTTGCTAAAGACAATACTATCATGTGCAGCCTTTTCCCCTCCTGTAAAGTGCAGAGCATTAACTCAAAGAGACGAGAGTGATAATGAAATGCGAATGAGTCATTGGGGGTGCGCAAACTGGGGGGGGCCGCGCGAGATTTTCTGGTGGGGGGCGCGGCGGTTACAGAGCACCCACGCCCGTGCCCAAGGCATTTAAATGAAATGCTGGGGGGGACCGCGCGAGGCCTCTGTAACTTCTCCTACCTGGTCTTCGGCGACGCGTCGCCATGGTAACCCAGTGCCAAATGACGCCGCGGGGTCACGTGACGTCGCGTTGCCATGGCAACGTGATGTCCCATGACACCGGAGCCGAGCAGGGTGTGTCATGAGCAGGGGAAGAGAGCAGGCATGGGGGCGCAGGGAGAAAACTTTGCGCACCCCTGTTCTAAGTCACAAGCTGATGCATATTGGGCATCACTGCCACGAATATCCTGATACAAGTTTGCCTCACTTCATAGAGCAGTGGTAGGCAACATAATACACTTCAACATACTGTATATATATATATATTCAGTGTTCGACAAGCCTATACATTTGCAAGCCCCGGGCGAGTGGATTTAACATTGTGGCGAGCTCCTATTGGCCCAAGCAGCACACGTGTGGTACTAGGTGGCGAGTAGATTTTTTTGTTCGGCGAGTAGATTTTTTGGTGATTTGTCGACCACTGTGTATATATATATATATATATTACATTACATATTCTGAACACGATACATAATGCTTGGCCCCCTGCAGACGCACATACCAGAACTCCCTCCTACTGTCTCTGTACGTTCTACCTACCAATTAGACTGTAAGCTCCTCGGGGCAGGGACTCCTCTTCCGAAATGTTACTTTTATGTCTAAAGCACTTATGCCCATGATCTGTTATTTATATTATCTGTTATTTATTTGATTACCCCGTGTATTACTGCTGTGAAGCGCTATGTACATTAATGGCGCTATATAAATAAAGACATACAATACAATACATTACCATCCAGCAGGGCAGCAGAACAGCAAAAAGAGGCAGCACTCAGAAGTGAGTGTGCAAGAATAATGTATTAGAACAGACACATGTGCTCTTGACATTCTTTATGGGATTAGCACCAGGCTTCTTTGGATTACAATCTTGGAGTGCTTGCTGTTTTCTTATCGTGTGTGTGTGTGTGTGTGTGTGTGTTACACAGGCAGAAGGGACATTGCAGATGTGGGAGGGAGCTTTATATGCTGGTGAGACTGCCCTGCTCCTCTCCTTACACAGGGAGCTAGTGATTATCGCAGGAGAGAAGCGGCCCAGTATTGCCCAGCGGCCTAACGCCATTAAGCTGCTAGGGGAGCGGGGAGAAGCTACGATCCAACACCAGCAACATCACCGCTCCCTCTGCACTGGGGAGAGAGGGGGCTTCTGGTGTGGCCAGCGATTGGGGGCCGCAGGAGAAGCCCCCGCCCATGGTTTGCCGACAAATGACACGGACCCCCTAAGAGGAAATAAGTAATGATATATGGTGCCGTGTATTCTGTAATTCAAAGAATCTTGTGTCTGACGCGTGATGCTAACTCCCCAGAAACCTGGCAGATGTCGTTGTGTAGGACTCCGGCCGATGCTTGTGCTGTTAAGATCAGTAGGTTATTCGGTGGTGCCAATAACACTGAGGTGTTGACTTCATTCCCCGTATCTGCAACTGTTATTATTTCGGGATATGCCCGGTTTCTTTATAACTCTGGGAAAATCACTGCCTCCCTGTGCCTTATATGCCAACATTAGATTGTAAGCTCTTTGGTATCAACGGTATATATTAATAAATATTATTATGCTACTACAGAGTAGAAGAAGAAATGAAACCTTATATATACACACACACAGTTAAGTTATGCTCATTTGCATGTCATTTCCCAGAATCCCTTGCTGCAGTGGAAGTACTGGGTGATATTGGTGAAAGGCAGGGTTGCAGTCCTGTCTAAGACATGCAAATGAGCACACAGTAATATTTCCATTTGATATATATATATATAAATAATGGGATCGTATATCATATCGACTTGTGTCTGAGCAGAATATCATTAGTTTATACCGGTGATTTAACCATTTCCAAAGCCTAAGTGCTAATTTCTAGTGACATTACAATAGGAGCTGGTTCTGTGTGCTTCTGTGTGCTTCTGTGTGCTTCTGTGTGCTTCTGAGTGGTTCTGTATGGTTCTATATGGTTCTGTTGGCCTTACAATAAAAAGCAAAGTGTTACACTTTTTCAAAGTAGTAATTATAGTAGCTCAGTGAAAAACAGACACGTTAACTTGATAACTGTTTTTGTTATCCTTTCAGACTATAATTACTTACAATAATTAGCAATTCTGTCTGCTCCCATCCAGACAAGTTATTAGAGGGTGTGAGTCAAGGGAAAAGGAAACACTTAACCATTTAGCAGCCATGGGGAACAAAAACATATTGTGTGGTACATGTAATACCTATGTCTCTTATAATGGACCTATGAGTGATTTTATACATGTTAATCTACCCAGTATTCAGAATTGGTATAATAATAATAATAGCATGTTCTTGTATAGCGCTGCTAGTTTTACATAGCGCTTTACAGAGACATTTTGCAGACACAGTCCCTGCCCTGTGGAGCTTACTATCTATGTTTTTTGCTGCCTGAGGCACAGGGAGATAAAGTGACTCGCCCATGGTCGCTTCAAACTCAGTGCCAGAGTCAGTGTCTTTACTCGCTGAGCCGCTCCTTCTCTCTGATTGGCTGCCACTCCTATTATGATAAGACTCTGGTGATATCTGGGCGGGACATCTAGATCTTTATTTTTGATCACTTTTAAAATGAGTTTTATTGCATCAATTACATTTATAGCTTACCGTCACTATAAAAACGTGTGTATATCACACCTTTCTGGGCGGTGGGAATTCTTTGCCGTTTAGGGAAGCGCCTGAGATTGGGCGCTATTCTTACGGCTTTTCCTGCTCGTCTGATGTATTTGTAATAATAAAAAAAATGGAAAAACATGGAAGTTGACCAAGATTGAGAGGACTTGGTGGCTTTGCAGCACTGCGACGCCAGGAGAACAAAGCCATTTGTGAACAATGTGGATAACTAATTATCTTCCCTCTGCACATGTATGTGCTGTATGTGGTTGGTATGCAGAGGTACGTGTGCATCAGAGGCAGCCAACTCCAGTCCTCAAGGGCCACTAGCAGGTCAGGTTTTCAGGATATCCCTGCTTCAGCAGAGATGGCTCAGTCAACAACTGAGCTACTGATTGAGCCACCTGAGGTGGTATACAGAGGCATACATATTTGATGTATGGGGCCAGGGGTAGTATAGAGGCACACATATATGATGTACGCGCTTGGTATACAGAAGCATATGTATATGCTGTACAGGGGTGGTATATAGAGGCACATATATATAATGTGGTGCTAAGCTGTATACACATTACAGCGCCATAATATACCGTACGACCCATCCACGTTAATTGGCCATAAGGTTCCTTATTTCACTGTGTGGTGTCTTGTGCGTTCAGTGTCTTGTGTCCATCTTAGTAAATCTAGGACCGAATGACCTGTAATTGTCCCACAATGTTGACATTAGCCTTCCATAAGTGCATACGAGAATAAAAAAAACCATCACCAAAACATCTCTCTGCGCTCATGGACTGCAATTCGCCTTTATTTGTTATCGATACCAATCCACTGAGGTTTATTTCTAATAGTTCCTATGCCACAAACTGCTAGAAATATCGACATTAGACTGTTATTATTGGCACCAAATGACCGTAGGCCATTGCTTGATAAACATGATAGAAACGTGATTATGAAGATGATGATGATGATGATGATGATGATGACGATGATGATGACGATGATGACGACGATGATGACGACGATGATGACGACGACGATGACGACGATGATGACGACGATGATGATGACGATGATGACGACGATGATGATGATGATGACGGTGGGTATAATAATGAATGGTTCTGCGCTATCAATCTAATAGGAAATTCCTGATGATACACAATAGCAACATGATCATGATGACGATGATGATGACGATGACAATGATGACTTGGTCTCTGCTCTTCTGTTCTTGCCCCTTCATGTTGTAAGTGTCCTTATATCATGTTATAATACAGTACATTCCACCTTCATACTATCAGTGAGATGATAACATGCCCTTCATGAAGCCTCCATATACAGGTATGCCAGGGGTGGCCAACTCCAGTCCTCAAAAGCCACCATCAGGTCAGGTTTGAAGGATATCCCTGCTTCAGCACAGGTGGCTCAATCAGTGACTCAGTCAATAACTGATTGAGCCACCTGTGCTGAACCAGGGACGTCCTTTAAAAACCTGAGCTGTTGGTGGCCCTTGAGCACTGGCGTTGGCCACCCCCGGCATACCACAAGGCGATCTAAACCCAACATGTCATCCAACACAACGTGTTTCAGGGCGACATTTTTAATGGACAATTGCTCAAGATTCCCCAAATTAAACTGACCATATAACACAAAATATCAGTGACATTGAAATAAAGAGATACCTCTTTGACTTTATTCCTTTTTTCCAGTGTTTCAGTATCTCTCGGTTCAGGCCTATTACCCAGCGGTGGATATTTAAGAGTTTTTCGGAAAGCTTCATAATTAAACACAAACTCAAGTTGGTGTTTCCCAGCCGTGGCTACGTCGTTTTCCTTATTTTTGGTATGCGGCGCGTCTACTTTTTCGCCGAACACACGTCCATTGTTGCTTTTAAATCCCAAAGATTCTACACCCGTTTCAAATGTATCTTTGGATTCCCCCATGTCATGGTTTGTGCTCCGCAAGAAAGACTTCTGACCTCCGACTGTTGTCTTGTTCATTTTCTTTCCAGCGTAACTGTGCGTCCTTTCCGCAGGATGTCTCTGTGTACCGGATAAAAAAATCCGTTTCAATTTCGATGTATCTGGCAAAAGGAACAGCGTGCCAAAGCAAAGTGTAATAAATCCAGATAAAAATAAGAGGAATACAAATTTTTGAGAAAGACGTAGACCGAAACCGGCTGGAAATATCCCAGATATCTTCCGTAGGAACATTATTATAGCGCCGTTTTAACAACTTGATCCAAGTATGTGCGTTCCTGTACGTTTTAAACGTTTCGTCATTGCATAGAGATTTCCCTTTCATTCAAAGCCTCTATTATTTCTTCTTTCTTAATTAGTTTGTTCCAGCTGTAAAACATAAAGAAAAGCAAACAGAATTTATAACTAGCGCAGTAAAACAATTAGCATTTTCGACCTGGAAATTGAACAATGTAAAATATGTGTACATCAATATATAAACAAATCTGGAGATAGACAGCACTCAAAATATACTTGAAGCTGGATCCAGGGTGCTCAAGGGAACAGGGAGGAAAATTATTCCTCCAAGATATCAAGGAAAAAGGGGGGGGGGGGTGTTTCCAAGCACTCACCGACCATACAAAGATGATCAGAAAGCTAGGAATATGCCAAAATCGACTTATTTAATCATGAAAGCACAAGAACAAAACTTTGGAACAGTGTCATACACGTGAGCAGCAAACTGACAACAGTGGTCAATACTTTCTAGGTTTAAGGGGGAAAAAACACAGGGGGAGGGAAGGACAAGAAAGCACTACAGGGGGGAGGGGGAAGGAAAAAGGGAAAATAGGGGGGCAACGTTTTGGGGTAATAACCCCTTCCTCGGGCCCGTTCCCTAAGGTCAAGAGGACCAACGGTACTTTCCTATACCCTGTGCCCCAAGTACAATGATAAACCCAAATGAGATCAGCTAGCAATAATATGTACACAAAATAAATGCTAAGGCAAAGAAATGTCCAAATCAACAGGAGAAGACTGTCCTCCGATCAACCTCTCTGTAAATCCAACGGGTGCTGCAGCCCTTCTTCTAGGTGAATGGGATTTTGTACAATTCTTCTTCTTTTAATACAAAATGTGAGTGAATTTTATTGTTCATGCTGTTACTTTTGATTACAATTTTCAAGATATAGTACCCTATATTAGCTCCTTCCTTTCCCTGTATGGTATCGATCTGAGGAGGACGATTCCTCACAGGTGTGATCCACACTGTGATCTGTATCGTGGTCTACAACTGCAATTTGCTCCCTTCAGAGAGAGATAGAGTATCTGTTGTGCGCTATTCCTTGGGACAAAGTGTGAGTTAAATTGACCTCCAGTTTATTATATCCCACTGGTCTGAATACTGGTTCCCCGATGTTGTGTTCTCTTGTATCTTTTTCATGAGAAACGCTGTGAACACCTTGCGCTCCCGTTACGTTGGAAGATTACTGGAAGACGGACTCGAGAACAATCTCTAAAGGGTTTTGTTGAGCTGCTTTTCAATCAATTTATTATTTTCAGTTGGTGTTGTTATATATATATATTAACTAAATCTGTCCTCTATATACAGGGCCATGTATTATATTAACTAACGACTGGGGTTGTGTAATCGGGCGCTCTTAAATCATGTGCAATAAAAGTGAAATAAACACAATTAGTAACGAATGTGATTAAATTACTATGGATAAATCATGTGACAGTGTTAAGAATAGTGAAAACATTATTTTTTATAAAAGTGAAGTAAGTAAACAATCAATATAAAATGAGTGATAATACAAATTGTGATTTATATATTATATAATTTTATATTATATTTATATTATATATAAATCACAATTGTATTATCACTCATTTTATATTGATTGTTTACTTACTTCACTTTTATAAAAAATAATGTTTTCACTATTCTTAACACTGTCACATGTTATCCATAGTAATTTAATACAATTCGTTACTAATTGTGTTATTTCACTTTTATGCACATGATTTAGAAGGAGCCCCGATTACACAACCCCAGTCGTTAGTTAATATAATACATGGCCCTGTATATAGAGGACAGATTTGTTAATATAATACATGGCCCTGTATATAAAGAGTGCAGATGCAGTTAATATAATACATGGCCCTGTATATAAAGAGTGCAGATTTAGTTAATATAATACATGGCCCTGTATTAGAGGACAGATTTAGTTAATATAATACATGGCCCTGTATATAAAGAGTGCAGATGCAGTTAATATAATACATGGCCCTGTTATAAAGATCAATTTAGATAATAATAGGCCCTGTAATAGAGGACAGATTTAGTTAATATAATACATGGCCCTGTATATAAAGAGTGCAGATTTAGTTAATATAATACATGGCCCTGTATATAAAGAGTACAGATTTAGTTAATATAATACATGGCCCTGTATATAGAGTACAGATGCATTTAATATAATACATGGCCCTGTATATAAAGAGTGCAGTTTTAGTATATAATACATGGCCCTGTATATAGAGGACAGATTTAGTTAATATAATACATGGCCCTGTATATAAAGAGTGCAGATTTAGTTAATATAATACATGGCCCTGTATATAAAGAGTACAGATTAGTTAATATAATACATGGCCCTGTATATAAAGAGTTACAGATTTGTTAATATAATACATGGCCCTGTATATAAGAGGTGCAGATTTAGTGTAATATAATACATGGCCTGTATATAAAGAGTGCAGATTTAGTTAATATAATCATGGCCTGTATAAAAGAGTTCAGATTTAGTTAATATAATACATGGCCCTGTATATAAAGAGTGCAGATTTAGTTAATATAATACATGGCCCTGTATATAAGAGTGCAGATTTAGTTAATATAATACATGGCCCTGTATATAAGAGTGCAGATTTAGTTTAATAATACATGGCCCTGTGATATAGGAGGCAGATTTATATGTATTAATATAATACATGGCCCTGTATATAAGAGGTGCAGATTTAGTTATATAATACAGGCCCATTGATATATTGAGTGCAGATATTAGTTAATATAATACATGGCCCTTGTATATAAAGAGTGCAGATTTAGTTAATAATACATGGCCCTGTATATAAGAGTGCAGATTTAGTTATTATATACATGGCCCTGTATATAAAGAGTGCAGATTTAGTTAATATAATACATGGCCCTGTATATAAAGAGTGCAGATTTAGTTAATATAATACATGGCCCTGTATATAGAGGACAGATTTAGTTAATATAAACATGGCCCTGTATATAAAGAGTGCAGATTTAGTTAATATAATACATGGCCCTGTATATAAAGAGTGCAGATTTAGTTAATATAATACATGGCCCTGTATATAAAGAGTGCAGATTTAGTTAATATAATACATGGCCCTGTATATAAGAGTGCAGATAAGTTATATAATACATGGCCCTGTATATAAAGAGCAGATAGAAGGTAAAATATAATACATGGCCCTGTATATAAAGAGTGCAGAGCAGTTATATAATACATGGTCTGATATAAAGAGTGCAGATTTAGTTAATATATACATGGCCCTGTATATAAGAGTGCAGATTTAGTTAATATAATACATGGCCCTGATATAAGAGTGCAGATTTATGTTAATATATACATGGCCCGGATATAAAGTGCGATTTAGTTAATAATACTGGCCCGTAATAAAGAGTGCAGATTTAGTTAATATAATACATGGCCCTGTATACAGTTGAGATTCTCCACCCCCCCACAGATTTCTCACTTCCGCGGGTTCACTCACTATATACGCCAAAGGATTGGCCGCTTGGATTATACTGAATTACGCTCCCAATTCGAAAAAAATACCAATGTTAAACTAAAACTGAACTGCGCTGAATTCTTTCAGACACGGGAAAACGTTATCCGTGTTATACCGTTTCACCGTAATCACATCAGTTTTTACATTGAAATACATATAACGTAAAATGCGTTCATTGTGTTAATTAAAGGATGCTTTTTTTCTTTTGGTCTTATTCGCATTTTGTGATGCCCATTCACCTTTTGCTTATTGTAGAACAATCATGGTTTTGCACGTTGCTCCTCCCCACCTCCTCCTACTGACTCTCCCCAAGGTGCAAGCTGGGACAGAGACGCAGAATGTGATACATTCATTATAATCTGTGCACCATTAACCTCCTCCAACTCCTCCTACTGACTCTCCCAAGGTGCAAGCTGGGCAGAGACGCAGAATGTGCTACAATCTCATTATATCTGTGCACCATGTAACTCCTCCCCAACTCCTCCTATGACTCCCCAAGGTGCAAGCTGGGACAGAGACGCAGATGTGATAAATCTCATTTAACTGTGCACCATGTAACTCCTCCCAACTCCTCCTACTGACTCTCCCCCAAGGTGCAAGATGGAACATAGACGCAGACAAATGTAATACATCTCATTATAATCTGTGCACCATGTAACTCCCCCCAACTCCTCCTACTGACTTCCCCAGGTGCGCAAGCGGGACAGGGACGCAGAAGTGATACATCTATTATAACTGCCGCACCATGTAATCCCCCCAACTCCTCCTACTGACTCTCCCCAAGGTGCAAGCTGGGGCAGAGACACAGACTGTGGTAACATCTCATTATAATCTGTGCACCAGTGTAACCCTCCCCAACTCCTCCTACTGAATCCCCAAGGTGCAAGCTGGGACAGAGACGCAGAATGTGATACATCTCATTAAATCTGTGACCATGTAACTCCTCAACTCCTCCTACTGTACTCTCCAAGGTGCAGATGGGACAGAGACGCAGAATGTGATACATCTCATTATAAACTGTGCGCCATGTAACTCCTCCCAACTCTCCTACTGACTCTCCCCAGGTGCAAGCTGGGGCAGAGACGCGAATGTGATACATCTCATATAAATCTGTGCACCATGAACTCCTCCCAACTCCCTCCTACTGACTCTCCCCCAGGTGCAAGCTGGGCAAGAAGCAGAATGTAATACATCTCTATAATCTGTGCACCATGTAACTCTCCCAACTCCTCCTACTGACTCTCCCCAAGGTGCCAGCTGAGAAGAGACGCAGAATGTGATACATCTCTTATAATCTGTGCCACATGTAACTCCCCCAAATCCTTCCTACTGACTCTCCCCAAGGTGCAAGCTGAGCAGAGACGCAGAATGTGATACACTCATTATATAATCGGCAGTGCAACATGTAACTCCCCCAACTCCTCCTACTGACTCTCCCCAAGGTGCAAGCTGGGGCAGAGACGCAGAATGTGATACATCTCATTATAATCTGTGCACCATGTAACTCCTCCCAACTCCTCCTACTGACTCTCCCCAAGGTGCAAGCTGAGACAGAGACGCAGAATGTGATACATCTCATTATAATCTGTGCACCATGTAACTCCCCCCAACTCCTCTACTGACTCTCCCAAGGTGCAAGCGGAAGAGACAGCAGAATGTGATACATCTCATTATAATTGTGCACCATGTACTCCCCCCAATCCCTACTGACTCCCCAAGGTGCAAGTGGGGCAGAGACGAGCAGAATGTGATACATCTCATTATAATCTGTGCACCAGTAACTCCTCCCAACTCCTCCTACTGACTCTCCCCAAGGTGCAAGATGGGGCATAGACGCAGAATGTAATACATCTCATTATAATCTGTGCACATGTAACTCCCCCCCAACTCCTCCTACGACTTCCCCAAGGTGCAAGCTGGGACAGAGACAGCAGAATGTGATACAATCTCATTTAATCTGTGCACCATGTAACTCCCCCAACTCCTCCTACTGACTCTCCCCAAGGTGCAAGCTGGGGCAGAGACACAGACTGTGATACATCTCATTATAATCTGTGCACCATGTATCTCCTCCCCAACTCCTCCTACTGACTCCCCAAGGTGCAAGCTGGGACAGAGACGAGAAGTGATACATCTCATTATAACTGTGCACCATGTAACTCCTCCCAACTCCTCCTATCGCTTCCCCAAGGTGCAAGATGGACAGAGACGCAGAATGTGATACATCTCATTATAATCTGTCGCCATGTAACTCCTCCCAACTCCTCCTACTGACTCTCCCCAGGTGCAAGCTGGGGCAGAGACGCAGAATGATACATTCCTTATATCTGTGCACCATGTAACTCCTCCCAACTCCTCCTACTGACTCTCCCAAGGTGCAAGCTGGGGCAGAGACGCAGAATGGTGAACATCTCATTATAATCTGTGCACCATGTAACTCCTCCCAACTCCTCCTACTGACTCTCCCCAAGGTTGCAAGGCTGGGAGCAGAGATGCAGATTGTATACATCTCATTATAATCTGTGGCACCATGTAACTCTCCCAACTCCTACTGACTCTCCCAAGGTGCAAGCTGGAAGAGACGCAGAAGTGATACATCTCATTATAAACTGTGCACCATGTAACTCCTTCCAACTCCTCCTACTGACTCCCCCACAGGTGCAAGATGGGACATAGATGCAGAATGTAATACATCTCATTATAATTCTGTGCACCATGTAACTCCCCCCAACTCCTCCTACTGACTCTCTCCACCAGGTGCAAGCTGGGACAGAGACGCAGAATGTGAGTACATCTCATTATAATCTGTGCACCATGTAACTCCCCCCAACTCCTCACACTGACTCTCCCCAAGGTGCAAGCTGGGGCAGGACACAGACTGTGATACATCTCATTATAATCTGTGCACCATGTAACTCCTCCCCAACTCCTCCTACTGACTCCCAAGGTGCAAGCTGGGACAGAGAGCAGAAGTGTGATACATTCTTATAAACTGTGCACATGTAACTCCTCCCCAACTCCTTCTACTGACTCTCCCCAAGGTGCAGGATGGGACAGAGACGCAGAATGTGACATCTCATTATAATCTGTGCGCCATGTAACTCTCCCAACTCCTCCTAGACTCTCCCCAAGGTGCAAGCTGGGGCGAGACGCAGAATGTGATACACATCATTATAACTGTGCCACATGTAACTCTACCCAACTCCTCCTATGACTACCTCCCCAAGGTGCAAGCTGGGGCAGAGACGCAGAGAATGTGATCCATCTCATTATAATCTGTGCACCATGGTAACTCCTCCTCAACTCCTCCTACTGACTCTCCCCAAGGTGAAAGCTGGGCAGAGATGCAGAATGTAATACATCTCATTATAATCTGTGCACCTAATGTAACCTCCCCAACTCCTCCTACTGACTCTCCCCAAGGTGCAAGCTGAGACAGCGAAGAGTATGCAGAATTATACATCTCATTATATAAGTGCACCATGTAACTCCCCCCAAACTCCTCCTACTGTCTCCCAAGGTGCAAGGATGAGAGAGAGCAGAATGTGATACATCTCATTATAATCGTGTGCCACCATGTAACTCCCCCAACTCCTCCTACGACTCTCCCCAAGGTGCAAGCTGGCGGCAGAGACGACGCAGAATGTGATACATCTCATTATAATCTGTGCACCATGTAACTCCTCCCAACTCCTCCTACTGACTCTCCCCAAGGTGCAAGCTGAGACAGAGACGCAGAATGTGATACATCTCATTATAATCTGTGCACCATGTAACTCCTCCCCAACTCCTCCTATTGACTCTCCCCAAGGTGCAAGCTGAGACAGAGACGCAGAAAGTGATACATCTCATTATAATCTGTGCACCATGTAACTCCTCCCAACTCCTCCTACTGACTCTCCCCAAGGTGCAAGCTGAGACAGAGACGCGACAGAATTGTGATACATCTCATTATAAATCTTGCACCATGTAACTCCCCCCACACTCTCTACTGACTCTCCCCCAAGGTGCCAAGGACGAGAGAGAACGCGAGAATGTGATACATCTCATTATAATCGTGCACCATGTAACTCCCCCAACTCCTCTACTGACTCTCCCCAGGTGCAAAGCTGGGGCAGAGACGCAGAATGTGATACATCTCATTATAATCTGTGCACCATGTAACTTCCTCCCAACTCCTCCTCTACTGACTCTCCCCAAGGTGCAAGCTGAGAAGAGACGCAGAACAGAATGATACATCTCATTATAATCTGTGCACCATGTAACTCCCCCCAACTCCTCCTACTGACTCTCCCCAAGGTGCAAAGCTGAGACAGAGAGACGCGAGAAAAGTGATACCATCTCATTTATAATCTGTGCACCATGTAACTCCTCCAACTCCTCCTACTGACTCTCCCCAAGGTGCAAGTGAGACAGGACGCGAATGTGATACATCTCATTAAATCGTGTGCACCATGTAACTCCCCCCAACTCCTACTACTGACTCTCCCAAGGTGATGCAAGCTGAGACAGAGACGCAGAATGTGATACATCTCATATTAATGGTGCACCATGTAACTCCCCCCAACTCCTCCTACTGACTCTCCCAAGGTGCAAGCTGGGGCAGAGACGCAGAATGTGATACATCTCATTATAATCTGTGCACCATGTAACTCTCCCCAACTCCTCATACTGACTCTCCCCAAGGTGCAAGCTGGGACAGAGACGAGAATGTGATACATCTCATTATAATCTGTGCAACATAAGACTATCCCCCCAACTCCTCTACTGACTCTCCCCAAGGTGCAAAGCTGGGGCAGAGACGCAGAATGTGATACATCTCATTATAATCTGTTGCACCATGTAACTCCTCCCAACTCCTCCTACTGACTCTCCCAAGGTGCAAGCTGAGACAGAGACGCAGAATGTGATACATCTCATTATATCTGGGCACCCATGTAACTCCCCCCATACTCCTCCTACTGACTCTCCCCAAGGTGCAAGCTGAGACAGAGACGCAGAATGTGATACATCTCATTATAATCTGTGCACCATGTAAACCTCCCCCCCAACTCCTCCTACTGACTCTCCCAAGGTGCAAGCTGAGACAGAGACGCAGAATGTGATACATCTCATTATAATGTGGCACCATGTAACTCCCCCCCAACTCCTCCTACTGACTCTCCCCAAGGTGCAAGTGGGGCAGAGACGCAGAACGTGATACATCATTATAATCTGTGCACCATGTAACTCCTTTCAACTCCTCTACTGACTCTCCCAAGGTGCAAGTGCAGCTGGGCAGAGACGCAGAATGTGATACATCTCATTATAATCGTGCACCATGTATCTCTCCCCAACTCCTCCTAGACTCTCCCCAAGGTGCAAGCTGGGGCGAGAGACGCAGAATGTGATACATCTCATTAAATCTGTGCCCATGTAACTTCCACCCCAACTCCTACTGACTCTCCCCAAGTGCAAACCGGGGCAGAGATGCAGAATGTGATACATCTCATTATAATCTGTGACCATGTAACTCCTCCCCATATCCTCCTACTGACTCTCCCAAGGTGCAAGAACTGGGGGCAGAGATGCAGATGTGATACATCTCATTATAATCTGTCACCATGTAACTCCCTCCCCAAACTCCTACTGACTACTCCCCAAGGTGCAAGCTGGGGCAAAGACGCAGAATATGATACATATCATTATAAATCTGTGCACCCATGTAACTCCTCCCACTCATCCTACTGCTCTCCCAAGGTGCAAGCTGGGGGCAGAGAGCAGAATGTGATACATCATTATAACTGTGGCACCATGTAACTCCCCCACATACCTCATACCGATCTCCCAGGTGCAAACTGGGGCAATGGGGCAGAAAGTGATACAATCTCATTATAATCTGTGCACCATGTAACTCCTCCCCAACTCCCTCAGACTCTCCCCAAGGGTGCAAGCTGGGGCAGAGACGCAGAATGTGATACATCTCATTATAATCTGTGCGCCATCTAACTCCTCCAAACTCCTATCTACTGACCTCCCCAAGGGCAAGCTGGGGCAGGGACGCAGATGTGATACATTCATTATAATCTGTGCGCCATCTAACTTTCCAAACCTCTACTGATCTCTACCCAAAGGTGCAAGTTGTGTTGGGTAGGGACGCAGAATGTGATACATCTCATAATATGTTGCACCATGTAACGCCCCCCCAACTCCTCGTACTGACTTCCAAGGTGCCAAACTGGGGCATATGGGGAGCGACAGAATTGATACATCTCATATAATCTTGTGACTATTGATCAACACCTTGTAACCCCCCCCCCCCCCCCCTCACTCCTACTGACTTCCCCCAATGGTGGCAAGCTGGGGCAGAGCACGCAGAATGTGATACATCTCATTTATAATCTGTGCAACCTGTAAATCCCCCCCAACTCCTCGCATAATGACTCTCCACCAAGTGGTTGCTAAGTTGAACGGAACAGACGACGAATGTTGATACATTCTCATTAATCTGTGCGCCATCTAACTCCTCCGCTGACTCTCCCCAAGTCTGCAAGCTGAGGCAGAGCAGAACAGAAGCAGAATGTGATACATCTCATTATAATCTGTGCGCCATGTAACTCCTTCCCAACTCCTCCTACCGACTCTCCCCAAGGTGCATGCTGGGGCAGACATGCAGAATGTGATACACCTCATTATAATCTGTGCACCATGTAACTCCTCCCAACTCCTCCTACTGACTCTCCCCAAGGTGCAAGCTGGGACAGAGACGCAGAATGTGATACATCTCATTATAATCTGTGCACCATGTATCTCCCTCCAAATCCTCATACTGACTCTCCCCAAAGGCGCAAGCTGGGGCAGAGACGCAGAATGTGATACATCTCATTATAATCTGTGCACCATGTAACTCCCCCCAACTCCTCCTACTGACTCTCCCCAAGGTGCAAGCTGGGGCAGGGACGCAGAATGTGATACATCTCATTATAATCTGTGCACCATGTAACTCCCCCCAACTCCTCCTACTGACTCTCCCCAAGGTGCAAGTTGAGGCAGACGCAGAATGTGATACATCTCATTATAATCTGTGCACCATGTAACTCCCCCCCCAACTCCTCCTACTGACTCTCCCCAAGGTGCAAGTGGGGGTGGGCGGAGTGCTTGGGGACAAGGTGATAGTGGAGATGGGCGACACTCAGGTCTGGGAGAGAGGTTGGCTCAGAGATATCCGGCCGCCTGTGGGAACTGTGGTTGGGTATGAGCCCCATAAGCGCTGTTCCCACTGGCTGGTTTGAAATTCCCGCTCACCTTAAGCCCACCCCTGTGTGCTGCCCTAGACATACAGTCAACCCACCGGCCCAGATTGGTCCATCACAGGTGGGCCCCGCTCTGTGATTGGACAGCACGTAGCATCTGCACTGTGATTGGTCAGCAGGTCCCCCCCTAATAGACTGAGATAGAGTACTAGGTCGATGTAAAGTTCTCTCCGGAGTTAGCGTGTAAACTAACTACGCTTTGTGCTCCGAGGGTTCGCCAGAGACACCCTAGAATGAGGCTTGGTGCCAATTCGAGCTGGAGGTTTGAACTTGCGCTCTTCCAAACAGCAACCCGAGGTCTTGAGAGACACCAACAGCACTCCCACGGAAACTAAGTTTTTACATTAGTAAGTATAGGGTAGGCTTGACGTCACGCGAGCGGTTCGCCCTCATTGGCTGAACCGCTCATGTGACCAGGCCGTCACGCTGCAAAATCAAATTATTTTGTCTGCCCGGGCTGAAGCGCGACCGGTAAGTCGCGCGCTCTATGGCCTTCCTCATTGAAGAACGTCCTTTTATTTGCGAACTATAGTCGCGGCCTTGCCAAGGTCACAAACAGAGCTGGCACTGGGATTTAGAGCATGTTCACCTGCTTGAAAGGCAGGGATATTACCGTTGAGATACCGCTGCCCAATGGCACACGTGTAAAGAATGACTTTAAACTCCACCTGAATAACTAATGGTGGAATTTAAGCAACGTTTCTCCCGAGTTCCCACATAATGTTTTTATGTATTGCACATTTGGTAAAAATGCACAGGTGAGCTCATGCACAGAGCGTGAGAGCAGAGGGGGCTGGCACCCTTCTAATGATCTGTAACACTGCACCTTAAATATGGAGTAGAATTTGGGGAAGCGTACTATGAAAAATATACTTGACGGGATTGGGAAGTATTGCAGAGAAGAACCAGCGAACTGACGAAGGAGATAGGAGGGCTTATGGGAAAAGATTGCAAATTTAAGACTGTTGTAGAGACTGACAACTACACGTTCCAGGTCAACAGGAGGAATGCGGGAGGGGACCTTTCACCCCATTGGCTGCACAATTAACGTAGGGTTCTCCGTTGAGATTAGAGGAAAGAAGATTTAATTGGAAATGGGTTCTTTACAGTAGGGGCACTGACCATGTGGAATGCACTATACTTGGGGACTGGGAGGCAGATATATTACTAGAAGGGATTGGGTATTAATTTTTTTTTATATAAAGAAAAAGAAAGGTATATAGGGAAATGATTCAAAGAAAACTAAAAACAGGCACATATTTAATGTAGGGAGAGATCAGGATAAAACCTAGGCAGAATATTGATCCAGAGAGAGATCTAAATGGTCAGGATAAAACAGGTAGAATATTGATCCAGGGAAAACACAGACAGAATATTGATCCAGGAAGATATCTGACGGTGATTCACTGGAGCCAGGAAGGATTTTGTTTCCCTCGTGAGACAAATAGCAAATATTGTGCTTCTAGATCAATAGAAATATAGTATAAGTATTTGCATTTAGCAAAAGGGTCAACACAAAAATGCTATCTTTTTCCAACCTGAATTAGAACGGTACGTTGAATATCCTATTTTCGGTAGCCGTGAAGGAATACATGCGGTGAGGTGACTGCCTTTGTAGTGGGCAAAGCTGGTTCGAAATCCCCGTGTGCCAGCTCCTTGTCAACCCTCTCCATGGTACCGAAAAGGCATCAAGATCTGTGTTTCTCATTTACGCAAACTAGATTGCAAGCTTTGTGGTTCAGAGCCTTAGAAGAGACTGAAAACAATCTGTGAACGTAGAATAGTATAGTTTAGAGATAGTATACTCATACACAGCCAATGCGGCATAGTTATAAAATATGGCAATTCATCAAACCTATAAACTGTTAAGAATGGCAGAGAAAAGGGGTTGCACTGGTGAGTGCTTTCATTGGATGGCAACTCCTATCTTGTATGCACTTCATGCTAAAACAATGAGAAATCCAATGGACTTATTTTTAGTGCGATAGAGAGCAGACACCAGAAGCATCTCCAGTTAAAGATCCCCGGTGCTAGATTTCTAACAGGAGAGAGAACACGGTTATTTTCTAATCTACAGCATTCATTTTCCCCAAACCGCACATGCAGGCAAGAGAGCCTCAGTACCTCACACGCTTACCTCGAGTCCTATTCCTTTCGCATCTATTATTACGGTGCCCGCTGCTTTCCGATCCGAATCAGCCGTTCCTCTCCGGGGTAATTCTTCACACCTCCTTCAAATGATCTGCTGTTAAATCCCAGAGACGTTGTAACCTGGTCAAGCATAATTGTCTACATCCAGGTTTCAGTCCAAGTGACACAATACGGCGTTAAGATCGGGGGGGGGGGGGGGGGAGAAAAGATTCGGTTTTTTGGCTCTCGCTCTGTACAGCAGGCTTTGTGCATCGATGTGAAAAGGCTTATTTTGCATTATACATGCAATGAATATGGAAAACTTCAAACATGTTGAATACAGTCGCCAAAATGAGATTTGGGGTTACATGGTGGTGGATCGCAGCTGAAGGACGCGTTAGATTGGGTCGCTGTGCTTCTTCTGTACCAGGCACAGCACAAAGGTACCACAATATAAAAGGCAATGTAAAGCCTGGTTTCCAGGTTTGCTGTAAGGCAGGCTGTGATTGGTTGGCTTTAAGCAGGCTTGGGTGGCTTATGGAAAAGCCAACGTGATAGGCTCATCCTAATGTTATTCTGGTGCTGTCCGTTCCATGTCATTAACTGTGTGCAGCCTGAAGATGCTGAGTTGGGGAGTTTTTTGGAAGCCAATGGATGAGCTGTGTTATGCAATACATGTTAATCTCATGGTTTGCTAGAGGTGATATTTACATACTATTATTTGTTAGCAACATGTATATTATATGTTTAAAAAAAAATAATAGAATGAACTAGCACTCACCCTGTCTAAGGCTGAGTCCCCGGTGGTCACTGCGGTGCGAGTTACGGCCTGCGCGCCACACACCACAGCCGTCTATGGGGCAGCCCCCAGTGGCTGTGTGCGTCTGGGCGCGCAAAGCGCTGTGACGCGTACGCTGGCAGGGAAGACAAGAATTTTGTCTTCCCGTGCCGCTACGCGATCACGTGATTGGCGCGCAGCCAATGGCAGGGCAGATATGCCTCGTCATGGCCGCACCCCCCCCCCCCCCGAGCTCCCCTACAGACCGCCGATCGCAGCTGCAGTCTCTGCAAGCGCCGCCAGGCGCACGTGCAGCCGGAGCCTAACACAGCCAGAGGTGCTATGATCCCGCATCCACACCGCAAGATGCATACAACTATACAAAAACCAAACTGGATCAGTACTCCAAAATAATACTAAAGGACTAGGGTTTTGCTTTTTGGTCTCACCAAGTTTCTTCTTTAATGTATCAAAAAAGCGGCAATACAGCAAAAATCAGCACACACGGGGGCAGGAAACGTGATCCGGCACACACTGTTATATGTGCGCAATAGAGCAACGTTTCAAGGCCTCCTGGCCCCTTTGTCACGCTTAATTATAATGTCCATCCAAGGAGGGTTAAATAGTGTTTCTGCACTGTGCAGCCGTCACGTCACATGTGTTCATTCTATCAAATATATTGTATAACATGTACACGTTAATCTGCTGTATACACATGTATATTTTATTTATATGCCAGTTTCTGTTGAAGACTTAAAATAATGCATTAAAAAAAAAAATAGACACCTTCAAATAAAAATATCCCGGCTGTGCTTATTCATGAGTTATTTTTACACGGATGAGAGAAAAAGCGACGTAGATTTTGATAAACCTTCCTTAATTCCCGCTTTTGATGATCTTTAAATCGCAAGCTAAGGGGCTTTACACAACAGCACAACATCTGCATAAATACATCGCCAACATTTCTGACACATACAGCCCATAAAGGGTATATAACTATAGAAATGCCTCTGACTCCACATTATGCTAACAAGATGCCGAATTGGCCCGGATACAATGTATCCGCTGAACTATTCATTCTTTGTGCTTCCTTTGTATAATTGTTATGTAGTTAATCCGCACCCTGTCCAACTAGTATTTTGAATGTAATTTTTTACAGTGTTTGTGTGAGAAATGTTTGTAAGGGAACAGAAAACTGTAAATAAAAACCACCTAACGTGGTTCCATATTTTTTTGGGAGTAATTCACCTCGGCCTTTCTTACAATATTTGCAATGAAGTATATGTTGAAAGATATTGGATGTGGTAAATGTCATTACATATATCAGTTATTATTGTATGGATAACCAAACTAAGGGCAGAAGGGACAAAAATAGATCAGACGTAGGGTTGCCAGGGGGCTTCTCAAAAAATACTGGACAGAGTGGTGAAAGGTGCAATGCAATTGAGACACAAACACACACACGCCCCTCTCACTACTCTATGCTGTTTCCTCCTCTCCTTGGCTCCAGGCTCCTGACACTTCCTCCTGATTGGCTGCATTACCCAGCAGTAGCCAATCAGGATGGATGAAGCTGCCCAGCCCTCTCCCCGCTCAGGGAAATCCCACGGCCCCCTTAAGCTGGTGAGGTCACTATGTCCAGAGAGGTAATACCAGACACGTACATGTCCTGTACTACCTCATTTCTTACTGGACAGTGTCTAAATACAGGACAGTCCGGTTCAATACTGGACCCCTGATATAAATAATGCAGCATTTATATGTACTTTGGTTGTATACATGAGGTCTCCATCCCAGTAGCACTCAGTCAGACACAAATATATATGGTGTGGTGTGTTTGGGTTCTGAGCTTGCAGGGGTCGTGTGTGTTTTTCTGTACTATGCTTCACAGGGACCAAATGCATACATAGTCTGGTGGGATTTCTTAAAGATGCTCATGTGTGTACCACACACCGGATCCAGCCAGTGCTGACACAGCAGTTATAGGGTTATTAGGCACAGCCAAATGATGGCCTGTATTTAGGATTGCACTGGGCATTTGGCGCCTCACCACTCCACTGCCAGACAAATGGCGAAAGTTCAAGACCACAGTCACTCAACCCAGAAGCAGTCATTATGCCAAAATGCCTCCAACAAATGGCAAGTCATCCAGGAAGTCACAAAGAACTCCAGAGTAAAATCCAAGGATCTGCAGGCCCCTCGGCATTGGCTAATGTGAGCGTTCATGACTGAACCATCAGAAAAAAGACTCAACAAGAATGGTGTTCATGGAAGGATAGCCAGGAGGAAACCACTGCTCTCTAAAAAGAACATTGCTGCCCTTAAGTTCGCCAGAGCACACAGATGACCCACAAGACTTCTGAAACAATTATCTCTGGCCAGACGAGTCAAAAACAACTTTTTGGCCTCAATGAGAAACGTGGTTTGGTTTTCGCCAAACACTTGAGTTCGAACAGATGAACCTCATCCTAACCGTCAAGCATGGCGAGTGTGATGGTTTGGGGCTGTTTTGCTGCCTCAGGACCTGGACAGCTTGCCATCATTAACAGAACCATGAATTCTGCATTGTATCAGATGATTCTAGAGGAGAATATCAGGCCATCCGTTCGTGAGCTTAAGCAAAAGTGAGTCATCGACAATGATCCTAAACATACAAGCAGATCGACAAAAGAATGGCCGCAGAAGAAATTACGCATTTTAGAACGGCCTAGTCAAAGTCTGGACCTAAACCCCATTGAAACATTGTGGCAGGACCCGAAACGTGATGTCCATTCACGGAAGCCCTCAAATGCCACCGAGTTGGAGCAGTTCTGTAAGGCAAAATGGGCTAAAATGCCTCATAATCCATGTGAGAGACTGACCCGCAGTTACAGGAAACGCGCAGTTGAAATGATTGCTGCACAAGGGGGCGCCACCAAGTACTGAATCTAAAAGGTTCACACTGTCACATATTGATGTTGAATAATTTGTTGAAAAAGTGTCATGTTTGACCAAAGTTATCTTTATTAGGCTTTCGATTAAGATCTAATATTTTACGTTCGAAATGTGTGGGGGGAGGGGTGTGGGGGAGTAGGCAGTACCAAACCCCCTATTGGAGCAATGATGGTTTATGGCATACAAGCTTCCAGACCTCACAGAGTTTGAGGTCTGGCAGTTATACAGCAAGTCATTATGCACAATTTGTAGTATGATTTACTGTGTGAGGAGATATGAAATATAGAAACAAGTTTGCAATGGTGTGGAAATTGTAAAACCGCATAGATCAGCGGACAACCTACGTTTAGGAACAGCATCGGCTCATTGAACACAGCTCAGTGTTAGATTTGCAGACAACCCTCAATACATAAACACAATAGAAGATACAGCAGTAACCAGTAGTGCAATACTCCAGCTTTATTCTGGGGGAAATGTATATCAGTTCTACCAGTCAGAAAACCATTTTAACCAGTTATCTGCAGCCCGGTTTAATTGTGCAATTCTCCTCTGTATAAAGTCTGATTTGCGATCCTCTGGCTTTGCGTTAGGTTTCCTAAGAGTAGTTGTAAGCACCTTAGCGCGGTCTTGGCTGTTTTGCAGGCGGTGTGTTGAGATGCCATTTTAACCTTACTTCTGCGCACGTTGCCAGGCCCCCTCCCAAAACAGACCGCCCCCCCCCCCCCCCCCTCCCAAAACAGACCGATTCTGCCTCCTCTTTGGATTGTCTAATGGTTACCCTGTGCCACTTCCAAGCTCTCAATGATTAGTAAGAAAGGTCATTGACACTTGCCTAGATGGAAGACAGGAGTGTCATGTTAAAAACAGAAGTTAACTGTAGCTCCTTGTAAACCTATTGCAGTACACCACTTTCCAGGCATCCAACTTCCACTGTTGGTCTGGTTTTCACAGCCAGCTTCTTGCAATCAAGGACTTTCCCGATTTTACCAAAACAAAGAGTGCTCCTGTTAGATATCATTCCAAGTGTGCAACAACCAGTGAACCACCAACAAGGTCTCTTTCCCTTCAGACCAAGTGTGGTGTTTAAAAAAAAAATAATATATATATAAAAAAAATAAATAGATGATACCGTTCTGTGGCTAACGAAATGCTTTTATTTGTGCGAGCTTTCGAGATTCATTGTAACATAGCCGGAAGAGATCAGTGTATCTCGAAAGCTCGCACAAATAAAAGCATTTCGTTAGCCACAGAACGGTATCGTCTATTTAACACACACATTTTTTTAAATAAACTAATTTGTATGGTTGGCAAACGCCACAGTTGAAGGAAACTACAACACTGGAAACAAGGTATTTCAAACCTAGATTTTTATTCAGGTTTTCATACATGGTCAATAGCATCTTTACAGTAGCTGACACTGGGCATGTGTGTGTGTGTGTGTGTGTGTGTGTGTGTGTGTGTGTGTGTGAACTGTTTACACATCCTACATTTCTTCCCAGCAATTGATAAATCAGTTGCCAAGGGAGGGTTTATATTCATTGCAAAATATGCCGTCTGCCCTTTAAACCAGTGCTAAGGAAAAGCTACACCTTTTAAAGATATCAAGCCAGTTTAAAAAAAAAAAAAAAAGTGTATATGAACACGGTATGAGCCATGCAACATTCATTTAGATTAGTGAAAAAGCAGGTTCGTGCTGTAGCTGCAGAAGTCGGGGTGCCAGGGGGGGATCCCTCACAGCTCACCTCTTCCTGCAACATATTGCTTTAGTACTTGGGTTGCAGGAAAACAGCTGAAAACTGTAAGGATCAAGAATCTAATGAGTTACATTAACGTGAGTAGCTGCACCAACGCAGCAATACATTTTAATTTTAAACGCATTGGGCCCGTATTTTAGATCAGATCTAACCCGCCTTTAAATTACGTCAAACGAACATCTCCATTTTATACGTGTAGCATCACAGCTCCCCGAATAAGGCCAGTGCGCTTTCTATATATTGTGCTAAATACGCCCAGGAAGAAGAGTTTGCAAGTCAGCAAGAACGGATCAGCTCACTACCTTGTTTTTCTGCTCTACACGATTCAGTCCCATTGGACACTGCAAAATGCAACACGGCTTCTTAACCTTGCTGCAGCGAAGGTTAATAAGTCCCAAATTCCTGCCAACTAGCCAATCTGTAAACACCATTTGCATTTTCTATTTGCCTCAAACAAAGTGTCCAGCTCTACCATGCGTTGACCAATGGATATTTCTAAACGTAACCAGCGTTGCTAGTTAAAATACTGTATAACATGAATATGCAGAATTCTTACAATGGATCTATATATTTCAATACAGGTTACGTTCAACAAAAAGGGGATTAACGGAGTAAAAACCACGACTGTACATCTTTAGGCCACTATTAATACATATAGTTTGCAGAATATATGTACGGGAAACATATGCAGATGGACTTTGATTAGTGAAATGATTGTCTTGCATTTAATATAGATATTCAGTGAAAATATCACGAGTCATTATACAGAGTCGTTACAAAAAGGAATACATCTTGAAAGCAGATTTTAAAAATATATCGGTATATAAATATATTTGCTCATCTGTTGCACTTCTGACCCAAGTTTTCCACCCTAAAGTTATTCACCAAGAACGTGCAATCAATGATGGTGTTAAAAAAAAATAATGCTGCTTTTTATACCATAAAATACCACCCAGGTTTAATACGTTAAAGGTAATTGCAGTTTACATAATACGTTAAGTATTTTCTTATTTAGTGATTGCATTCTTGTTAATATAACAAAAGGAGACTATTCCCACACTCGGGACATGCCATTTGGTTTCGGCAATGCAACACGAACCAAAAGGACAACGTCATAATGCAAGGTTCATTTCAGTGAACAGGTGCAAACAGACCGACAAAAGAAACCTATGTAATGCTGTATGCCAGGGGTGGGCAACTCCAGTCCTCAAGGGCCACCAACAGGACGGGTTAAGAATATCCCCGCTTCAGCACAGGTGGCTCAGAGGCTCAGTCAGAGCCTCTGATTGAGCCACCTGTGCTGAAGCTGGGATAGCCTTACAATCCAACCTGTCGGTGGCCCTTGACGGGAGTGTCCCACCCATGCTCGAGGCAAAGGTTTTAAACAGGTCGCAGGAATAATTAATTAACCTCCTATAATACTATACAGGCCCCTAGAAACGAAACACTATGAACACTGGTTTTACACACAAACAAAAAAGCTAAGGGAGGAGTTTGAGAAGTGAAAGTGTAAACCAAACAGAAGGGAAAATAAAACCCCAAACACTAAGAGTTGAAGTGCAAGAAACCGGTTCTCTTCCACACTTGGTGCTACCATAGTGTCATCACAAAGAGAATGAAATGGTCAGTGAAAGTGATGCAAACCCTCCACCGTATATGATATAAACGTCCCACAGAGGTCCTGTTCCCGTATATAAAACCTCATACAGTAATAAGTGCAGGTATTGGGCAGGTCCACAGCCAAGTGAACCCAAACAGATCTAGCAACCAACCCCAGCAGGAGCCAGCATCGTACTGCAACGGAGCTTGGTTGCCGACTCTAGAACTTGGGGGGGGTGTTCAGTGAAGTGCGATAGTTCATGTCCATCCACATGAATGCGGTGTCGTCAGAGGACTCAACTGCAGCATCGGAATATGACTGGTTGAAACAGTTTGAGACCCGGGCACCGATGTGACTCACATTCCCTGAAGTGTTTTTGGTCTTTAGCTTATTTATTTCTTTTTTTTTGCAGTAAAGACATTTTGTCCATGGAGGGCCTGCAATGCTTTGTTATTACCGCTACATGATTTTATCCATTTCAGTACGACAAAAAGGGATAACGGAATTTTGTTTTCCCCGAATAAAAAAAAAGTTACGGTGCTGCACCTTCGCATTGGCAAAATGATGCAAGTTAAACCGGCTGATAGTGAAATGTCAAAAAGTTAAACACTGGTCATCTGAAAGATGTAATGTCAGTGGTTTCAGGATATAGAAAATAAAAATAAAAAATGGGTATGATGTTATAGCGTTTGTCTAACACGTTAAATTATTACTTTTCACTGATTGTTTTGGATACCAATAGTCCTTTGTTCTGGTGAATGCATGGGGAAAAAAAAATTTGGTAAAGATGTACACAGTCAAAACATAAACAGCTCATCTTCTGCAGGAGTCAGGTCCATTTTGTCCCAGTTGGAAGGGGAGAGGCATTCGTCAGTCTGCAGATCATTTGCAGTTAGACCAATGTCCAGAACATGGGGGTTCGTCCTGGACTCTGCAAGCCTGAAACAGACAAAAGCAGACGTGTGAACACACTGGTTTGTGCGCATCACGCATGGAGATCTCGTCATATCCCTGCAGAAGCAGCTTTGGAAAAGCATCAGCTCCTTGTGACTTGGATAATTTGCCCTATCCCGCACCTTGGAGGAGATTGTAAGGATGTTAGGGACTCGTCAGCCCAGAGCCACAAAAAGGGTGGCAAGCTTTAGCAGCCCCTAGGAATGTGACTGGGAGGCATACCGACACTTAGCACCCTTTTGTGGATCTAAGCCAAAGTTCTATGCACAGCTCTGAGTACATGGTAAGCCCTGTAGGAACTTTCAGATGTTTTTTTTTAAATTATATTTATGATTGAATATACATATTTTTTATTGCAGCTGAAGATCCCCCACAAAGAACAGTCATTTGATACAGAAACAAGGGTTACTTTTGAGATGCATTACAACCAAGTCCTTTTAATACTCCCGTAACAAAGCACAAAAAGCCACAATCTTAAGAGTCCACACACTTTGTGAAAGGCTTCAAGTCAAAAGCCAACTAGCAAAATTAAATTTAAGTCAATTAACCCCTTGAGTGCCTCATGATATAGCTGCCCCATTAGGATCTCAAACTCTGGGTGAGACTGCGGTAGTGAGCACATTTACCTTAACACCCATTACATTTAATATAAAGGGCATGTTATTCAAATACATTTTAGGTCTGTTTTAGATTACTCAGGTATCCCGTCTCCCCACATGGAGCACAGGTAAAAAGGTATATATGTAAATATGCCCTATAGCAATAGTTCTCAACTGCAGTCCTCAAACCCCTTCAAACAGGTCAGGTTCAGGATATCCCTGTTTCAGCACAGGTGGCTCAGAGGCTGTCTTCGACCAAGGCTCTGATTGAGCCACCTGGGATATCCTGAAAAAGGACTGTGTTTACCACCTCTGCCCTATACTACACATTGGTCTCGCGCCTGCAAAGATGTGGTATTTTTAATACATAGCTTATTCTTCCTGAATACCACAGACATGCCCGATCGTACATTGCAAACCATCAGAAACACCACTTGCCAGGTTTTATTTATTTTAAAGTGTAAGTCACGTACATATAAAAAAAAGTAAACATGCAGATTTGAGGATTCACTTAAAAAGGTCTATTTAAGCTTACCTGGAAAATGCTTCGTCAAGCCCATCGTCCAGTTCCTAATTAAAGGAAAGAAAACATTGATTGTCCCATATCAAATATCAGACACTAAGCCAACTAAATACATTAGGTTCAAGACAATTTGCTGTACTCCTACACATCTCTTCACCAAACCACCCAACTCCAGTTAGATAACCTAAAGTTATTCCTCTATGCTTACTTGAATACTCCCTGCAGAATCCAGCACCACCCCAATCTGAACATAATTTGCTGCTATAGGACAGGTGAAGATGAGACCTATGAGGTTTGGAAAGCTTGGTAGGCTAATCTTCTATAAAGAACTCAGACTGATGTAGCTACTAGAACATTGAAATGTTTTGGTATACTTCAAAATATTCTACAACGTGTGGTGTGTGGTGTGTTTTGATATAAATATAATTTGGTAGTATTCGGATTTAGAATATCAAAAATATTCTTGCAATACCCATTACAAAACTAGAATAAAATACATATGTAATACTGTTCTATCTATAGTGGTCAGTTCAACTTACCCACACTAGGTTGTTGTTCTCAGTGGAGTTATTTTGTCTAAATAGGTCTTCCAACGGAGTATCATTGGTGTTTACCAAAGCTTTATGTACGTTGCCTTCATCGACATCCAATAGGTTACCTGTAGCTACAAGATACCAGAAACAAAAGCCGAATAAGTGTGACATTGCTTCATTTCCACTACAAGAAGCGCCATCATTACGGTTGATGGCTTCTGGAACAAACCATGACATCTTACTTGCAAT
Organism: Ascaphus truei; assembly: GCA_036426205.1. NCBI lineage: Eukaryota > Metazoa > Chordata > Amphibia > Anura > Ascaphidae > Ascaphus > Ascaphus truei. The sequence continues at coordinate 77,227,059 of CM071572.1, forward strand.
ATACAGAAGTTATAACAGAAGCATATACATCCAGTGCCACATGGAGTTGGATTTCAGCCAATAGTTTCTACTGCATTTCAAAGTTCACTAAAAGGATAGTAGGTACATGAAACCGTCTCCCAGCAGAGAGTGTCCAGCTAGTGGACACACTTTCTGGACTCACCTCCTTTCAGGCTGACAAGACTTGTTGAGCCTTCGGATTGAGAACTACTAGCCGCTTCTCCATCAGAGCCAGATGTCTCTCGCTTTTCTTTACCTATAATAATAAAAATGTCAAGCATGTCACGGGTACAGCAATTGCTCAGTGATTCTACTCCATGCTCATGCCACTCATTCCTCACCCTTTCAAGCCAATTTCCATACGGCTGCATGCATTGTAGAGTAGAAATTCAGTGCACACAGAAAAATGCCACCAGTAGAGAGGGGAAGTGTCACTTGTCCACCACAAAATGGTACACAAGTCTACACACATTCTCATTCTCTTCACAATAGGTACCAACATTGTATGATCCCAATTCAATAATAACTAGAGAACAAAGACCCTCAGGGCAGCACTCGTATGTGATAATGTAATGATGATAAACTTAAAATTACAATGCTTTAATTAGGTTAGTTAAAATAAGTGTCAAAATCGTTGAAATAAATGAACAACTGACAGTGGTAAAACAACACACAAAACAGACAAAAATACACAATACTGAAACTGAAATCTAGGGGGAAGGTAGAGATCCTACCTATCTGCTGATTAGCAGTGATGAACAATCAATGACTGGATAGTAACCCCCCTGGTTCAGCAATGACAGGGTTAAAAAGCCTGTAAAATAGATACAGGTGACGGTGGACTGACCATGCAAAGGTATATGCCAAAAATGATATACAGCATTAGAGTGAGAGCTCACTAATGATGTTTTAGTACAGCCACAATAGGCTAAAATGTTGAAATGACTCTGGTCGTGGAGGATCCCTAAATAAAGGGTAAAACAAGCCTAACTATAGGTAGGTAGAATGGTAATCTAAGTGTTAATGGACAGTGTGCACAGGAGCTCACAAAGTGTGGTACTTAGCTCTGGGGCACGGATCTAGTCCGTATCCAGTTATAGCCCCCTAGTTCAAATGTGCCACTAAAACACGTTTATTAAAGCCTCACAACACGCAGAAAACAATAAATGTCTTGGCAAAACACAGAAATAAGTTGTTATCTTGGCTGTCGATAGCCAAGTGCACAAGAGCTTACAAAGTGTAATATTCAGCTCTGGGGCACGGATCTCGTCCGTATCGAGTTATGGCCCCCTAATTCAAATGTGCCACTATAGCAAGTACGATAGCAGGTAGCAGAAACAAAGTGAGCAACCACATATAATTAGCCCACCTTTGAAAAAGCGCCCCAGCGAAACGTGCGTCAGGTGGGAGGCGGCTACAGGACTGACGTCATCACGTGATGACGTTCACATGCCGGGCAGAGGGTGAGAGGCACTGCTAAGTGCCGATGTATGCATGAAGGGATACAATGTCTATATGCAATAGACACTGTACTTTATGTGGTGTCGTTAGCTGCCTGCTCAGAATTCAGCAGGTAACTTACATCAGCGTTACTTTACTGCGCAAGCTCTGACGAGGGCTTGGTATATTTGATAGGGGCACGGTGTGTTTATAATTACCCTACCCTGAGTATTCAAGTGTAACTGCTGCTTTATATGTATCCCTTCCTCCCCTCGGCTAATTATAATTCAGTTTGAGTATTGTGTATTTTTGTCTGTTTTGTGTGTTGTGTTACCACTGTCAGTTGTTCATTTATTTCAACGATTTTGACACTTATTTTAACTAACCTAATTAAAGCATTGTAATTTTAAGTTTATCATCATTACATTATCACATACAACGAGTGCTGCCCTGAAGGTGTCTTTGTTCTCTAGTTATTATCCTGTTCTATCCCCTTATTGCACCGTTGTTGATTTCACTTTATTATAGGCTGATGCGAGGGTGTCCATCCCCTTCCCTTCCCCATTGTTGTATGATCCCAACTCCCAGCGACCACACAGGTTCCCTCTCTGCCCCACCAGATTTCCAATTACAAATCATTTACAGATGTCCCGGAACCCCCACTCCCTAGATACAGATTGGCTTCACCACTATTGGACACTCCAGTTTAGTTATTGGGGAAGGGGAGCTTCCCCAATACAAATACCAGAAGTCAATTGTCAAAATCAATTGCCACTCGGGTGAACGAACTTCCAGCAGCAAATGGTTAAAATCAACCATAATAAGGCAGGCCCAGTACCACTACTTTAAGCCACCGATTGCAAGTAAAACACACAATTTCAGCTACAGAAAGCGCACGTAACCAAGACCAAAACATGTTTCCATCACAAAAGCAATGACTCGAAAAGGCAGTGAGACCCATTCCAAGACTTACTCCAAGGTCATAGAAATGCAGGTGTGTAATGTAAAAACCAAAACAATTTCTTAGCACACAAGCACCGACAAGTCACTAGTTTGAAGCGTTTTCCCAACTGAGGAGTACGTACCATCTTTGGACACTTGCCAAAACTCAAATGCTACCTTGAATGCTTGAGCCACGGTTAATGTAACTGCCTGAGCCTGAAGATAGAAATGAAGATAAAGAACGATTACACACATGCGACAGACACAAGGCAACCTTTTTGAGTCGGGTAACCCCTGAAGGGTTTAAAGCCTCGCAGCATCACAGCTCTGCAGACTGCTCATCTCCTCCATACCTCTATGGCTACACAGCCTCTCCCACACCTCTTAAACATGGACGTGCTCAGCATTATGTGCTGTATGGAGAGCGCAGATCTGTGCCAGGCTGAGAGAGGAGACGCCAATCACAGCCTTCAAATGCCTCCAGGCAGCACAGGACACACCCACTGAGATTTTCTCCCTGGGGCTGTGGCACACAAAGGGTCCCCATCCATTTCTCTTTGATTAATAATGCCATGTGTGTTTTTGTTTTTTTTTAGTGCGGAAGGGAGAAGGAAGGAAGGGAGAAGGAAGGAAGGGAGGAAGGGATAAGGAAGGGAAAGAAGTGGAAGGAAGGGGAACGAGGAAGGATAGAGAAGGAAGGAGAAGGAAGGAAGGGAGAAGGAAGGAAGGGAGAAGGAAGGAAGGGAGAAGGAAGGAAGGGACAAGGAAGGAAGGGACAAGGAAGGGAGAAGGAAGGAAGGGAGAAGGAAGGGAGAAGGAAGGAAGGGAGAAGGGAGAAGGAAGGGAAGAAAGAAGGAAGAAAGGGAAGGAGAAGGAAGGAGAAGGAAGGAAGAAGGAAGGGAGGGAGAAGGAAGAAGGAAGGAAGGAAGGGAGAAGGAAGGAAGAAGGGAAGGAAGGGAGAGGAAGGAGGAGAAGGAAGAAGGAAGGGAGGGAGAAGGAAGAAGGAAGGGAGGGAGAAGGAAGAAGGAAGAAGGAAGGAGAAGGAAGAAGGAAGGGAGGGAGAAGGAAGAAGGGAGGGAGAAGGAAGAAGGGAGGGAGAAGGAAGGGAACACATTTGTTTAGAAGTATATTGATAGCCATCCATTGCCTATTCTGCTACAATGTGTTCCCCATTGTATACAAATATTAAGCCTGGGTATACCAGCACTTAACTCCAAGCCTGGCCAGATACCCCACTATACACCGAGATTTTAATGTATACCTGTAGGCTACAGAATGGTCAACATTAAATTTTACAGCCGTAACAGCTTGCTCAGATTTGCCATTTGGCTGTAAGGGGATTGGACACAATAAAAATTGTCACGTTAATATAGCGAGGAGCAGAATTACTACACCTGTCACAAGTAAAATATTGTGAACCCCCCCGAGCGTCTTACACAGATAATCGCTTCCACTTATTCACAGACGTAGGCGCATTACTAACCACTTTCCGTTTTGCACAGAGAAACGCATGGCATTCCAGGTGCTCATTCTGCTGGCTTTGAGCAATGTATGCAAACACCTTGTCGTGCTGCTTGTCAGCTGTGCAATAGGATATCCTGCAGGCACAAAAAGGAAAAGGTTTGTGTATACACAGGGGAGAGAGAAAAATAAATATAAAAAACACAAGTCGCATTATACATATTTTAATAAAGCAGCGATTTTAAAGTAATTAGAAATGGCGCAGACCAGGAAAAGGTTTGATGCAGCATGTTTGGAAACTGCACAGACATTCTGGGAGCCACCAGGGGACTTGTTGTTTCGGGACCAAAACCACCATTTCTTTAAAGATACAAATACTACATCTTCAAGTTATATACCAGTAAATACTGTAATAAAGAGGTGCAGTTTGGCAAGTTCACATTGCTTCTTTGGGTAGAAACACATGAAAGGGAGTCGTTATGAACACAGACTGCCATAAGAGTCAGCCAACCGCCAGAGTCTAACCAACATTTTAGGGGTCTCCCAGACTTCGTCAGCTGGGGGATAGGGTTCCTGGGGATTTTGTATCCGATTGGACAGTGAAAGAGCAGCAGCACCTGTCTTTCTGGGAATCATTAACCTTACATGTACCACACCATTAAAAACAAAGGTACATATTAAGGAGCGGCTCAGTGAGTAAAGACACCGACTGGCACAGAGTTTGACGCGGGGGAGCCTGGTTCAATTCCCGGTGTCGGCTCCTTGTGACCTTGGGCGAGTCACTTCATCTCCCTGTGCCTCAGGCGCCAAAGAATAGACTGTGAGCTCCACGGGGCAGGGACCTGTGCCTGCAAAATGTCTCTGTAAAGTGCTGCGTACAACTAGCAGCGCTATACAAGAACATGCTATTATTATTATTATTATTATTATATTTTTTTACATATAACTTGTGGTCTCAACATAATTCAAATACTGTATATTATCCATTTTCTTCTCCAAAAAAAAAAAAATGTTCATTCGTTTGGCGTTTGTTCAATTATTGGGTTTTGCTTTTCACAATTGTGCCAATCTGAGCCCATTCATTCAAATACCCCTTCTGCTGGGGTGGTTTCTAAATTGAAACACATGATGACTCTGATTCAGTCTCCTATGGACCATTCAATGTCATTCAAAATCCATCCTGTCTGCTAGAATCCATGGTTCCCCAGACTACTCTGCAATGTTAGTTTGCAAAACGGATTGTGGAGTGAGAGAGCAAGCACATTTAGGGTAAACATTTCATGGCTTGAGACACAGCAGAACACAAGTTGGATACATGATGTTTACATGTTCCAAGGGTTAGATAATATCAGCTGCACACTCAGGATTTTATTCTATTTCTTAGAATACGCAGCTTTCAACTTTCTAATCTTTTTACGGCCCAATAGTCCATGAATAGGTTAATTTAGTAGGAAAGAACTATACGAATCCAGTTTGAGAGGGTGTGTCAGAACAGCATAGCCCACATCTGTTCTCCATTTTTAACCTCATGTCTGCATTTGCCTGAAGCTTGTAACAGCGTCTAGAAGAATAAATCATTTGGAATGTTTATTTTCAGGATGCAATGCAATCAATGCCCTACATCTCCTTACTCAGGAGGGTCACATCGCGACTAAAAGTAGTAGTTTGTTGTAGCATGTTCGAGTAGGAGAGTGTACATCTATAGAGCTCTAGATTTGTAACACATTACATGATGCTGTATTATACTTTCTAATGGAGTAGTGTAGCGATGGTTAATAGCCAAGAGATCTTTAGCAAGCAACTAAATTGGCCGACCCTAGTAACGTTCATGGTGAGTTCTGTTAACCCCCAATTAGTGCCGACACTGCAATAGAACACAGGAATGTTAAAGTCCCGGCTGGTACAGAGGTGGGAGGAGACTGCGGGGTAAATCCAGGTCAAGAGGGTGTTTTATTCCCATCGGTAGGAAGACACTATGCAAGTCAGACTATTTGGAAAAGCAAACGTTTGGAAAGTGTTTTAGGCGTGAACTATTGAACATGGTTGTAGATTAGGGGTGCGGTTGATATAAATGAATAGGACTAAAATGACATTGTAATGAATAGCAAGTCTTACATGAATTTTAGTACACACAAAAAAAAAAAAAAAACAAATCCAGGAAATAAATGAAGTACTAATTTGCATGTCACTACCCAGAATCCCTGGCTGCAGTGGAAAGCATTGTATGCCGAGATAATGGGGAAAGGCAGGTTTGTGGGCATGTCTGAGACATGAATATGCTCACAAGTCATGGTCTTCTTTTGATTAATGTGGCCGTTACCCTGTGTTTTACCATGGCTTCAAATACCGGATCAAAATCTACTTTTGCCTTCAACAACATTGCCTTTATGGATTAACCCCTAGAGATCTGGGTTATCAGAATCAATCATTACAAATGGTCAGACAGTCAACAGTAGTGTTTACCAGTTCTACCTCCTTGTAACGTTATCCTGGTTCTGTGCGAAAGCTTTTGCAGAGTTAATGAGAGTGTCTTAGTATCAACGTGAACTAAACACTATTCAGATGCACACTGAGAACTGGTGCAATACATCAAAACTGCCTCAGCTCACACTGTTGTCTCCTAAATCTCCCCCCACTCTACACACCAAACACCCCCTCTCCCCAACGGCAAGTTAAACCTGAAAATACACCTTTTGAATTAAGCACTTCAATAGCCTGGACTTGATCACTTATCCCAACAGAGGCCCTTACCCACCATCAAGGACAGACACTGCCTTCCACTGCACTTACTCCTGTCACCGGCTGCCACACTCACAGTCTGTCATTTGGACTACGCTCTCCAGGCCTATGATCACTTGTAGGTTTGATGCACTTGTATTATAGTTCCTGTTATAAGCAAAAAGGAGGAAGAGAAGTGATTATTCTCCTCAACGCCAGAGTTGGAAGGGACCAACTTCTGGAGCAGAACCATCTGTAAGGAATAAGTGGGAAAGATCAACTCAGTCCTTCTCTTCACCAAGCATGCAGAACACGGCCTTCAGAAACACAACCATGTCCAAAGCCTGGGTACCAGGTTTGCTCTTGGGATCACAAAGATGTCCGCATGTGACCTATGGTAGGAGACAACTGCTTGACTAATCTGCTTGGTCACATCCATCAATTTGCCAAGCAACTGCACTAAAAGCAAACCAGATGGAGAAAGAAAAAAAAAAGTTCAACGACTCAAGTACCTAATCAAACGGGCCCTTACACATAGCATTCTGACGTCCCGAAAGCCTTTAACCAACCCAGACACACAGAGGAAGATCCCTTTTCAAGTATGGATCCCACAAAAATTGCTCCCGATGCTTTGGCTGCTCCATGACAATAGGAGTGGTGATTCTCAGTAACGGATCCATCAGACCACTTTAGATAAAGGCGGCAGTCAAGCAAGGCTGGCTCATTGCCTCAACACGCTCATCTAGGATTACTTACAATACCCAACCATCTTCCAGTCGTCGTCAAGAAGCTGCTCTACCAAAGAGATGCAAGCCATTTAAAAATTCAACTGACTCAGATAAAGAACCAAGACCACCCCAACTTTAGCGTGCTAACAATATTGTACGGTTTCTAGGCAACAGATTCCTCAGACAATAGTCGACGTCTTTACCAAGGCATACAAGAAAATGGGACAGGTGCCCAACACGCCAGAGACTTGCGTCCAAGCTCTCATTGAACAGTTCCCAGTTCCAACAATTCAGATGCAAGATTAGACCCTGGAGAACGTGGTGTATTTCCTGTAGCTCAGAAGTCAAACTTCATAGAAGTCAGACTGAAGACATCCAAAATTACTTCAAAAATGTGCAAGGGCAGCCTTTGGTTGCAGGATGAAATGGGTGTTAGATCAGATCCAAAACAAAAAAACGGTCATGAGTCCCACCCTGCTGTACACACAGTGCCGACACATGGACAATGCACAGGAGACCACAAGATGTTATAGTACAAATCAATTTTGTCGCCATAAGGATCTTTGAAACAGTGGGGAAGAGACAGACGCAACAAGACGTTAATGATCTTGCATCTCCATTATAATCACTTATTACACAATTCACCATGGGTTAAAAAAAACCCAAAAAAACAAAAAAACCACACACCACAACCCTACAAAAACTAGTTACGCTGCCACCATTAGACAATGCTTCATCTTTTACAGACGGGATTACAAATATTTGGACCTGAAGAAAATAGAAACGGTTGTTGCAAGAAATAAAGTTTTGAATCCCTGGAATATTCTTCAATTGCAAATCAAACTACAGCCAGACACAACGGCATTCTCTTCTTGCACAAACTCTGCTTACATGGTTGTTCCTCACTTCTAGAAGGGACGTTATTTGTTTAAAGTTGTGTTATTGTCATCTGTCGGTTTTCACCTCTTCACTACTTATTTTATTCCCTAAAAAGGAATCTTAAAGCCTGAATTAAATGTAGCTGCTAAGGCCCCAATTTTTTTTTTTTTTAAATCTAGTTTTAGACTTGAGGAATATTTTCTGAACGCATCAGGACAGAACCACGGATGTTTGCATGGATAACAGCCTTGTCGATTGGTGAATTGGAGAGTACTGCAGGATTTGGGATTTTTTAAATGGAGGAAAGAGTATCAGGTCCAGCCACTTAGGATGCCCCTACAAGGGGTCTAAAACTAACATAAATATCAAGGATAGGTGTGAAGAACCCAAAAAACAAAAAAATAAATAATCCAATCAAGGAGCAGAGATATTTTTCATGGAGTCAAAGACGCCAAAAATAAAGAGAAATCAATAGATCAATAGGCAACACAAGATAATTTAATGACTTAAAGTCATGGTAGCATCTAACAGATCAGTGCAAACTGGCACCTTCATCAGGTGCCTGAACTAAATGCACTTTATTTTTAGTGTGCTTGACTATTTGTTCATGGCCTTTTTAATTAATATTTGTAATAAAGAACGGCAATGAAGATATTAAAAAAAAAAAAAAAAAAAAAAGTGTGGTAATCTACATCAAATGGAATTGGGCAAGATAAAAATCAACAATGTGACCTTTAATGATCAATTCCTTCTGAAAGTATTCGCCACAATCCGCGTACCTGTAGATGGAAACATTCTCGATCAGGTCATTGCTTCCGCTGTCATACAGAATGATTCCTCTGGGGGACACTTTCAGAAGAACTTTCTGCAGTTTCTTTCCACCGGCTTTGGCCTTTATTGAAGGGATTAGAATAAATAAGCAGGTTAAAATCAGTTTGCAATGCAGCTAAATGCATAGATTTACACCATTTCAGATCAATATACTTGTGACGGTAAGGATATTTGGCTACTCTTAATTAAAAGGTTAAGTTCGCCATTACTGCTACCGGTCAACGATAGCATTTAGGTACATGTTATTGCACTCTTATTCTTAAAGTAGGTAGAAGTTGATGAAGTAATACTGCCGAAATCAGTATACTGTTGAAATGAATATATTACTGAAATAGACTGTGGGGGGGGGGGGGGGGTCTCTGGAGAAGGATTGAAGTCGATGTTCTGTTTCCATTTTGTCTGTTTTCAGTCTCCATTGTGTGTGTAAGAGCGAGTGTGTGGTTTGAATGTGTTTTGCTCACAGTAGATTTACGACTGTGCCTGAAGTAACGCCCACTTCCTGGTAACAAGAAGTGTCTGGTTTCTATAGAGAACAGTTTTAATGATCTGTAAAAATGATTGGTTTAAGAATTAAAGGAGTGGTTGGTGTAATCTGCCTGGTAGGGGACGGCACCTTTAAAAAAACACATTACTTAACTTTGGTCATCGTTGGGACAGCGACTCCAAATCATGCATAGAAGCCAGTGGCCACGCTGTGGCACTTTCTGCACCCACATTCCTAACGGGCGTCAGCGTTACAACGTGTCCGTGTGGAACGGAATGCAGAGAAGGACCTTGTAATCGCAATGCTGTGTCTGTATTGTGACAGAACACCCAGCTCCAGACCGCGCTCCCAGGCGATAACTATGCATGCAACTGACCCCACCGCCGCCAAGGGGACAGGAAACAAAACACTGCAGAGAAATGCATCCCAAACCGCTCAGGCACCAAAGGGGTTAAAATCAAGTCAGTTTGACATGTTGGAATACAGCATCAGAATAGGATTATACATCGACTATAGGAGAGTAACCTGAAGTTGGGCTGGCAGGACCTACACTGGTTTGGAGTGAAGTGTATTTACAGCAACTGCCAGCAATTGGCACCGAGTAAGCAGTACTAAAGTAGGATCAACACAACCATCCAATCAAGCCCAATTAAAAAGGTCACACTACACCTACGTAGCAGGGGGGGGGGGGGGGGGGGTTCAAGGTAGCCGCCAGAGCAACCCTTTTGTAATGACTAACCGTGTCATTGGCTTCCCCAAAACAAGCAGCAGAGATGTGGCGGCTTTCAGGTCTTGGGAAAAATTAGTGGTTGAATTTTAGGTGTCTCTGAATAGGGAAAAGTTTGTAAATTGTGTTTTTTTTTTTTTTTACATTTAAATATCGGCATGTGGGTGTGCGTTATTTGGTTAACTGTACATGTGCAAATCTGTGGGTGACCATCAGAGTATTAATGTATATTGCGTGCATATCAATGGGTACATCTGTATGCATCATTGTATTTGTGAGTGTATACAGTGGGGTAAGAGATCAGGCGATTTATGCGAGGTTGACAGCGATAAATGCCAAAAGATACCATTCAACACTACGGAGGAGAGTCCCGAGCGTTGCAAGGGTGTAAGAATGAAGGGTGTCACCCGTGAGCGCCAATGTTATTTATTAAATGAACCCACAAAACCATAACAGACTCACTGTTGCCACAATCCTCTTCACAGCAGCTGCAGATAAGTCCTCTCCCTTCGGCTGTTCCACCAAGGTCATGCCCAAATATTTCAGATGAAATAGCATTCCTTCCAACAGCGTTTCCCTGGTGTCCGTCCAATTCTCTGGCAGTTCTAATACAAAAATATATATATTAAAAAAAAAGGACAAAGAGTTCACAAAGTGTTATTTCCTTTAAATAAATCTGACCTGTAAAGGTATTTCAGATCCAGTCCTTACACCAATGCCAACAGGACTCCCAACATCTTTAATATCTCCCAAGGATACCGGTAGTAAGGTCATTATATTTAGGGTCATGAAACAGTCACTGTTTATCAAGTTCGTACAAAATTCAGGCTGGGCCCCTAGAACAGAGGGGTGCTCATCTAGAGTCCTCAAGACACCGCAACAGGTCAGGTTTTATGGATATCCCAGCTTCAGCACAGGTGGGTCAGACGTTGAATGAGCTTAAAACCCAACCTGTTAGAGGGGGGGGGGGGGGTGACTTGAGGGTTCAGCAGCAACACAGAAACTACAACTAGCACATAGAGACAGAGACCTTGATGGGCGCATGGACTGTGGCGCGGTCAGATTAGAAAGAAGAAGCTGGCGTGGAGAAGAGATTTGCATCCGGCATGAGTCAGTGGCTACAATTAAAGCTGTAGTTCTAGCAATATCATACAGGTTTTTTTTTATTTTAATAAATCAGTTCTGTACTATGAGAAAATACTTGCAGCGTATAATAAATATATATATTTTTTTCCCCCCCAAACGGCAACTTTAGGATTCATTACCTAATTAATTTCTAGGTCCATCAATTCCAAGCAGTGAGTAGACAAGATATATTACCAGTTCACACCTTTTTTTTTTTTTTTCCATATAGATGGGTATTTTTATGCTGCTATCTGGAAGGGACTTTGCAACAGTTAGTTCTGGAACAGCCACCCCGCTTGTCAAAGCACGAGATCATTTGGGTTTGCCATTAAACTACAGATCGCTTTGAGCGTTGGCAGAAAAATCTAATTATATTTTAGCTCCAATGTCAACTTCAAAGTTCACATACCCACGCCGACCTCGCTCTCTTCCTCCTCCCCCCCCCCCCCAACCAAATAAACATTTCATTCTCCATCTCTGAGAAGTTGGGATGGAAGGCCCGACTCGCAGGGCGCTATGCAAATTCAGATTGTTCCCTTGGGGAGGGGGAGAAACCAGGACAAAGCGTGGATATGAGCTACTTACAAGCATGTCCCTTGTATGGTACACAGAAGAAAATAAAAAAAAATTTATTGTAGATTTTCACATTACAGTTATACATATACAAAAGAAGTGTGGAAAACGAGGGGGGGGCATATTTGATTATATTGTCAGACTTGCAACTAAATACTTCTGATTCAGGGTTGTACTTTACTGCATATTACTGATGCTCTTAAATACAGGCACATGTATATATATTTCCTAGAGTTCCCTCACGGTACCCATGGAGTTTTAGTGGAGAGTTGCATTACATGTAGGACTGGGGGGGAGAGGGTCAGTCTGGAGACCTTATTCATATGGAGGTGTTATTGTTTAGGCCTGGTGTGCCCGTGTGGAAGAACCAGGCCTGCCAGAGACTTGACCATACACATTGTTTTACACCAATGGCCATACGCTGCATCCTTTGGGATTAGACAAAAGGCGATGTCACTGTCAGCAATGGAAGGGTTCTTTATAATAAAGCCAGGAAAAATGTGGCACTTCCTATCTTTAGAGACTTCTGGTAGATACAATATCTACATTGAAGACTGGATCACAACAGCTTTTTTTTAGCAAGAACGCCCCCCCCCCCCCCCCCCCCCACACACATCCACAAGAAAGTATTAATGTGCCTGGAAGGGGACTTTCTTCTCCCCCCCTCCCCGAAGGCTGCACAATTAAAAATCACCTTTCCTGTAGGCTCAATGACCGTGTGATTTTGCATGCAAGGGATTGGATATATTTAGAAAGGTACAAGGTGAAATGCTGACAAAGAGCATGCGCTCCAGTATTGATCCAGGGAGAGATGTGATCACCGTTCACTGAAGTCAAGGTCTCCCCTCCCCCCATTGAAACAATAGCACTTAGCCGTGTGCGCCATCTTCAGTGTAAAAACTCAGCCAGTTACAATTGGGCCATGTCCCTTTCCAACCCGGACCAGGCTAGTGTTACTCACATTCATTTCCAATGCTCAGGACATCGGCCATAGCACCGTGTCCTGCAAGGGGACGCCATGTGCCCAGATAGATGGGAGAAAAAAGGCCGAGACCCTTCAACATGCGGAGATACCGCTTCCCAGGGCGGCAGCCGGGGGAGTCCCATTCATTTAAGCAAGGATGTGCTCTGTGCCAGCACATGGAAGCCAGCTTCCCAGTATATCGAATAGGTACCTCTGAGACGCAGTCTCCCCTCTCCCTGCAGAAGAGATCAGCTACATTCCAATGAATGGGATACAAATCTTCTCCAGCACAGGGAAGACACGTCACAGCATACAGAAGAACCTAAATTGAGCATCGCTAATTTGTGTGTCAATAACTGGAGATTTAATTAAGCACCAATAATTGAAAAAAAAAAAAAAAATTATTGAAGTGCTTTGTGGGCCGTGACAGTAAAGTTTAATGGAATTACAGGTTACCATAGCAACCTGCTGTATTGATAACCAAACCCCAGTGCATTCTGGGTAATAGTCATGTAGCTACAGAAGGGGATAATTTAATTTTTTTTTTTTTTTAAAAGACTGAAAACCAGGAATTGGCTCAAGCAGCAGATATGTTTACATCCATTGCACCACCACATGTACACTGAGGAACAATACATTACAGGGATTCCATTCAATAAGTGCAACGAACACACAAATCAGATGAGGCAAGGAAGTCCCTGCCCCAGGCAGCTTACAATCTTACACGAGTCAGGATTCTCAGCCTGAGTTTACAGCATGTGAAGGACTGCTGCCATGGGAAAAAATAATAATAATTATTTGTTATTTTATTATAAAAAAGTGCATTTTTGGTATCAGAAGACAGTTTTTTTTTATTCTTCAGCAAGGGATCCGTGTTTAGATTGTTCAATACATTTTTATTTTTTTAAATTAAGGCCATTTTTAAAGCCAAATATTCCTTAACAGCATGTAAATGTGGCTTTAAATGCTAGTAGACTGATTCCTCCTCCACACAATAACATCTAGTTCATGTTGAAATCATGACCTGCCTTAAGAACAGGAAAAGGCTAAGACAGAAATAGAAATCAGTTTCCCCAAGAGACTTCGTTAAAGGGACAAAAACAATAAAAACACAGCGTGTTAACATTAACAAGTGGTCAGGGGCAGCAGGAGTGGATTGATGCAGGGGTGGATGGATTGATGCAGGGGTGGGTGGATTGATGCAGGGGTGGGTGGATTGATGCAGGGGTGGGTGGATTGATGCAGGGGTGGGTGGATTGATGCAGGGGTGGGTGGATTGATGCAGGGGTGGGTGGATTGATTGCAGGGTGGGTGGATGATGCAGGGGTGGAGGGATTGATGCAGGGGTGGGAGGATTGATGCAGGGGTGGGAGGATTGATGCAGGGTGGGAGGATTATGCAGGGGGTGGGAGGATTGATGCAGGGGTGGGAGGATTGATGCAGGGGTGGGAGGATTGATGCAGGGGTGGGAGGATTGATGCAGGGGTGGGAGGATTGATGCAGGGGTGGGAGGATTGATGCAGGGGTGGGAGGATTGATGCAGGGGTGGGAGGATTGATGCAGGGGTGGGAGGATTGATGCAGGGGAGGATTTTTGCATAGGGCTCTTGAGTTTCTGGCTTACACAGATGGAGTCCCAGGGCAAAATCCATGGTAAGCTGCGGAATCAGATCGGCCTTAAAATGTCCAGAGGCCTCAGAATAACTGGGAGACTCCCGAAAATTTGGGGTAAACTCAGGAGATCGACTAGATCTCCAGTGTCAGTCTGAGCAAGTGCAGCAGCAGCAGCCAGGTGTGTGTTTAAGTCAGTCTGTTATGCATGTACGCAAATTCATCCCAATGCCACCTAATCATTTTAAGTCCTCCTGACTGAGCTTCAACAGATCAAACTCCCTCCTCCTGCACTTCTATCCAAGAGCAGTTCTGGTTCAATCTCAATGCTAGACAAGCTCAACACAAAGCACACACCATCACTGCTGCAATAATAACTGGACATTCCCATTCAATATGCTGGGCAGGGGCTTCCCAACGCGGGGAAAGGAGACCGACCTTACCCATCACGTCAGGTGTTTTTAAATGAAGGTTTTAGAACGTTCATGTCACCGCCAAATGCCTCGGAGAGTTTACAACGCAGATATCTCATGCGACTGGATTGTCCGACCTCAATTATAGGGACCTTTTATGCGCCTTTGAGATATATATCTCCCCCTCTCAGGAATGGGGGTTACCTGGAGCAGAATAATGGTACAGCCAGACCATTTCACTTCTGATTGAATTCACGATACACATTAGCTACGTGTGCTGCCATCATTAATCAAACCGTAACATAATTACTTTGTCACTCCGCACTAGTGCAGGTAAACGGCTTCTTTGAAAACGGTTATCACCAAAAGACAGGAGACAAAGACTGTAAAAACCCACCAGAGCATTTACCACTGAGACGTTGTTTATATTTTTATTTAAATATTCATGCCAGTCCAAATTGTTTAAAAGCGTTGTCAGTTCCTTTCAACCTATAAAAATCCGCGTCTCTGCCCTGCAATCAAAGTTGGAGTTAAGTAATTTAGACTGTCCAAACCATGGTGAAAATGCCTCGGTCTGTACATGTTAAAGGTTCTGGAAACACTATGGGGGCATGCGTAAATATGGGTATGAAAATACAGAATTAAATAGGAAATGTGGCTGATCTCTTACCTGGGTGGATCCTGTATGTAGGAGACTCCATCCAGTAAGCAATACAAGTGTTAAAAATAAACATTTACAAAGACATTATTACGGAGGAAAAGTGAAAAATAGTTGCAATACCAGTTAGCATCCAACAAGAACTTGGCAATGTAATGGCCTTTCAGAATAAGAATAAATAATAAAGTCAGACTTAAAGCCTCTAAACATCGCAACAACCAGATAGTTATTTTTTATTTATTTTTAGACACCGAATGCAGGTTTAAAAAATAAAAAACAAGTTGAAGACTTCTCCAAGCGGATAGAAAGGGGAGAGGGGGGGGGAAGAAGGAGAGGGGGAGGGGGCGGCTGTTTGGATCTAAACTGCATTCATTTGAGCTCCTAGAACCCCCTGCATCAGAGACACCTCTGGAGCTGCCGCCGGTACCTCACGCAGATATAAATACCCCACACTGGCCAATCGGAAGCTGCGACATAACGCCTTCCTATTGGCTCATATACAGAGAGATTGAAGCTGCCATATTGTTCCAGTCTGGGGGGGGGGGGGGGTGCTACGCCAGCACCTATGGGGGCAAGTCTCAGGAAACAGGGTGTCACCGGAAAAACCTCCCCCCCCCCCCCCATTATATAGGTGGGAAGCAGGACACACAAGCCAATAGCAAAGCTTTGGCAAGTATGCGAAAATAGTTCTCTGCGCATCAGAATGCTTTTGCCAATCAAGTGTCACCCACCCCCATCCCATCATGGAGCCAACATAGAGGCAGGCTTTGCCTGTGCAAATTTGCTTAACACCGACAATCTAGAGTAGTGTCAGACATTCATCCGAGGCCCCCCCAGGAAACCCAGTTATAGGGCCATGGAAGAAAGATTATGGGAAAGGGGGTGGGGGTGGGGAGCACCGCACAGGCGGCCAGCCAGAGGAGCAGGTGCCCAGTGGAGGGGGCACCCTGCCAAACCCCTAGAGTTGCCGCCTGGCTTCCAGGTCAGTCCTGGCTCTCCTAAGCCAAGAACCAAATGTGAACACTTATAAGTGTCAGATTTAGGCAACAAAATAAATAAAGAAGAGGGGGCATCATCCAGATGTGACCCCTTAAACCAGGGGTGTTCGAGATTCTCTGCGGGGAGCGCAGGGGTTTACAGAGGACCCCCGCGCTTCCTGAAAGCACTTAAATTAAATGCCAGGGGAGCGGCCAAGGCCCTCTGTAACTTCCAATTACCCTGCCAGGACTGCTTCTGGCGTTCAGAATCGCCAGAGCCAAGGTAAGGAGGGGAAAGGACGGGGTTGGGGGAGGGGGAAGGGAGGTTGAGGACGGCGGTGATGATCACGGATCCCAGCGTGGGAGGGGCAGATAACCTCCTCTGTCAGGGGCACAGGGTTGCATACGGGGCAGGGAGTGGCGCGATGAGGGGGAGATGGTGACGGAGGGGGGGCAGGGGAGGGGGTCGGTGTGAAGGGGGTCCACGGGGAGGAGGGGCGTGGGGCAGGGTGGAGGGAGGGAAGGGCGTGGGGGACGGGAATTTAGGGGGGAGGGGAGGGAAGGAGGGGAGGGAGGGGCAGTGGGAAGCGGGTGGAAGGGGAGTGGGAGGGGGGGGCAGAGGAGGGACCAGGGATGGAGGCGTGGGGAGGGGGCACTCCGGGGAGGGGCCGAAAGGGGGGGGGGAAAGGGGAGGGGAGGGAAGGGGGGGGGATAAGGGTCGGCGAAGGGGGGAGAAGGGGGGGGAAGGGCCGGGGAAGGGGGGGAGGGAGTGGGGGACGGGAAGGCGGCGAGGGGGAGAGGGGGGCCGGAAGGGGGGAAGGGAGGGGAGGAGGCAGGGCAGGGGGGAAGGGGGATACGGGAAGGGGAAGGGGAAGGGGGGAGGGGGCCCGAGAAGGGGGGGAGAAGGGGGGGGGGGGGGGGAAGGGGGGAAGGGGAAGCGGGGAGGAGGGGAGGGAGAGGAGGAAGGGGGGGAGGGGAAGGGAGGGGGGGAGGGAAGGGGGGGGGGAGGGGCGGAGTCGGGGTAGACGGGGATAGGCAAAGGGGGGGAAGGGGGACGGGGATGGCAAGCGGGGGATGGGGGGGGGGAGGGGAAGGGGGTGAGGGGGGGAGTGAGAGGGCAGCAGGAGGGGAGAGCAGTGGGATGGCACTCTGTAGAAACAGGACCACAGCCTGCGCTTTATGCAACCTCGCAAGCAGCCGCCGTGCAGGCTTGTGGGGGGTTTCCAGGGAGCGGCCCCTCCTGGGGTCAAAGGGAACTCACGGCAGGGACAGGTTTAAAATTTAATCTTACAGGGAATCAGACAAGTGTTAAGGAACAAGGTGTTTGCCGTGTGTTCAGTTTCACGTGTGTGGGTAATTTGCTAAAAGTTGCAGATGAGGATTGTGGCTTTAAAGAAAAAGAAATATAATGAGACCCCCTTCATGCGGGATTATTTAGGGGCGATTAATCGAACATGGGGACACAAAAAATAATAAAAAAAGGCTAGTGGTAGGAGCGTGTCATTTGGAACCCGTTTCCTTGTAATATTGGGCAAGCCATAAAATTAGATCGTAAGCTCTTCAGGGTAGGGACAATCTGCTTGGGGGGGGGGGGGGGTCAAGTAGTACATGGTTACTTTGACGCGTTTCGGGCACTGAAGGTTTAGGAGCAATTAATTTAGAGACTGCTTTGGATTTCTGCTATCAAG
This sequence comes from Ascaphus truei, assembly GCA_036426205.1. Taxonomy (NCBI): domain Eukaryota; kingdom Metazoa; phylum Chordata; class Amphibia; order Anura; family Ascaphidae; genus Ascaphus; species Ascaphus truei. The sequence continues at coordinate 77,245,277 of CM071572.1, forward strand.
CGTTTGAATGGACATACCAGCACTAACACCTTTCATTTATGCTTTTACAGTTGTTTCATTATTCCATTCAATTGCACTCTCGTTTATTCTTTTTGGAGGAATGGGTTTTTTTTGATGCAGCACTGACTTGGATCTTCTATCCCTATACACATATACTAGTCCCAATGTCAGGTTACATTTTTGTCTGTATTTAAAAGTTTGTTTTGGGAAATCGGTTTTCAAGTCTTGAGAAATCAGATTGAAGTAGTTCCCACTGTCGGAGAAGCTAGGGCTGTGTGCAATAAAATCTGTCATTTAAACATTAATTTTCCCAACGCAACACTAAATCCTATTGGGTATTACAGGGTTCAGACATTAAAACCTTTACAAAGTAAAACTATATTACAATATTCAAACAGATTTAAAAAGGTTTAGGAAATTGGAATTTTCTACATGTTCTTGGATAGGAAGAATCCCCATTGTCAAATGAGCATTCTCCGAACCTTATGTATTTCATACCAATTTCAATCCTGATAAGGATTATAAACTATGCAAAGCAAAAAACATTCCATTTATTTGGAATGGCAAAGGTCCTAGAGTTTGCATGTGTCCTAATAAGTTCGAGCCCTAGGACAGGCACTAATACTGCGGAAAATTGCATCGTGCGTTGGTGTGTGCGCGTCGGGTTACTGTAAAAGGCATAATTAATACAAGGATCCGCTGCAAGGAATGTATTAGTGTGAAGATTCAGGGATCGCGGCGTCGCGCCCTGGTTCCTCTGCTCTGCTATTGCCCCACTGCGCGTGGGCGCGTCCCTCACCAGCGTCACTCACCTCCGGCGGTTTCTGGGGTTCCCCGCCGTCCTCGGCGTCCTCGGGTCCCTGCATCCTCTCACGCGGCCGCATTGTGGCACGGGCGCGCGCCTGAACAGCGCGCGCCGGATGAAGATAATTTATTCACTGCTCTTTGCAGTGAAAACCCGCCCCCAGACACAGTAATAGGATCTCCTGTCAAAACAAGAGTCCTCACCTGCCTCCAATCTAGGGGACCTTCCAGGATGGCTCCACGTCAGTCCTCCAGGTCTGCCTTTCACCTCTGATTGGTCAGCCACACTTTATTATGCCGGTCTTTCCCACACTCATTGCTCGACATAGTTTCCACTTGGATTTACACTCTGGCGTTTTCTCTCTCATTCTCTCAGGTTCGACTTGCTTGGCGGACGTCTCTCTCTGGCTCTCGGACCCCTGCTTGGACAAAACGACCTTCCGGAATTCTCCAATCCCTGACCTTGGCTAACGGCAACGACGACGGCATTTACACCCGGGTACCGGCAAGTATTGCTAGCTAAACATCACCGGCCTGGCAACGCACAAATCACCCACACTCCGGACACGCTCCCTTTGCTGCGGGTGCGTGCCTCTATACGTTCCTCACCTCAGGTGAAAGGAACGGGTCGGTCTGCGGGCAGCACCGGCGTAACATTATGTCGAGCCACAAGACGCAGACCAGACTGATGTGGACTCTATGAGACAGCCATGTACCAACAAATCCAGGTCTTAAACGGATCAAGGGCTCTCCTCTCCAACAGGTACAGGACTGTTCTCTACAGCTCCACGCGGCTGCCCACCCCGCAGCCTGAATTATCTCAACTTCATTCTCAGTTCTGAAGATTCCGGTCCGAGGCACTCACGCAGGGGATCCTCATGCCGTCTGCTGGCTTTCTCAACCAGTGTGAGATCCAGTTCGAGATGGCTCCGCAGCGTATGCTACTGCCGGAAAAAAAGGTAGCCTACGTAATAGTTTGCTCACAGGTAATGCGCTGGCATGGGCCTCTCCGATTGGGAATTACGTCTGATATTACCCGCGATTTACGCGGCCTTTCAGACGGACTTTCGACAGGTCTTTGATACCCCTGCACGTCAAGAGACGCTTCTGATTCCTGCTAGAGCTTACACAGGGACGTCGGCCTGTGGGCCAATACGCCTTGGAATCAGAACCATAGCAGCTGAGAATCATTGGGGTCGGAGGCCTTATTTCGCCGTCTTCTGGAGAGGCTTATATCGGATTCCCTGAAGGATGAACTTGTTCTCAACCAGGCCAGAACTACTGGAGGACCTCATCTCCCTGGCCATCATCGTATGGATAGCGTTCTCAGGTGCGCAAGCGTCAGGCGCCAACATCCCCAGTCTAGCCTTTCCGTGCTCTTTTCAGGTTCTCTACTACCCAGAGACCCGTCTTTCCCCGCTGCCGGCGCTGGCGGCCCCAGAGCCGATGCAATTGGAGTTCAGCAAACTCGGGCACCGTTTACGACAACTTCGCTCTACTGGGGTGTGTGCCATCATTGCGGCTTATCCGAGCAGCGCACATTCGTAACCATCCACCATCTCGGGAAACGACTAAGCCCATGAGTACGGAGGGGCGCTCTCTGGGTACTAATCTCCTTGTCCCTCCCAGAAGGGAATTTCCCAAAAGATTGATTATTCCCATTCTCCTTTCAGGGCCGACTTTCCACACCTCACAGCAGCATTTATCGATTCCGGCGCAGGAGAGGGAACTTCATAGATCAAACCTTTTCTGAACAAAATCATATTCCGCTTTCCAGGAAGGACTCTCCCGTTGCCTTGGTCGGGTGATTGATAATTGGCCTCTCACCGGCTTATATCTCCTTAGAGACCGGATATCACCCTTTCTACTCATTTCTCACAAAGAGACTCTGGGCTTTGACGTTATTCATGCCCCCGGGACACCTATTACGCTTGGCTTGCCCTGGTTAGAGAAGCATAATCCACCATCGATTGGGTTTCTCCTAACCCTATTAACTGGAGGTCAGATCCAGAGGAACAACTTTTGTCTACCAAGCAACCTCCTTTCTATAGCCAACACATCCAGTCCTCTAGGGAGTTACCTCTCCATATGCTGAATTCTGGACATTTTTAGCAAAACACAGTCTGGCTTCTACCCCCTCATCGTTCCTCTACGTGTGTCCGATTGACTCGGTACCTGGTTATACACCTTGCCTAAGGCCAAATTTCCTTCACTCTCTGTTGCCCGAGACAGAGAAGCTATGGACGATATATTCGTTTGAGAATCTTTAAGCGGGGGTTCATACGTCATTCCAATTCTCCTGCGGGGGGCCGGATTCTTCTTGTCAAAAAGAAGATGGCACTCTCAGACATGTATTGATTACCGGGGTCTGAACCATATCACACGGTGAAGAATCGTACCTCTCCCACTCATCTCCGAACTCTTGATAGACTTCAGGGGGCCAAACTCTTTACTAAACTGGACTCCGTGGGGCATACAATCTCATCCGTGAGGGCGATGAATGGAAGACTGCCTTCTAACACCCGTAGCGGACACTACGAATATCTAGTAATGCCCTTCAGGTTATGCAATGCACCGCAGTTTTTCAGAGACTTCATAATGATATCTTTCGGGACGTTCTTAACCGCTTTGTCATTGTATACTGGATGACATCCTTTATTTTTTCTCAGAAACTTACAGGATCATATCATCCACACGAGTTGTGCTTCACGCCTCCGCGAGAAACCGGTTTGTTTGCTAAAATGGAGAAATGCATTTTTTCATCAGTATCTACACTGCCTTTCTTGGGTACATTATCTCCAACAAAGGTTGGCCATGGACCCAGAGAAACTGAAAAGCCGTCGTAGATTGGCCGCCAACCCAATCCCCTCAAATCTATTCAACGGTTTTTAGGTTTTTCTAACTATTACCGAAGTTTATCCGCAATTTTCTACCCATTGTCGCTCCTATCACGTCACTGACCAAAAAAGGTGCAGATCCGTCATCTTGGTCTCCAGAGGCAGTCACGGCATTCGAGACACTGAAAACAACTTTTGTCTCTGCTCCCATCCTTCGACACCCAAACACGAATTTCCCATTCACCTAGAGGTTGACGCTTCGGACTGTGGGGCTGTGCGGTTCTGTCTCAGAAATTTTTCTTCCCAGGATTAAACTTCATCCTTGCGGGTTTTTCTCCAAAAAAAGTTCTCTTCTGCAAGAGAAATTATGACGTGGGCAATAGGGAACTTTGGCCGTCAAGTTGGATCTTCAAGAATGGGAGACATCTTCTGGAGGGGTTCTAAAGAGCCTTCACTATTCTCACGGACCATAAAATTATTGTATATTGAGAATGCCCGTCGTTTAGGTCCCCGCCAAGCACGCTGGTCGTTATTTTTTCTAGATTTAATTTGTTCTCTCATATATTCCCGCACTGAAACGTCAAAGCGGATGCTCTCTCCGGCAATACTCTTCTGAAGAGAGATCAGTAAAAGACCACGAGTACCTTCCTAAACAAAAAATCTTAGCAGCTGTAGCATTCAAGATCTTGAGAGGATCATCAAGTCTCAAGAAATCTTCCGATCGGTTGGTTGTTCTAAAGACTTCCTTGTACGTGGAACCCAAATTCATCCTGAAATACGGATTGGGGACATGCCGCCCGTTCGGAGGGCATCCTGGATTCAAGAAGACGTTGGACCTCATTCGTCGCACTTTCTGGTGGCCCAATATGGTAAAGACCATTCTTGAAATTAACGGTCCTGTCCGGTAGTGTTGCGCGTAACAAGATTCCTCGTCAGAAACCTCAGTGTCTTCTCTTACCTTTACCTATTCCGGAGCGTCCCTGGTCCCACATATCGATGGATTTTATTGTGGAGTTACCTAGGTCGAATGGCTATGAATACCATTCTGTGGTAGTGGAGTCGGTTTTCCAAGATGGCACACTTATCCCTCTCAAGGATTACCCTCCTCACCCGCCCTAGCTGATATTTTCTCCAAGAAGATTTTTCGGATACATGGGATTCCCATATCCATCGTGTTCTGATCGGGGTTCACAGTTCGTCTCCAAGTTCTGGAGAAATTTCACAAGAGACTGGGATTATCATCTTCCTTTTCTTCTGGTTACACCCTCAATCCAAGGACAGACCGAGAGGGTTAAATCAACCCTCGAGAAATACTTAAGGTGTTCGTCTCGAATTTCTCAGGATGACTGGGCCAGAATTACTTATCTGGGCTGAGTCGCCCTTAATTCTTCCAGGAATGAGTTCTACCCGCGAGACCCCCCTTCTTTATTAACTATGGATTCCATCCGGCTCGTCTACCGATTCTAAAGTTCCTCTGGGTATACCAGCCGTGGACGGCATATTGCCTCCTACAGGACTCTTCGTCTCAGAATCCATCTGCACTACAAAAGCATCATTGTTTCAAAAACCCAGGCTGATCGTCACCGTCGTCCGGCACCTAACTACAAAACTGGAGACAAGTTGGCTATCATCCAAGAACATCCATCTCAAAACGCCTTCCATCAAATTGGGCTCCCAGGTTTCTGGGTCCCTTTTCCATCTTGGAGCAGGTAAATCGGTTTCCGTCGAGAAACAACCAACAAAATGAAAGTGAGGAACCCTCAGCACTTACAATAACGAAATCTCAAACCAAATCTACGATAAATACACTAGCGAAAGATCCGGATTCCACCACATACTCAGGCCGGCCAGAGATGACGCAGCTAGCTCTCAGCCATCCACTAGGCCCCCCATCCTACCTACCACTTCCCTCCCCGCTGTTTCTCCCAGTCCGTTCATTTTCTCCCACACAGCTATTGCCCCTGTAACACATTATTTTTCACCTCGCGTCTCACCAGTTCATCTCAGTAACCTCTTCCGCCACACCTTTCCAGGATCCGGATGTTCAGGATACGAGTCAGCTTTATATTCCGTCTTTCAAGGTAATCACTCTTGTACCCTGGAGAGGTTTTGGATCCCGAAGAGAGGTCAGGGACCCCTGAAAGTATCATGCTCCAGGATTCTCCTCAACGCTTCCGAGAGAAGTTTCATCAAAACCATGGAAGGATCGTCCTGAGGCCGTCCTGAGGGTGGTGGGGTACTGTGAGGATTCAGGGATGCGGCGTCCGCGCCCTGGTTCCTCTGCTCCTGCTATTGCCCCCACGCGTGGCGTGTCCCTCACCAAGGTCACTTCACCTCGCGGTTCTGGGGGTTCCCCGCGTTCCTCGGCGTCTCGTGGTTCCCTGCATCCTCTCAACGCGGCCGCCATGTGCCCCGGGCCGCAGCCTAACAGCGCGCGCTCGGATGTAGATAATTTATTCACTGCTCTTGCGTGAAAACCCGCCACAGCACAGTAATAGGATCTCCTGCAAAACAGAGGTCCTTCACCTGCCTGCCAATCTCAGGGGACCTATTCCAGGATGGCTCACGCGTCCTCCGCCTGCCTTCACCTCTGATGGTCGCCACACTTATAATGCGGTCTTTCCCATACCTTGCCACGAATAGTTTTCCCTGGATTAACTCTGGCGTTTTCTCTCTCATTCCTCAGGTTAAACTTGGCTTGGCGGACGTCTCTCTCGGCTCTCGACCCCTGCTTGGCAACGACTTCGGATCTCCAATCCCTGACCTTGGCAACGGCAACGACGACGGCATTTCTACACCGGTACCGGCAAGTATTGCTAGCATAAACATCACCTGGCCTGGCAACGCCACAATCACCACACTCCGGACACGCTCCCTTTGCTGCGGGTGCATGCCTCTATACGTTCCTCACCTCAGGAAAGGAACGGGTCTGGTCTGCGGGCAGCACCGGCGTAACAATTAGGCCAAGTATGTGTGAGGACTGGGGGTCACGGCGGTCGCAGCGTGACCTCCCTCACCCTCCTTTCGGCTTCCCGCTTCTGTGGGGCTCCGTGCCTCGCCGCTCCCACCGCGACACTGTGGTGGGGGGGGGGGCTCCCCCGTCCTCTCCGTCGGCGGCCGCTGCTCCGCTGTGCGGTGGTGCTCGGGCGGCTGCCATTGCCCCTGCGCGCGCATCCCCTCCACCGTACGGAGCGTGTGCCGACACAAGCTTAATTTATTCACTGCTCTTGCAAGTGAGCCACGCCCCCCGCCCACGCGCTGGTTACCAGTTAACCCTAAGCCTTACCACCTGGGGCCTATTATGGGAACCAATCATGTACACTCCTCGGGATCCTCCAGGCCTGCCTCTGCTTCCCATGGTCAGCCACAGTATATCGTACGTCTCACCTCTCTCACATCGCTCGACATAGTCTCTTGATGTCTCATTCTGGCTCTCCCTATGTCTTTGTTACTCAGGTTACGACTCGGCTCGGCGGGGACTTCTCTCTTTGGCTCTCGACCCCGGATCTCCCTGACGACGCAGCTTTTTTCGCCCCTGGACCCCTGCTCGGACCCCTACCTTCCGGACTCACCTATCCCTGGCCTTGTGCTAACGGCAACTACTACTACTACTACTACTCTGCTTCCGTGTACCGGCAAGAATTGCTTCTGCTATTCCCACCTGGCCAGGCAAACCACAACACCACACTCCGGACACGCTCCTTCTGCTGCGGGTACGTGCACATATACGTTCCCACCTCAGTATAAGGGACGGGTTGGTCTGCGGGCAGCACCGGCGTAACAGTATGTTGACTAACAGAGGAAAGGTGAGCACTCAAGGGGTAATGTGTAAAACCAGCACAGGTAGTCCAAAGATAAGTAAGATATTACCTCTGAGTCGAAGCAGTGGGGAAATCAATCCTGGGCCTCTTATACTCACGGTGAGGCGCACCGTCTACTGATTCAACTGTAAATCTGGTGTGCGTCGCGTCCAATCAGAAAGTCGAACAAGGAGTCCTTGAGAAAGCGCATTCTGGTGCGAAACGCGTGGGAGGAGATTTTTTTTTTTGTCCTGTTTGAATTTTCTGTTCGTGTTTTTTAGTATGTAAACTAATAAATCTTTTTTATTTTTCAATCATCCATTGAGTTTTCCGCTTTTTCACAAGGTCCGCAGTCCCAGCAGCAATCTCCTGCTTTTTTTTTTATTATCTAAGTATTAAAGGCGGCAAACCCAGGGGATATGGTACAGACCATCAGCACATCCAAAGGTCCTCTTCTGGTAGGGGATACTCATTCATATCACAGTACCCAATCACAGAAAGAATCTGTGTGGTTTTGGCATCATTTCTGCCCAGTTTTTTTGCTGTCAATAGGTTTCCTAAACGTCCTTTTTTTTCAACAATTATTTAATACTAGAGATGCGGGAACCGTTCACAAACGTTGGTAAGTCGGCGAAATTTGCTGCTTTTCCACTCAATATTTAAGTTTTAAATATTTTTAATACAGCAACGTTTGTTGCAAAAATCTGGCATCATATTGATAATTTAAAAGACAAAAATATCAATGCTACAGCCAATGGGCCAAAATAACGTTATAGCCTGCAGGCACGTCACGACCAGTGAGCAGGTCTTAATGGGTTTCATTATATTGATAATTTAGGCGCCAGTTTTAAATACATGATCAAAACATTTGGCAAAAGCTGTCAAATTTTGAAGTAGAAGTGACGTTTTGCGCTCTTTAGTCATAATAAAATCCTGCACTTTTGCAACAAAAGTTTCAGATCCGAATTCTACACACTTCACACATATTTATTAAAACATGTAGCCAGGTCTTCCCTCCGAGCATCCCCCTGTGCCCCTCCCCTCCCCCCCCCCCCCCGGCTTCTCCTTACCTCCGCTACCAGCGGGGGGAATGCGGGGGAGGCGAGCACATGCCAGAGGCTCCGGAGGTACCAGTAAAGGTCACCGTCATCTTGCGCGCAGTTGCGCCAGGGCAGAACCAACAGCAGTGCGGCGGCCAATAGGAAGACAGATCCGAGAGGGACACAGCCCTCAGAGTGCCCAGAGAGATACCCCAGGTTACGCAACAGCAATAGGCTGCAGCTTCCCCTGCAGGGGATATTGATATTTTTGCGCGCTGCAGCCCACGGCAGTCAGAGCTGGGACACCAAAAGGAAGGGGTGCGTGTTGTCAGTGGCCCCAGACTAGGCTACCCCCTTAGGCCCCGCTAGGCCCCGACTCACCTCAGCTTATGGTTGCTGAGGGACAGGCCATCAGTTAGGGACACTGCCCTGTAGTAACAGTGTGAGGGACACAGCCAGGACGCGCTGTCATCCTGGCCTAACGGTGGTCTGGGACCAGACCATCTGCTACTATCAGAGACTCTCTTCAGTGTGGGACCCTCCAGCTGGATACCACCAAACGCAGATGGCGGACTCATCGCTGACCACAACCTCGCTGGATCAGTGGATCCTTGTCTTCTGTTGTGGCGTAACCGGGTGTGGGATCACCGGGCAGGTACCTCACCTCAACAAGTGCATCAGCTCTACACACAATAGTGGGCAGTGCTGATCTCAACAATTGGTTGCTCTTCTTTGTGGACACCAATGGTGGTGAGGTGGCCCAAGGGTCCCTCAGTACTTTGGGAACAGTGTAATAAGGTGGAGGGTGACAGTTGTGTTGATGGGGACGGCCATGCGGGCTAGTGGGGGAGACTGGTACTATTGTTATTCTATCAGCAGTAAACTGTTACTTTTACCATTGAGTGTGTGTTAGTTTGCATTGTGTCCTGTAACAGGTTATCCACACAGTAGGATCCCGTAACAGGTGAGGCACTACCAAGAGGACCATTCAGGTACCCTAGGCTCCCAGCAGCGGGGATGCTAGCCCTCCTGTGAGACCGCAGGTAAATCAGATACCACCTTGGCAGCCAAGTGCGCTACATACACTAAAGGGACTCTCAGCTAAATAAACATCACTTCATCGACAAGGAAGGAACAAATACATTTTCCACATGGTTCAGGAGGAAGGAAGGGTGGTTAACTTTCCAAAACACAAACACAGGTTCTCAAAAATAAGGTTTATTTGAAAGTGTTTTGACAATCCCGAAACAATAGTTGTTCAAAGATGCAGTGAATGATTAAAAAGCTAGAAAAATACAAAGGATATAAATTGCCAACCAATAAGAGAGTAATAACTCAATATGCGGCTTGTACGAACAATACCATTACAACAACCATCACTGCCAAAACTGCCTCCAATAACTAGATGGCCAGCACTTCAAGTCCAGACACAAAGTACATTTTTCCTGTCTTTGGCCTTCAAATACTTTCTGGGCAGGTACACGGGCTATCTGAAGAATCCTCATCGCCCTACCACACACAGCTCTTATCATCTGAGATCTGATTTCAACAAGTTGTTTCATGGTCCCAAAGTTCAACAAAGTATCCGGACGTTTGCTCCTTCTCTTACTGTGCACCCCCAAAACTGGAAACAACCTACTCGGAGACTCTCACACTCACCCCAGTCTAATTTCTTTCAAATCTAGGCTGTCGTCCCATTTTAAAACTTGTCTGTAACTGCTACATACGCCCAAAACATAGATATCTCGAAACTATTCATGAAATGTCTGTAACATAAATGAGACCTCTGTTCTTTAAGTAAACATGTATTGTACATAACTCTGTGCCAGGAAATTACTGGAAACAAGAGGAGGAAACTCTAAGGTTTCCTCCTGGTAATACATTTTTATCAATAAGTTACATTAACTCCAGTTCTGTCCAGGGCCCACAAATGGATGAATAGGAAGTGAGTTTCTCTCCCTTTTGTTATTAAAAAGTAATAAAGTTGTGATACCCAGGGGCGTAAATCAAGGGAGATTGGGAAGGTTTGCCCAAACAAGACCTTTTTGAAGCAGCAAAACCCCACCTTACTAACCCTGTGTTTTCTGTTACAGGATGGGAATGAGGGTCCCCCCGCACTAAGCCGCCTCATTCGCAGCTACTAGAGATCCCACCGGTTCCTAGATACTTACCAACAAAGTTACCGTTATTATTCCTGGTTTTTAAAGGGGATTGAAACTGGCCGGCCAATAAAAGCCCCCCAACGGATTGATGTGGCGGCTTCCTATTGGCTGGGATTTTGGCAGCCATTTTGTGTCCCGAGCTGATGACAATCGCTTGCTCACCTACCGCTCCAGGAGTGGGGGAAGGAAACCCATGTTTTAGCTGTTAAAATAAATGAGATAAAAGGGGATGCTGCTTTAGATGTCAAATGAAAAAACTCCATTTAAGTCTATGAGACGCTGGTACTAAAAAATCTGTGTGAAACGAATATAGTGAGACGCGGCGAGAGTTGACGCGCTTATACGACACCTTAATTTTTTGTTGTTGGACAGCATGAGAGTTCTCTTGACCAGTAAGTGTAACAAGCAAGGCGGTAGGATTATTATTTAAGCACACTAGGCACGTGCCTATGGCGCCCCCAAAGGTTAGGTGAGCCCCCCCGTAGGTGTTTGCGAGGGCGGAACCGCACGGTCCCGATCTTTATGTGCAGCATCCCGGTGGTCACTGGGTAAGCCTGATTACTCTCTCTTCAGTGGTGGGGATTCGAGCCGTTGCGCGGAACGTGTGCCTCTAAAATGTTTACTCAGGTGAGTTGAACCGGGCTGGCACCTGTACCCTCCCTGTTACTGTGCCTGACTTGCTGAGCTGCTATAGACCCCATGCGGAGAAGCAATCTCAGCCTCCGCTGCTTGCCTGTAACCACCTTAATCGGGGCCACCGAGGAAAACCCACCCAGAACCCCTTTTTTTACGGGGTAGGGGCGGGGGGGGGGGGTAGGGGTCCAGAGTATGCCCAGTTTCACCAAGATGTGGAGTGGAGCATGGCATCACTTCCAGCAAGAGGTTGAAGAAGGAAAGAACTGGGCTGTGCTTTGATCCGTCTTGAGAGATTTAACTGTCTCACTACCATGGTAAGTATTGGATGGCAGCTCCGCTCAGTTCAATCACCAAGCACCACCCCCTCCTATTTCTTCCCCTCTTCCCCCCCCCCCGCCCACACACACTGGTTCAGATGAGAAAAAACAACAAATGTGTCACATTCCACATTGGTTTGCACTCGTGCTGCTGCCACGGTTGCACAGTTACGGGGGCTGCAGCCAGTTGAGATTAAAAGCAGTTTATTTGGTGGTCAATAGATAGTACATGGTTACTTTGACGCGTTTCGGGACACTGAAGTTTAAGGAGCACTTATTTAGAGACCTGCTTTGGATTTCTGCTATCAAGCGTTTGAATGGACATACAGCACTAACACCTTTCATTTATGCTTTTACAGTTTGTTTCATTATTCCATTCAATTGCACTCTGTTATATCTTTTTGGAGGAATGTGTTTTTTTGCTATGCAGCACTGACTTGGGATCTTCTATCCCTATACACATATACTTAGTCCCAAATGTCATCGTTACATTTTTGTCTGTATTTAAAAAGTTTGTTTTGGGAAATCGAGTTTTCAAGTCTTGAGAAATCAGATTGAAGTATGTTCCCAATGTCGGAGAAGCTAGGGCTGTGTGCATATAAAATCTGTTGCATTAAACATTAATTTTCCCAACGCAACACTAAATCCTATTGGGTATTACAGGGTTCAGAACATTAATAACCTTTACAAAGTAAACTATATTACAATATTCAAACAGATTTAAAAAGGTTTAGGAAATTGGAATTTTCTACATGTTCTTGGATAGGAAGAATCCCCATTGTCAAGATGAGCATTCTCTCTAGAACCTTATGTATTTTCATACCAATTTCAATCCCTGATAAGGATTTATAAACTATGCAAAGCAAAAACATTCCATTTATTTGGAATGGCAAAGGTCCTAGAGTTTGCAGATGTGTCCTATATAAGTTCGAGCCCTAGGACAGGCACTAATACTGCGGAAATTGCATCGTGCGTTGTGTGTGTGCGCGTCGGGTACTGTCAAAAGGCATAATTAATACAAGGATCCGCTGCAAGGAAATGTATTAGTGTGAAGATTCAGGGATCGCGGCGTCCGCGCCCTGGTTCCTCTGCTCCTGCTATTGCCCCCACTGCCGTGGCGCGCGTCCCTCACCAGCGTCACTCACCTCCGGCGGTTCTGGGGGTTCCCCGACGCACCTCGGCGTCCTCGGGTCACGGCATCCTCTCCCGGGCGGCCGCCGATTGTTTGACTCGGGTCCCGCGCGCGCTCTCTGGATGTGAAGTTAAGCATGCGCCGCGCCGGATGAAGATAATTTATTCACTGCTCTTGCAGTGAAAACCCGCCCCCAGACACAGTAATAGGATCTCCTGTCAAAACAAGAGTCCTCACCTGCCTGCCAATCTAGGGGACCTATCCAGGATGGCTCACACGCAGTCCTCCAGGTCTGCTTTCACCTCTGATTGGTCAGCACACTTTATAATGCCGGTGGCTTTCCCATCACTCATTGCTCGACATAGTTTCCACTTGGATTACTACTCTGGCGTTTTCTCTCTTCATTCTCTCAGGTTACGACTGGCTTGGCGGACGTCTCTCTCTGGCTGGCTCTGACCCCTGCTTGGACAAACACGCTCCTTCCGGAATTCTCCAATCCCTGACTCCTGTGCTAAGACGGGCACGAGACGACGGGGAGTTTCTATCACGCGTCGGCCAGTATTGCTTGCTAAACACTTCACCTGGCTGGCAAACGCCAAATCACCACACTCCGGACACGCTCCCTTTGCTGCGGGTGCGTGCCTCTATACGTTCCTCACCTCAGTGAAAGGAACGGGTCTGGTCTGCGGGCAGCACCGGCGTAACATTATGTCGAGCCCACAAGACGCAGACCAGACTGATGTGGACTCTATGATGACAGCCATGTACCAACAAATCCAGGTCTTAACGGATCAAGTGGCTCTCCTCTCCCAACAGGTACAGGACTGTTCTCTACAGGCTCCACCTGCGGCTGCACCTCCGGCGCAGCCTGACTTATCTTCCACTTCATTCTCAGTTCTGAAGATTCCGGCTCCGAGGCCCTACGCAGGGGATCCTCATGCCTGTCGTGGCTTTCTCAACCAGTGTGAGATCCAGTTCGAGATGGCTCCGCAGCTGTATGCTACTGGCCGGAAAAAGGTAGCCTACGTATATAGTTTGCTCACAGGTAATGCGCTGGCATGGGCCTCTCCGATCTGGGAATTACGTCCTGATATTACCCGCGATTACGCGGCCTTCAGACGGGACTTTCGACAGGTCTTTGATACCCCTGCACGTCAAGAGACTGCTTCTGATTCCCTGCTAGAGCTTACACAGGGACGTCGGCCTGTGGGCCAATACGCCTTGGAATTCAGAACCATAGCAGCTGAGACTCATTGGGGTCAGGAGGCCTTATTCGCCGTCTTCTGGAGAGGCTTATCGGATTCCCTGAAGGATGAACTTGCTTCTCAACCCAGGCCAGAACTACTGGAGGACCTCATCTCCCTGGCCACTCGTATGGATCAGCGTCTTCAGGTACGCAGCGCTCAGCGCCAACATCCCCAGTCTACGCCTTTCCGTGCTTCCTTTTTCAGGTTCTCTACTACCCAGAGACCCGTCTTCTCCCCGCTGCCGGCGCTGGAGGCCCCAGAGCCGATGCAACTTGGAGTTCAGCAAACTCGGGCACCGTTACGACAACTTCGCTCTACTGGGGTGTCGTGCCATCATTGCGGATCTTCCGAGCAGCGCACTCGTAACCATCCACCATCTCCGGGAAACGACTAAGCCCAGTGAGTACGAAGGGGCGCTCTCTGGGTACTGAATCTCCTTGTCCCCCTCCCAGAAGGGAATTTCCCAAAAGATTGATTATTCCCATCTCCCTTTCAGGGCCGACTTTCCACACCTCCACAGCAGCATTTATCGATTCCGGCGCAGGAGGGAACTTCATAGATCAAACCTTTTCTGAACAAAATCAGATTCCGCTTTCCAGGAAGGACTCTCCCGTTGCCTTGGTCGGGATTGATAATTGGCCTCTCACCCCGGCTTATATCTCCTTAGAGACCGGACCTATCACCCTTTCTACTCATTCTCACAAAGAGACTCTGGGCTTTGACGTTATTCATGCCCCCGGGACACCTATTACGCTTGGCTTGCCCTGGTTAGAGAAGCATAATCCACTCATCGATTGGGTTTCTCCTAACCCTATTAACTGGAGGTCAAGATCAGAGGAACATTCTTTGTCTACCAAGCAACCATCCTTTCTATTAGCCAACACATCCAGTCCTCTGAGGGAGTTACCTTCTCCATATGCTGAATTTCTGGACATTTTTAGCAAAACACAGTCTGAGCTTCTACCCCCTCATCGTTCCTACGATTGTCCGATTGACCTGGTACCTGGTTATACCTTGCCTAAGGCCAAATCTTACCCTCTCTCGTTGCCCGAGACAGAAGCTATGGACGAATATATTCGTGAGAATCTTAAGCGGGGCTTCATACGTCATTCCAATTCTCCTGCGGGGGCCGGATTCTTCTTTGTCAAAAAGAAAGATGGCACTCTCAGACCATGTATTGATTACCGGGGTCTGAACCATATCACGGTGAAGAATCGTTATCCTCTCCCACTCATCTCCGAACTCTTTGATAGACTTCAGGGGGCCAACCTCTTTACTAAACTGGACCTCCGTGGGGCATACAATCTCATCCGTGAGGGCGATGAATGGAAGACTGCCTTCAACACCCGTAGCGGACACTACGAATATCTAGTAATGCCCTTCAGGTTATGCAATGCACCGGCAGTTTTTCAGGACTTCATCAATGATATCTTTCGGGACGTTCTTAACCGCTTTGTCATTGTATACCTGGATGACATCCTTATTTTTTCTCAGAACTTACAGGATCATATCATCCACACGAAGTTTGTGCTTTCACGCCTCCGCGAGAACCGGTTGTTTGCTAAAATGGAGAAATGCATTTTTCATCAGTCTACCACTGCCTTTCTTGGGTACATTATCTCCAACAAAGGCTTGGCCATGGACCCAGAGAAACTGAAAGCCGTCGTAGATTGGCCGCAACCCAATTCCCTCAAATCTATTCAACGGTTTTTAGGTTTTTCTAACTATTACCGGAAGTTTATCCGCAACTTTTCTACCATTGTCGCTCCTATCACGGCACTGACCAAAAAAGGTGCAGATCCGTCATCTTGGTCTCCAGAGGCAGTCACGGCATTCGAGACACTGAAACAAACTTTTGTCTCTGCTCCCATCCTTCGACACCCAAACACGAATTTCCCATTCACCCTAGAGGTTGACGCTTCGGACTGTGGGGCTGGTGCGGTTCTGTCTCAGAAATTTTCTTCCCAGGATAAACTTCATCCTTGCGGGTTTTTCTCCAAAAAGTTCTCTTCTGCAGAGAGAAATTATGACGTGGGCAATAGGGAACTTTTGGCCGTCAAGTTGGATCTTCAAGAATGGAGACATCTTTCTGGAGGGGTCTAAAGAGCCATTCACTATTCTCACGGACCATAAAAACTTATTGTATATTGAGAATGCCCGTCGTTTAGGTCCCCGCCAAGCCCGCTGGTCGTTATTTTTTTCTAGATTTAATTTTGTTCTCTCATATATTCCCGGCACTAAGAACGTCAAAGCGGATGCTCTCTCCCGGCAATACTCTTCTGAAGAGAGATCAGAAAAGACCACCGAGTCCATCCTTCCTAAACAAAAAATCTTAGCAGCTGTAGCATTCAAGAATCTTGAGAGGATCATCAAGTCTCAAGAGAATCTTCCGATCGGTCTGGTTGTTCCTAAAGACTCCTTGTACGTGGAACCCAAATTCATCCCTGAAATACTGGATTGGGGACATGCCGCCCGTTCGGCAGGGCATCCTGGATTCAAGAAGACGTTGGACCTCATTCGTCGCACTTTCTGGTGGCCCAATATGGTAAAGACCATTCTTGAATTTACACGGTCCTGTCCGGTATGTGCGCGTAACAAGATTCCTCGTCAGAAACCTCAGTGTCTTCTCTTACCTTTACCTATTCCGGAGCGTCCCTGGTCCCACATATCGATGGATTTTATTGTGGAGTTACCTAGGTCGAATGGCATGAATACCATTCTTGTGGTAGTGGATCGGTTTTCCAAGATGGCACACTTTATCCCTCTCAAAGGATTACCCTCCTCACCCGCCCTAGCTGATATTTTCTCCAAAGAGATTTTTCGGATCCATGGGATTCCCATATCCATCGTGTCTGATCGGGGTTCACAGTTCGTCTCCAAGTTCTGGAGAAATTTCACCAAGAGACTGGGTATCTCATCTTCCTTTTCTTCTGGTTATCACCCTCAATCCAATGGACAGACCGAGAGGGTTAATCAATCCCTCGAGAAATACTTAAGGTGCTTCGTCTCGAATTCTCAGGATGACTGGGCAGAATTACTTATCTGGGCTGAGTTCGCCTTTAATTCTTCCAGGAATGAGTCTACCCGCGAGACCCCCTTCTTTATTAACTATGGATTCCATCCGGCTCGTCTACCTATTTCTAAAGTCTCCTCTGGTATACCAGCCGTGGACGAGCATATTGCCCTCCTACAGGACTCTTCGTCCAGAATCCAATCTGCACTACAAAAAGCATCATTGTCTTCCAAAACCCAGGCTGATCGTCACCGTCGTCCGGCACCTAACTACAAAACTGGAGACAAAGTTTGGCTATCATCCAAGAACATCCATCTCAAAACGCCTTCCCTCAAATTGGCTCCCAGGTTTCTGGGTCCCTTTTCCATCTTGGAGCAGGTAAATCCGGTTTCCTTCCGACTCCAACTTCCTCAAAACATGAGAATTCCGATTGTCTTTCACACCTCGCTTCTCAAGCCATTCATCTCCAGTAACCTCTTTCCGGACCACACCTCTAAACCAGATCCTGTGATGGTACAGGGTAAGGAAGAGTACGAGATACAGGCTTTATTGGATTCCCGTCTTTCAAGAGGTAAAGTCCACTTCTTGGTACACTGGAGAGGTTTTGGACCCGAAGAGAGGTCATGGGTACCCCTGAAAGATATTCATGCTCCAGGACTCCTCAAACGCTTCCGAGAGAAGTTTCCATCAAAACCATGGAAGGATCGTCCTGAGGCCGATCCTGAGGGGGGGGGTACTGTGAGGATTCAGGGATCGCGGCGTCCGCGCCCTGGTTCCTCTGCTCCTGCTATTGCCCCCACTGCCGTGGCGTGCGTCCCTCACCAGCGTCACTCACCTCCGGCGGTTCTGGGGGTTCCCCGCCGTCCTCGGCGTCCTCGGGTCCCTGCATCCTCTCACGCGGCCGCCATGTTGCCCGGGCGCGCGCCTGAACAGCGCGCGCCGGATGAAGATAATTTATTCACTGCTCTTGCAGTGAAAACCCGCCCCCAGCACAGTAATAGGATCTCCTGTCAAAACAAGAGTCCTCACCTGCCTGCCAATCTAGGGGACCTATCCAGGATGGCTCCACGCAGTCCTCCAGGCCTGCCTTCACCTCTGATTGGTCAGCCACACTTTATAATGCCGGTCTTTCCCATCACTCATTGCTCGACATAGTTTCCACTTGGATTACTACTCTGGCGTTTTCTCTCTCATTCTCTCAGGTTACGACTTGGCTTGGCGGACGTCTCTCTCTGGCTCTCGACCCCTGCTTGGACAAACGACCTTCCGGAATTCTCCAATCCCTGACCTTGGCTAACGGCAACGACGACGGCATTTCTACACCGGTACCGGCAAGTATTGCTAGCTAAACATCACCTGGCCTGGCAACGCCAAATCACCACACTCCGGACACGCTCCCTTTGCTGCGGGTGCTGCCTCTATACGTTCCTCCTCACCTCCAGGCAAGGGGAACGGGTCTGGTCCTGCGGGCAGCACCGGCGTAACAATTAGGCCAAGTATGTGTGAGGACTCGGGGGTCACGGCGGTCGCAGCGTGACCTCCCCTCACCTCTTTCGGCTCCCGCTTCTGTGGGGCTCCGTCCTCGCCGCTCCCACCCGACCACTGTGGTGGGGGGGGGGGCTCCCCCGTCCTCTCCGTCGGGCTGCCGCTGCTCCGCGTGCGGCTGGTGCTCGGGCGGCTGCCATTGCCCCTGCGCGCGCATCCCCTCCCGTTACGGAGCGTGTGCCGACACAAGTTAATTTATTCACTGCTCTTGCAGTGAAGCCACGCCCCCCGCCCACGCGCTGGTTACCAGTTAACCCTAAGCCTTACCACCTGGCGGCCTATTATGGGAACCAATCATGGACAGCTCCTCGGGCTCCTCCAGGCCTGCCTCTGCTTCCCATTGGTCAGCCACAGTATATCGTACCTGTCCTACCTCTCTCACATCGCTCGACATAGTCTCTTGGATGTCTATTCTGGCTCTCCCTATTGTCTTTGTTACTCAGGTTACGACTCGGCTCGGCGGACTTCTCTCTTTGGCTCTCGACCCCGGATCTCCCTGACGACGCAGCTTCTTTCGCCCCTGGACCCCTGCTCGGACCCCTACCTTCCGGACCTCACCTATCCCTGGCCTTGGCTAACGGCAACTACTACTACTACTACTACTCTGCTTCCGGTACCGGCAAGAATTGCTTCTGCTATTCCCACCTGGCCAGGCAACCCCACAACACCACACTCCGGACACGCTCCTTCTGCTGCGGGTACGTGCACATATACGTTCCCACCTCAGTATAAGGGACGGGTCTGGTCTGCGGGCAGCACCGGCGTAACAGTATGTTGACTAACAGAGGAAAGAGGTGAGCACTCAAGGGGTAATGTGTACAACCAGCACAGGTAGTCCAAAGATAGTAAAGATATTACCTCTGAGTCGAAGCCATGTGTGGAAATCAATCCCTGTGCCTCTTATACTCACGGTGAGGCGCACCGTCTCTGATTCAACTGTAAATCTGGTGTGCGTCGCTCCAATCAGAAATGTCGAACAAGGAGTCCTTGAGAAAGCGCATTTCTGGTGCGAAACGCGTGGGAGGAGATTTTTTTTGTCCTGTTTGTATTTTCTGTTCAGTGTTTTTTAGTATGTAACTAATAAATCTTTTTTATTTTTCAATCATCCATTGAGTTTCCGCTTTTTCTCACAGGTCCGCAGTCCCAGCAATCTCCTGCTTTTTTTTATTTATCTAAGTATTAAAGGCGGCAAACCCAGGGGATATGGTACAGGACCATCAGCCACATCCAAAGGTCCTCTTCTGGTAGGGGATACTCATTCATATCACAGTACCCAAGTCACAGAAAGAATCTGGTGTGGTTTTGGCATCATTTCTGCCCCAGTTTTGCTGTCAATAGGTTTCCTAAACGTCCTTTTTTCAACAATTATGTTAAATACTAGAGATGCGTGAACCGTTCACAAACGTTGGTAAAGTCGGCGAAATTTGCTGCTTTTCCACGCAAATATTTAAGTTTTTAAATATTTTTAATACAGCAACGTTTGTTGCAAAAATCTGCAGTCATATTGATAATTTAAAAGACAAAAATATTCAATGCTACAGCCAATGGGCCAAAATACGTTATTAGCCTGCAGGCACGTCACGACCAGTGAGCAGGTCTTAATGGGTTCATTAATATTGATAATTTAGCCCAGTTTTTAAATACAATGATCAAAACATTTGGCAAAAGCTGCAAAATTTTGAAGTAGACAGTGACGTTTTGCGCTCTTTATTCATAATAAAAATCCTGCACATTTTGCAACAAAAGTTTCAGATCCGAATTCTACACACTTCACACATATTTATTAAATACATGTAGCCAGGTCTTCCCTCCGAGCATCCCCCTGTGCCCCTCCCCCCCCCCCCCCCCCCCAGGCTTCTCCTTACCTCCGCTACAGCGGGGGAATGCGGGGGAGGCGAGCACATCGCCAGAGGCTCCCGGAGGTTACCAGTAAAGGTCACCGTCATCTTGCGCGCAGTTGCGCATGTGCAGAACCAACAGCAGTGCGGCGGCCAATAGGAAGACAGATCCGCAGAGGACTACAGCCCTCAGAGTGCCCAGAGAGGATACCACAGGTTACGCAACAGCCAATAGGGCTGCAGCTTCCCCTGCAGGGGGATATTGATACTTTTTGCGCGCTGCAGCCACGGCAGTCAGAGCTGGGACACCAAAAGGGAAGGGTGTGCGTGTTGTCAGTGGCCCCAGCACTAGGCTACCCCCTTAGGCCCCAGCTAGGCCCCGACTCACCTCAGCTTATGGTTGCTGCAGGGACAGGCCCATCAGTTAGGGACACTGCCCTGTAGTAACAGTGTGAGGGACACAGCCAGGACGCGGCTGCATCCTGGCCTACGGTGGTCTGGGACCAGACCATCTGCTACTATCAGAGACTCTCTTCAGTGTGGGACCCTCCAGCTGGATACCACCAAACGCAGAGGCGGACTCATCGCTGACCACAACCTCGCTGGATCAGTGGATCCTGTCTTCTGTTGTGGCGTAACCGGGTGTGGGATCACCGGGCAGGTACCTCACCTCAACAAGTGCATCAGCTCTACACACAATAGTGGGGGCAGTGCTGTCTCACACATTGGGTTGCTCTTTGTGGACACCATGGTGGTTGGGTGCCCAAGGGTCCCTCAGTACTTTGGGAACAGTGTATAAGGTGGGGACAGTGTGTTGGAGGGGACGGCCATGCGTGGCCTAGTGGGTGAGACTGGTACTATTGTTATTCTATCCATGCAGTAAACTGTTACTTTTACCATTGAGTGTGTTTATTGCATGGGGTCCTGTAACAGGGTTATCCCACACAGTAGGATCCCGTACAGGTGGAGGCACTACCAAGAGACGATTCAGGTACACCCTAGGCTCCCAGCAGCGGATGCTCAGGCCTCCTGTGAACCGCAGGTAAATCAGCATACACACATTTGCAGCCAAGTGCGCTACATACAATAAAGGGACTCTCAGCTAAATAACATCACTTCAGCAAGGAAGGAAACTAAATACATTTTCACATGGTTCAGGAGGAAGGAAGGGTGGTTAACTTTCCAAAACACAAACACAGGTTCTCAAAAATAAGGTTTATTTGAAAGTGTTTTGACATCCGAAACAATAGTTGTTCAAAGATGCAGTGAATTATTAAAAGCTAGCAAAATAACCAAAGGATATAAATTGCACCAATAAGGAGAGTAATTAACTCAATATGCCGCCTTGTACGACAATACCATTACAACACACATCACTGCAAAATGCTCCAATAACTAGATTGGCCATCACTTCAGTCCAGACACAAAGTACATTTGTCCTGTCTTGCCTTCAAATACTTTCTGGGCAAGGTACCGGGCTATCTGAAGAAGCTCCTCATCCCTACCACACACAGCTCTTATCATCTGAGATCTGATTTCACAAGTCTGTTCATGGTCCCAAAGTTCAACAAAGTATCCGGACGTTCCTCCTTCTCTTACTGTGCACCCCAAAACTGGAACAACCTACCGGAGACTCTCACATCCACCACCAGTCTAAGTTCTTTCAAATCTAAGGCTGTCTCCCATTTTAACCTTGTCTGTAACTGCTACATACGCCCAAAACATATATTATCTCTAACTATTCATGAAATGTCTGTAAATATAATGTATAACCTCTGTTCATTTAATGTAACCATGTATTGTCACCATAACTCTGTGCCCAGGACATACTGGAAAACAAGAGGAAACTCTCAATGTATTCCTCCCTGGTAATACATTTTTATCAATAATTACATTAACTCCAGTTCTGTCCAAGGCGCCACAAATGGATGAATCTGTAGTGAGTTTCTCTCCCTTTTGTTATTAAAAGTAATAAGTTGTGATACCAGGGGCCGTAAATCAAGGAGATTTGGAAGGTTTGGCCCAAACAATGACTTTTTGAAGCAGCAAACCCCACCTTACTAACCCTTGTTTTCTTTTACAGGATGGGAATCGAGGGGTCCCCCCGCAGCTAAGCCGCTCTCATTCTCAGCTCTAGAGATCCCCCGGTTCCTGAGATACTTACCAACAAAGTTACCGTTATTACTTCCTGGTTTTTAAAGGGGATTGAAAATGGCCGGCCAATAAAAAGCCCCCCAACGGATGATGTGGCGGCTTCCTATTGGCCTGGGATTTGGCAGCCATTTTGTGTCCCGAGCTGATGACAATCGCTGCTCTGCTCCAGGAGTGGGGGAAACCCATCGTTTTTATGCTGTAAAAATAAATGAAGATAAAAGGGGGATTGCTGCTTTAGTGTCAATGAAACTCCATTGAAGTCTATGAGACGCTGGTACTAAAAATCTGTGAAACGAATTAGTGAGACGCGGCGAGAGTTGACGCGCTTAGGACACCCTTTAATGGACCAGCATGAGAGTTCTTGACCAGTAAGTGTAACAAGCAAGTGCGGTTCAGGATTACTTATTAAGCACACTAGGCACGTGCCTATGGGCCCCAAAGGTTAGGTGGCCCCCCGTAGGTTGCGAGGGCTGGAACCGCGGCTCCCCATGCAGCATCCCGGTGGTCACGGTCAGCTATACTCTCTCTCAGTGGTGGGATTCAGCCGGTTCGTGAGAACCGGTGCCTAAAATTTTCTCAGGTTTTAGAACCGGCTGCCTTCCCCCCTCTGTGTCCTGCTGCTGCTGCTTAGACCCCATGCGGAGAAGCACTCAGCCTCCGCTCTGCCTGTAACACCTTCATGGCACTGACTCGGGTAGGGGGCGGGGGGGGGGGGGAGGGGTCAGAGTATGCCCAGTTTCACAAGCTGTGGAGTGGACCTTGGCATCACTCCAGCAAGAGGTTGAAGAAGGAAAGAACTTGCTGCTGCTGCTCCGCTGAGATAAACTGTCTCACTACCAGGTAAGTATTGCTGGCAGCCGCTCAGTTCAATCACCAGCACACACCCCTCCCTCTTTCTTCCCCCTCCCCCCCCCCCCCCCCGCCACACACTGTTTCAGCTGAGAAAAAACAACAAATTGTGTCACATTCACATTTGTATTTGCACTGTCTGCTTGCAAGTTGCACTTTGGACAATGCATTGCACTGGGTCCCCCTGGTCTCTCTGCTCCGCCCCTGGTCTCTCTGCTCCGCCCCTGGTCTCTCTACTCCCCCCTGGTCTCTCTGCTCCCCCCCCCATGTCTCTCTGCTCCCCCCTCTCCTGGTCTCTTCTCTGGCTCCCCCCTGGTCTCTCTGCTCCCCCTCACTGCGTCTCTCTGCTCCCTCCCTCCCACTGGTCTGCCTCTGCCTCCCCCCCCCCTGGTCTCTCTGCCTCCCCCCCCTGTTTCGTTGCTCTCCCCTGTCGCTCTTTCAACTGAACAAAGCATGTTCTTGTTAAAAGAATCCGTGTGCAAAAATGTATTGAATTGTATTCTCTCTCCCCATGTGTGTCTTTCTCTCCCTGTGTGTCTCTCTCTCCCCCGTGTGCCTCTCTCTTCCCCGTGTGTCTCTCTCTCTCCCCGTGTCTCTCTCTCCCTCCCCGTGTCTCTCTCTCTCTCCCGTGTGTCTCTCTCTCCCCATGAGTGTGTCTCTCTCTCCCCGTGTGTGTCTCTCTCTCCCCATGTGTGTGTCTCTCTCTCCCCGTGTGTGATTTCTCTCTCCCCCCGTTGTGTCTCTCTCCCCATTGCGGGCCTATTCTACTGCGCATGCGCGGGAATATAAAATCGCGCATGCGCAGTAGAATAGGCCCGCAGTGCGCATGTGCGGGGATATAAAGTCAGCATTAGCGCTATAGAATAGAGCCGGCAATGTGCATCGCGCAGGAATATAAAGTTTATCAGAGATGGGCGCTCAATGCTTGCCTAATATAGACAAGGAGGTAAGTCCCCAATGCGCTCGCGGAATATCAATCACGCTGACGCATGATGCGAAATACATTAGCCAGTGGAGATAATGCGCCTGCAGCGCGGGACTATAAATACATGTATCGAATGGCCGCACATTCAGAATTAATGTGCTGCGCGAGGGGGATAGCATCTGGCTCCGATGCTGGCGGGGGGTGGTGGTGATGATATTGGCGGCCCGTGGTCTGTTTTCTCCGATGCTCCGTGCTGCAGGGGTTGTGGCTGCTGGCATACTGGCCGGCACGTGGGGGTGTGCTGAGCCATGGTGTGCTGCGGAGGGGCTCTCGCATGCTCACCAGTTGCCGCGTCCCCGCTGCAGGCCCTCTTCATCTCACCACCTGCTGCTCTCCGTGCCTCTCACACCGGTCCATCTGTTTTTTTTTTTTTTTTTCATTAACTGTCGCATTGACAGTCGAGAGTGTGGGGCTGACCCGGCGGCCAATGACAATAGCTAGAAGGTGGGGCCTGACCGCAGGCGCATGACAGCGAAGTTGTGTTGCCGAACCTGCGGCTGAATGACATCGATAGGTTGTGGCCGACCGGGCCAATGAACGCGCACAAACACAGACAAAAACCTTTGTCAAGACAGATTCAGAATGACGGGGATGTTTGTGGGCTGCTTTCCGCTAAAGTATTCAAAACACGTGTTCCCGCTCAGTGAGGGGCGCGCGCCTGGACATCTGCTTCTTCATTCTGTTGCTTATTATACTCTGTGCTCTCATTTCTGAGACGTCTCCTTATAGTTCTGTAATCTGTGAGACATTTTTAGTCCATCCAATGCTTCGTTTTGTGACGGTTGTGCTATTCACTCTCCGCTCGATATCTACAATTTAATCATATTCGGCTGCTCTTGCTGCAAGTAAGAGTATACATATCTTTTCTCAAAGGTAACATTGAACCGCACTCTAAGAGTGAGTTACCCATATACATACGCCTGTGTTGGTACAGCAGCGCCCAGCTTAGCTGCTTTCTCTTATCCTTGTTTCTGTACGTTGTCCCGGGGTCCCTCACCACCGGGTGTTTAAATATTCACACCTAATAAGTACACATATATGAGTCCCACGTATATATGTTCAATCAATTTGATTCTTTTTTTTCATTACCCCCCTTAAGATGTAGTTTCTCAATGACCGTCTCTCTATATGCCCATGAGATATTTACTTCTGAATAAGACACCATACCAGGTTTTCAAACTTTAATAGTTTTGAGTGCAGCATTTGGGGAACTTTTTCTGATCGTTCTCGATCATACTCGCGTAGGAAAATGGCGATTCTGATGCGTAGTCTGGGACATAATGTACTCACCGCTCGTGTTTTACCGCGGCCTCGCCGCAGGACACAGCCATTTATCAGCTACGCAACGCGACAGCCTAATGCTGGAGGAAAATTGGCAGACCGCTGCTTTTCCTCTGCATCCGGCCAAAACGGGAGATAGAAGAGACTGGTAGGGTGACCTATGTCCCAATTTTAGCCTGGGCAGTCACAGTTTTTAGGGCTCTCTGTCCTGACGTTTTCGGACCTGCTGTCCTTGTTTTCTGACCCTTGGCTACGCCAACTGCGCAGATGCGCGATCCACATTGGTCGACTGTCTCTTGCGCAACGCGCCGCAGCTCCATCGCGCATTAGTACCTGTAAACTACTTTGTCCTGCGTATATTTTTGTCCCAGTATTTGCCGGAACAATATGGTTACCATTACCTACCAGAGGCGCATGGAGTGTGGGAGAGGATCCGAAAAGGGAGTGGGGGGAGGTGTGGGAGGGTGGGAGAAGGTGTGATGAAGTGCTACGAGGGTCTTGAGGGTGGGGCTGGGGAGTGTGAGGTGAGTGGGTTGCGGTATGAAGGGCTGTGAGGGGTGGGCAGGGCGGTTGTAAGGAGCGATGGTGAGATGGCCTGAGGGAGGTGTGAGAGTGACGGGGGGGAGGTGTGAGTGGTACGGGGGAGGGTGTAGGGGACGGGGAGGTGTCAGAGAGGACTGGGAAGGTTGTGAAATGGGCTGGGGGAGGTGTAGAGGGGCTGGGGGATGACTGTGTGGTGGAGTGTTGAGATGGGCTGGGGGAGGGACTGGGGGTTGGAGGTTAGAGGGACTGGGGGGAGGTGTGAGAGGGACTGGGTGGTCAGGTGTGAGGGGGTGCTGGGGGCAGCTTTGAGGGGGCCGCTGGGGGCAATTGTGATGGGGCAATGGAGGGAGGTGGAAGGGACTGGGGGAGGTGTGGTAGGGACTGGGGGAGGTTGTGGGGAGGGGACTGTGGGGGGGACTGGGGGGGAAGGTGTGAGGATGGACTGGGGGGAGGTGTGGTGAGGGACTGGGGGGGAGGTTTGAAAGTGGGCATTGGGGAGGGGGAAGAAGGTGTGTGAAATGGACTGGGGAGATGTTAGAAGGATCTCTCTGCCCGCCCTGGTCTGTCTCTGTCCTCCTGGTCCTGTCTCTCTCTGCCTCGTGGTCTGTCTCTGCCCCTCGTGGTCCTGTCTCTTCCCTCCGTGGTCTGTCTCCTTGCCCTCCTGGTCTGTCTCTGCCCCTCCGTGGTCTGTCCTCTGCCCTCCCTGGTCTGTCTCCTGCCCGCCGTGTCTGTCTCTGCCTCCGTGGTCTGTCTCTGCCCTCCGTGGTCTGTCTCTGCCCTGGACAAAAGAAACAGTATAACGACAATCAAGTAGCATTATTTTACGAAAGGCAAATAAATAATTTATTTCAATCAAATCTTGTTTTTTTTCATTTTTCACTCTGACAGGGCGATGCGGTCTTCCCCCTAACCCCCCCCCCCCCACCCCCGTGAGAGAGAACCTGTTGCTAAAAATGTTGAATCCCACCACTGCTCTCTCTCTCCTCCTGTGGGCGCCAGGATCCAACTTCTGCCCGACCGGAGGGGAGAGAGCAGCAGTGTCCGCGGACCTCACCCAACGTTGCGAGTGTGTGCCGTCTCTTACATTCTCCGGAGCAAACCCTCCTCCTACAGCGTCGGGTTGTCAAGGCGACCCGATAGCACACGGGGAGGCGTTGCCATGGCAACGCATCACATAGCGTCATGACGACCTGACGCTGCAGGAGGTAGACCGCTTCGAGGAAAATAAGACTAATTTCTTCCTTCTGACTTTCCCTGTCTGAGGTCCGTCTAACTTTCTAGTTATAAGTTGACTTGCTCTCAAACTGACTGCAAAGTATGTCGGTATCCCTTTAAGCGGAGGCGTGTTTTCACTTAAAAAAATAAATGATTCATGATGATGATGATGGGGCTGCAACCTTTAGATATGGTGTTAAAGGGGCAATGCCTCTTAGGACCAAACATACACCAGAAAAACAAAGAGCAACTGTAAAGGAGTGAAGTCTAATTGGTTTCCTTAAACAAATCTAACCATACTATCAGCAAGCATTTCGAAGTTTTCCTTTTTGGGGGAAAATGTATTACTAGTTGAATGTGATCGAAGCTTTGGAATCAGGGAGTGTTCGTCAACCCAGTGTTTTCTTTACCTTCAGCCGGTCCTGTCCTAATCACAGAGACAAACCCTCGCTGAACACACAGTGACACCATCCGACTCAAGGGAGCAGCAGCCAGAGGAAAACAAACTCCCTTTCAGGCCTCAGCTCAGCGCGTTTACATATTAACTTTAACAATACTTGTCCCCTGCTCTGAGCTGTCGTCATCAGCTGATGCCTTGAGTGAGCACATGGACCGATCATGTTTAAGATGGTCATTGAGTAAGTTGTGTCATAACCCAGGGGTGCTTAACCCCAGTCCTCAAGATCCCCCCACCCCCAAACAGGTCAGGTTTTCAGGATATCCCTGCTTCAGCACAGTTGGCTCAGTCTTCGACTGAGTTGAGCATCACTATTAACTAACCAACGAGTGTAATGGCTGAAATGAGAAGGTATTGCTTGTACCTCAATACCGCGATTTTGTACAAATTGCCTCGACGTTTTCTTAGCAGCACATTACTGCAAAATCCTTCGTCACTTTTATATTTTGAGGAAAGATTAATGTGAAAAAAAAAAAAAGCATTTTACAGGGAAATCTTAATCACGGATTGCACCAAGGTGACCCAGGGCAAATCTGATCTCTTTATGGAGCCGTAGACGGATTTAGATTGTAAGCTCTTCGGGGGAAACCAGGCACTACACAAACAAGACAATGCAATCCTGTGAGAGTAAATCCTGCTCCCTATGGGGAACCCTGGGATTCTTTATGTAAATTCAACAAAAAGATGTAATAATAAAAAAATGAATTAAACCACTGATAGAAACGTACAGCTGGTAACACCAGGTGTATACATAAACAATACAAGATGTTTTGACGTGTTCCCGGTCAATGTGTGCGCTGATTGAAAATGATTTTCCCATTTAGTCAGAATTGCTGAGAAAAGTTCTATCGGACGCCATTTCTGCTGCCCCAAACTCCTGGATATCCTCTCTCCATCTATTTCACAGCGACTTTTCTGTACAGAACAGTATCCTGTGACACTCACAATCTCCGTGACCTGTACGTGTTTGAAAGTCTTGTTAATGTCCGTTTGTCTTGTCACAGAGTTTGAGGGCCACTGGATACCGTTCTCTATTTGAAGTCTGTGAAGCGATTTCTGCTGGGATTCTCGCTTTCCTGCTAGAGCACCAACCGCCATTTTGAAAGGAGTGGAGTGTGCCACCCATCTTTGGATCCCTCAAAATACGTTTCGGGACATTTCATTTATCAAATATGTACATTCAAAATGAATCCGTCATTACCTGACGAAACCAAAACTGTTCTCGTCACCGTTTCAAACGTTCTAGTTCACAATAATGGTGTTTTATTAAAATATACCTTTTGGTGCCTTAGGGCAGGGGTCCCAAAATCAGTCCTCAAGGGCCACCAACAGGCCAGGTTATATGGATATCCTTGTTTCAGCACAGGAGGCTCAATCAGTGGCTCAGTCGTCTCTCCATAAACCAGGCAATTATAACTGTATAATTTGCGAGTACAGTCATTCATTGTTTTTAAGTTTTACTGGCAAAAAAAAAAAAAGTCTTCTATTGTCACCTTCTGTTTTAAAGTTTTACACTCTTCTGCCCCTCCTTACATCTCAGCCCTAATTTCTCACTATGCACCATCCTGACGCTTGCGTTCTGCTCAAAGATGTCTTCTCTCTACCCCCTTTGTATCCAAAGCCCTCTCCCGCCTTAAACCTTTCTCACTTTCTGCCCCGCACCTCTGGAATGCCCTTCCCCTCAATATTCACCTTAAAGACCCATCTTAAAACACACCTCTTTAACGAAGCATATGAGTAGCTCCCTGGATGAAGCTTGACACCTCATACATCGACCTTGGCCCCCTGCAGACGCACTTACCAGAACGCCCTCAAACTGTCTCTATGTTCCCCCTACCAACCAATTAGATTGTGAGCTCTTCCGGGCAGGGAATCCTTTTCCTATTGGTACTTTTATGTCTGAAGCACTTATTTCCATTATGTTTTATTTGTTACTTATATTATGATGTCACGTGTCACCTGCTGTGAAGCGCTATGTGCATTAATGGCGCTATATAAAGATATACATACACTATTGAAAATACATCTCATCAGAAGACATTGTAATAATAATTGATTTATCAGCAGAATTTTAGCACGCACAACTTTTCGGTGACCCCCTTCCTCAGGTGGAATATTCATTGAAGTTTTGTTACGTAGAGGATTTTATGCATTGTCTTTGGGACCCTATTGTTGTGGAAAACACTGGCAAATGATATGTGCACTGTTGCTTTCTAGAAGAATATTATATTCATTATTTCTGCGATATGTGCTTCTCGCCGTTTGACTTTCAGGCCCAAATTTACAGGCTCGTTAATATACCTTTAAAATCGAGGAGGAGCGGCTCAGTGAGTAAAGACACTGACTGGCACTATTCTATTCCCGGTGTCGGCTCCTTGTGACCTTGGGCGAGTCACTTTATCTCCCTGTGCCTCAGGCACCAAAATCATAGAGTGTAAGCTCCATGGAGCAGGGACCTGTGCCTGCAAAATGTCTCTGTAACGCGCTACGTAAAACTAGCGGTGCTACACAAGAACTAACAATTATTATATTATTAATTTAAATATATCTATAAAAACAATTAGACATTAAAAAAAAAAAAAACCTCCACCATACAGTAAATAAAAATCCCACGTGTGAGCTCTTTCACATGTCTGATGCAACCCTGTGCTGCCTCGTTATCTCCCAGCACATACAGTGCGTCCACTGCAGCCAGGGATTCTGGGAAACGCCATGCAAATGAGCACTCACAGTGAGTCACTCTTTACTTATCCAGTTTAACATGGACCCCTATAAGCTTATGCCTGCCACACGGCACAGCTTTTTCAGCCTGAAAAACAATAAAAAAATATATGGCCAAGTGCTTTTTCTTTATGTTATAGTGTGGCAATGAAGACTAAAAAAATATGTACAGGGGGATTTAATGGCATAATTATTATTATTATTATTATAATTCCATTTTATTTTCTATTCAAAAAATCAACAGTAAACCAAAGCAGTCCTACACTAGGGGCAGCCAACTCCAGTCCCCAAGGGCCATCAACGGGTCAGGTTTTCAGGATATCCCTGCTTCAGCACAGGTGGTGCAGTCTTCGAACCAATTGAGCCACCTGTGCTGAAGCAGGGATATCCTAAAAATCCGACCCGTCGGCCACGCCTGTCCTAGACTCTGGTTTTCCGGGATAATTTCTATGGGAAATGAATCTGTGGCAGACAAATGCAGACACCGTTCTTCAATTCAGGGCCCCTGGCAGCTGAGGGGTTAAAACCCCAAGCTCACAGGCACGTGTTTTGCAAACCTTCTGTACCTTTAAAGTAGCGCTGCAAGCCGCGATTTGCTTTTAAAATCTTCCCTTATGAAAAATGTTTCAAACAGGTTTGAAGCAGTGGTCCTCCGGATCTGAACCCCATTAATTTCAGCTCCGGGGACCCCCTGCTTACTGAGATACCGGCATACTACGGAGGTAAGTATCTCCGACAAGTTTAAAGCACCAGCATCACGCGAGCCAATAGGCAGCAGCACCGGATGATGTCACGGCTTCCAATTGACCCGCAGAGCGCGATGGGCGTCGAAAAGCAGCCATTATGTGAACCCTGCTAGCCGAGCCAGAGCGGCCCCTTACGAAAATAAGTATCTCCGGAAACAGGGGTGGGTCAACCAAGCTGAAATTAATGGGGTTCCTCTCCGGAGACCCCGCGATCTCTGTGCAGTGCATGTTGCTGTAGGAGTGATGCAGCAGGATACAGGGGTCCGTGTTAAGCTTGTGACGTGTATCTTAGGCCTGGGACATAGTGCCTCTCAAACGTGCTGAGGCTCAGGGAAAGCGGTGCTTTCCCTGGCCTTACACAGAGCCCCAATCAGGGGGCGGGCCAGTGACCTCACGGAGCTGGTTCACCCTCATTGGGAGAACCGCTCACGTGACCGGCCCTGCGCTCCGGCAAGCGGGGAAATGTCAAAGCGCCGTCACACACACGCTTCCCCAAGCGTGCTGACGCATGCGCGAGCCCCTGCTAAAGCTGCTCTCATTGCGGCTGCAGGGGCTCAGTGCCGAGCAGCAGCACGGCTCAGCGCATAAGCGCTGACCATGTCCCAGGCCTTAGGCTGAGTCCCCGCTGGCGCTGAGCGCACCGGGTGTCGTGCAACTTGCGGACGCGTGAGCGGGGGGGAAGCAATTGTGGGCTATCAGGCAAGCGGGAAAGTATAAAAAGTTTATTTACAAAAGCGTCGAGAGCACGCGCGCATCGCGTGAGTATATATATATATATATATATATATATATATACACATATACTTACACACACACATGTAACTGCTCCAAGCCCCGCCCGCTCAGCGCTAGCGGGGCCGCAGCCTTACTCGGCTGGTGGATGCCCTCATGTGGCCAGAACTGTAACACCTTCCCCAGTGCTATTGAAGTGGCAAGTCCCCCTCCTAGGGCAGAACCATGAATAATGCCAATGTCATGTTTAATGTAAGTACTCGCCTGTTTCAAAACCATCAAACAAGTGCGGTATGAGCATTTATACCAAATAAAATGAACTGTTTCACGTCTGCAGTAATTAGGAGGGTTGTTTCTTTTCTTTTCCTTTTTAAATATCTTTACCTAATCTCTTTGTTCATAAAACGGTTCGTAATTTATTCTAGGACGCAGGCAAATTGGTAATGGAGTTTGTTTCTTTTGATCGTTTGATGTAGACGAATTCTGCTGCCGTCACAAGCTGAAGAGGTGAGATAGAAGAACGTGATAAGAATCTCACAGACCCGTAGAAAATAGAAACATCCCCCCCACAGGAAACAAGTGAATAAATGACTGAATCGGGTCAAGGACGAGTCATTTTCCAAATCTTTGAGCAAACTTCAAATGCAGGAGAAACATCAGAGCACTTTAAAAGGAGCATTGCAGACATCTTATTTATAAATCAGTTCTGTAGTATTAGAGCAAATAAAAAGATCACTTGTGAGCACATTCACATGTCCATACAGGTCTGCACCCCTGCCTTTCACCATTATCTCCCAGCATGCAGTGCTTCCACTGCAGCCAGGGTTTCTGGGAAATTACATGCAAATGAGCACACCGTGTCACCTTTTGCTTCAAATCAATTTTGACATGTACTTCTATAAATAATATTAAAGAATACCTACTGCATAAAAAAACAAACATAAAAAGAAGCAAGCAAAGCAGCCTTACATGCGTTTTAAAATATATTATACATAGGATTGAAGCAGGGGGTCTCTGCAGCTAAACTGCGTTTACAGATCCAGAGATACTTACCTCCGTTTGGCTTCCGGTATCTCTGCGCAGTTTAGCCCGCGTCACATGGGCCAATAGGAAGACAAGGGATGACATCACGGCTTCCTATTGGCCTGCAAGACATTTAAGCCGCCATATCGATAGCCCCATCTGGGCTGCTGCAGGCACCCCTTTCCGAGGTCTCGGAAAGCAGGGGGTCCCCAGAACTAAAATCAACACGGTCGAGCTCTGGAGACTCCTGCTTAAAAAAAATAAATACAATAAACTGCTTTAATGCCCTTTTCAATGCATTTTAATATACAGAGCATCCTTTCCTATAACAGGCTCGGTTACGCTGTAACAATAGACAATATCACCTGTAGGAATGCAAGGTTATATTGTAGCTGGTCTGTTACACGGACTGAAGGATTAATTCAAAAGGATGCCATTAGGTGAACCTAGGGAGAATATTTGCTTAACGATCAACGGATTGATCGGCAGCTTAATTAATGCCTTTTCCTTAAAAAAAAAAAAAAAGCATTAAAATGCTGCATATATTAAAAAAGTACCTAGGGATGATACTAAAGGGACAACACTGTAAATGTTTAAAGGCTTGTACTGTACTTTTTAACCTGAGGATGGCAAACTTTGGGATCACCACAGCATGCATTATTTGGGACCAGTTCATTACTGTATATGGGGGGTTGTTTCTTAAACTGTAATAGTACATTTCGGGTCCTATCACATGTAGAACCCCCCCCCCCCCCCGAGATCAGTTTCTGAAACAACCCCCTAAATAGGAAAAGATTCATTAAGTGTTGCACCGTAAAGCAACCATTAAAACCGCTCGACAAAAGGTAAAACGCCACAGTGCGTTCAGATGCAAATTTGTGGAAGACTTTGCGGATTGATAAATCTGAAGTGGGCGAGAACCAGGTTTCAATCCCAGTGTCCTTCTCCTTGGCACGCGCTTCATGGATTATTAGAAGCTCTCCCTTATAGGGTGTCCTTGTGCCTGCAAGATTCCATGTTAATCACTGTGTATTTTATCAGTGCTACATTATACAGTTACTGGGGAATCGGTGCTGACTGCAGGCATTTCACACGGAGGAGTGAGACGAGGGGATTGGATTACTCAGTCAACGCTCTGTGAAGAAATTGTCAGGAATAACAGTAGATCAGGTTAAAGCAGCAAAACATGATTATTTTATTTTTAAATCAGTTCTGTAGTATTAGTAATCGTGACTTTTTACTCTACTCCAGCGTTTCCCAAATGGTGGGTCGCGACCCGGCACCGGGCCACGGCACCAAAATTGCCGGGTCGCAGCGAGGCTGGCCGCGCGGTGTCTCCCGTCCCCCCCGCTCAAGTAAAAAAAATTGGCGGCGATTCCCCCTGCTGTCCCGCGCGCTTGCGCAGGGCAAGCAGGGCCCGCTCCTTTCCTCCCCCCCGCTCCCAACGTGGGACGGAGGAGGAAGTACCAGCTCCTCTGCGGCCCACACGTTACATGGGGGAGGGTGGAAGTACAAGCTCCTACTGCGGCCCGCTTCCCCCCACGGCCAACTTCCCGAGCTCACCTCCCGTGGCACCCCCTCCCGAGCCCACCTCCCGTGCCCCCAAGCCCACCTCCCGTCCCGGGCAGCAGGGGATATCGGGGGCAGCAGGGGAAAGCGTCCGGCGGCAAGGTAAGTCACCCCACCCAGTCACTGCCTCCCACCCAAGTGCCCCTGGTCCCCCTCCAACCCACCCAAGTGCCCCTGGTCCCCCTCCCACCCACCCAAGTGCCCCTGGTCCCCCTCCCTCCCACCCAAGTGCCCCTGGCCCCCTCCCTCCCACCCGTGTGTCCCTGTGTGTAGCTGCGTGTGTGTGTCAGTGGCTGCGTGCATGTGTATCAGTGGCTGTGTGTGTCTGTGCAGGCCCTAGAGGCGATAAATTTTTTAGTGGTTCACGAAAAAGAAGTTCAAAAATAACCGGGTCACGGAAAAAAAAGTTTGGGAAACCCTGCTCTACTCAATGCCAATTTTAATGAGTTTAAGCATCCTTTTATTTCAATAGCAGGTGTTAGCCCACCTTCCAAGCAGTGCAAGACCGTTGCAGCACTTTCCGGTTTGTGAGAATTTGTTGCCAATGTTCCCAGTAGTTTGAGCTGCAAACTGTAACAATAGATAATGTTACCTTATTAATATAAGGATACATTGTAGCTGCTGAGTTTCACTGACTGAAGGATTGATTGAAACTGAAGACGGCCATTATGTTGGCCACACAATCGGGATTTTTAGAGATGTATAACAGGAGCATCAAACGATTGGCAGCTCTTGTAAGAAAGTATAATTCTACATTGTCACATGCCATACATACACAGTAGTATCGTTGCTTTATATAATTGCTGCACAAAGGGCCACCATTCGTTTAGGGGATTATATGTCAGTAGAGTAAGATCGGAGTGGAATGGGGTTTGTGGTTCAAAGTCATATGCCAGTTGTTTGTAATATCCTCCTTCCTGTGCTCCAAATAAGAGACGTGCAAGTGACTGCAAAACGTACACTAGTGCAGTTTGACTATGATCAGTGCAGAGTAGATTTGGGGTGATAGAAGCCACACAGTTTATAGATCAAAAATGTAACGTGGCATAATGGAAGCAAATTACCTGGTTAGGTGGTCTACACCGGTTTTTGTACACAACCTCTTTTTAAAGGCAATTTAATGCAATTGAGAGAACGAACAGTCTGAACATGCAAGGTGGCCATTTGTTTTTATGTTTCACATGGCAAGAAAAGATTAAACAGTCGTAAAATAACCCCGCTAAATCATCCCAAATGATGGACGTCACGGTTTCCCTCGGTGTGCCGCCATGTTCTGACGGTCACCTCCTGTGATGTCATTTGTGGCTCTGCCTGTGACAGCAGAAGGGTGGTGGGTTTCAAAGTGGGATCTTTAATATGAAGTTTTCATTTGACACTTTAGCCGTAATGTATTCCCAGTTTAAAACAAAAAAACACAGGGGGTCTCGAGACGATCTGTGGCACGGAGTCACCGATAGAAAGTCACAATGGCAACTTCCTAGATTTTGATTAGATTGGGGAATCTTTGGGTACCTATGCACTCCTTTATTGAATTAGAGGTGGGGGATAACACTTTTCTACTCTGTCCTACCCCCCCCCCCCCCCACTCCATATAAAAAGTCCAGAACACCCGCTATACTATAGAGTACGATATAGGGCCCTAAATGAGAGCGCCTAAATCAGTCAATTTAGGTTTTTTGCCTTATTTTTTGGGGGAATAAAATATATTTTATAAAATAGAAATAAATCAGTGAGCAGGGAAAGCCATTATACAGCAGGATTCTTCAACTGGCGACCCCATGTGCCAAATCCACCCCGGCCTTCAGGGTGGACCTTGCAATATCTGCTAATGTCACTGCAGTGGTTTCACACTGAAATGCACTATAAAGCCAAAGGGAAACAAATGTGTTATAAATGCTTATAAAATATACATTTTGTTTTTAAAGGAGCATTGCCTTCAAAATCCTGTTTTTTTTTAAAATAATAATCAGTTGAGTAGTATTAGTTAAACCTTAGTGCATTCCCCTCCCGTCTCACGCTCTTTTGAACGAGTTAGGCCGCGTCCATGCTAAGTGCGATGTCGCGCGTGCTGCAAACAAAACACAGGCAGCCAATGCGGACGTCCATAGAGCGTGCGCATGTGAGCGACGTGGCTGGTTTTTTTTGCTAGACAATTTTTTTTTTATTTTGTCTCGCGACGGCCGGTTCACGTGAGCGGTTCAGCCAGAGGGCGAACGGCTCGTGACGTCATGGACACGCCTCCCCATTGCTTTGGATCACAGGCCACAAGATCGCTTGGCTGACGGGTGCACGTGATGTCACACGCGCCTAGCATAGCCTCAATCTTAATGTATTACGCTTCCTTGGGTTGCTATAGCAACCATTGAGAAAAGCACAGCTCTTCCTCTTTTGGACATGGGGGTGGCCATATTGTGTGCCCCAGGTAAGTAAGTAGGATCTAGGTTTATCAATTATTCATTTATTCAAACCCCCAAAAATATCAAGAGGGAACGCCCCTATGTCTTTTTAGTTCATTATCAAATTAGATTAGGATACACATCTCTCCCTTCTACATGTTCCTCCCCCAAAGGCCGGACGGATTAGAAAGCAGTTGAACAGGGAGGTTGTATTAGTATGAAGACATTTTTAACAAATAGAATATAGAAACGCAGCGGGAACTTCCCTTTAAATAAATATAGAACATGACAAGTCAAGAACGGAAAACTATTTTATCTGCAAGAAAATGTTTATTCATTGTAAACCCCACAGAAAAAGGAATGCAGCCAAAACCGCGTATGTAACAAAAAGTGCCAGTAAGGCAGCAAAACAGGGGTGGGGGGGAACTTTGAACACAAAAGTCTGTGATAGTATTTTGATGTTTTGCACAAAGCTGAAAAAACGATGACATGTCTGAGTAACACTTTCATGGTGACGGCTACACAAGATGATTTAAAAATGCAAAAATGACAGCAACATACACATCTTGCTAAAGCTAGAAGTTTTCATCCCAAAAACATATCTGATCAAAACAGTATGAATCCATAATACTTTAAAATTTGGATTGAATTGCTTGTCCTACTTCATTTTGAAAACGAGGCTCACGCCAATTATGAAATGTCAAAATAATTTTGAAGAACCGTGTCCTTCTAGAAATCATGGCAGGTATGAAAAAGCATTACGGTTTGGTTCGTATTTTGATAATTCCAATACATTTTTCTCTTTCATTAGCAGAAATGCTTAAAAACACTTCAATAGGTTTTCAGTGCAAACACTTTCTAATGTAGAACATACATTTAAAATTCAGTAAACGTCATTTTCCCTCCCTCGAGCACTATAACTCCTTGGCACCATTGCTTCATTAATTGTCCGCAAGAACCGGATTTAAATGACCCAGCATTACAGTCTAACTATTGGATACATAACAGATACACATGTTCAATGCATTCTGTAATAGAGTACAATACATTTGTGCCGAATTAGATTCGAGGCGTATTACAGCATACCATAGAGATGGTAACAAAATATATGACAGCAGCTATATAACCACTGTTATAACAAACTACCACGTGACGTTTGCATCAAAGTTTTGGGGGGGGGGGGGAACCACCCCACAACTTACTTTATATATAGGGCAGTACACATTTGTTCCAGCGTGAGAGATTAAAAAAAGTTCTCCAAATCTTTTTGCCAGAAATAATACAGTGGGCCTGCAGGGAAATAGTATCTGATTGGTATCCAATTCCTTAGTACCATTAAGAGTTAAATAAAAATTGGTGATTTGAGGGTTAGGTTATTATACATACATCAGACTTTGAACCCAATGTAAGCAGTGGACTTCAATATTCTTGACGCACAAGTAATATGGCAAACACAGGGGATGGGGGGGGGGGATCCCACAAGGTTAATCTCTGGTACAGTCTACTACTCCAGGGGTGGGCAACTGCAGTCCTCAATGGCCACCAACAGGTCGGCTTTAAAGGATATCCCTACTTCAGCACAGGTGGCTCAGTCTTCGACAGCCACCTATGCCGTTGCAGGGATTTCCTTAAAAGCCAGCCAGTCAGTCAGTGGCCCTTGAGGACTGGAGTTGTCCACCCCTGGTCTACTCCCAAGGCACTGAACACAACTCTTCTCAATCCACGATAAACACCAACGGGAATAAATACTTCACAGTTCCACCAACATCCAAAACATTACCAGCTACTCTCGTTCCCTTTACACAAAAGTCAATAATGCCCCAAGAAGTTAGGTTTTGGTCCTATATGGGGTCAAGAAAAGGTTTCCGGTCAGGTCCTTCACGCACCAAAGCGTTGCTAGATTTGTTTCCCCTTCACCCCGTATATTCAGCATTTTCAATCCGAGCGGTATCATTTTGGCATGATTATAAAAGGGTTCCGAATCAAGCAAAACCCAGTGCTTTCTTTTCAAGAGGAAACATGCAAAATACCAAGAATGCAAAATAGGCTATGCAAACCCTTATTCGCCCCATTTTGAGCATCTGTTCATTACAGAGATTTAGTTAAATCAACAATTTTCTTCTGGGAAAATATATGTATAGCATTGGCCTACTGCAGAAATTCAGTTACCACCAGCTCATCTCCAAATAGATTTGCTGATCTAATTTCCTATTAGAGGATTATAGAATAGTAATGACATTCCTATGGGTGTAGGTGTTTTTGCATGGCCACTGAATGAGAAATTATGTAGGTGCAGCGAATATAGGAGCTTACAGATCTAATGGCAGTGATGCATCAAATGTTGGGAGACTGATGATTTTAACAAAAACGGACACGTTTGTGTATTTTACCTCAATTCTGAAAGCATGTAAGATTTTTTTTAGAGGATGAGAGGACTATCTGACCAACTCCAGGTACGCAAACTGGGGGCGCGAAATTTGCTGCAAGGGGCGCAGTGCTTACATAAAGGTCCTGCTCTCTTCCCCACATCACTTAAATTAAATGCAGAGGGAGGAGCGCGCCAGGCCTCTCTGTATATCCCTTATCTCGTCTCTGGCGGCTTCTGGCGATGCATGGGGGTTAAATGGCAACACAACACCAGAGGAAAGGTAAGGGGGGTTGCGAGCAGGTAGGTGCACCCCTGGACTAACATTCGAGAACTCCATAGATAAATATACAGGCCCAAATTTATCAAGTGGTGCTATTCCATAAGATCTCACACAACCCATTTACTTGAATAGTCTGTAAGGAGTCTTATCCAATAGCGGTTCTTAATTGGCCTTAATGTACTTGGGTTTCAGAACCTCACTGGTCTCTTTAAGAGTAGTGTGCACTAAAGGACATCTACGGGAGAGGACTCGTAAGGTTTTGAAAGCACTATACGTGTATCTATGAAGAGGGCTAATATTGGGCCATTAAAAAAAAATGTATCGCAATCCGCAATGATTTCGGCCGCACCAATACAGCCAACTAGAACTTGAAATGATTCGGTCATGGTTTTAATTGGATCTGGTTCTACTGATGGTGCGTGGCATTTTTTTTTTTATTTTATACAATTTCTATCTGAATGATAATGTCACATGGCAAACAAGGAAAAGGGAAGGAGAGAGAACGTAACATGCAGTAAGAAAAACAAAAAAAAAGGTAGAAAACAAGGGACCTAAACCCACCCATGATACTCAAGTTACAATGATCAAACATTTCCAAGACCGCTTTCAAACATGATATTTAAAATCCTTGCCCAATTTTATTTTAAAAGCATCAGTTCACCAAACATTTCGGCCCGGACACATCTTCCTGCTACGGCGTTCACTTTGGTCCTACGTGCGAGGGTGTTATTTTCTAGCAGGGCTGTAAATCACAAATACACTGTAAAACAGTGGCTCGCGGAGGTGAAAGGGTTTGACCAGAGGGAACTGCTTCCACGTATTGGCCAAGAAAACAAAAAGAATTGAAAAGTTCTGTGAGGTTTTCAAAAATGTACAAGAAAAAAAGAAAAAAAAAAAGGAAAACGATCTTATTACACCTTGGTTTTACCAGCTTTGTTTTCTTGTTTAAGTTACAACAAATACAGTTCTCGTACGATACAATTTCATCTTTACTGCAAGAGACACTCCCGTGTGATGCCTTGAGTTGGATAAAATTGTAGGGCTGTTGGCAGCTGGCATTCATTTCTTGAGCGGCTGGTAAACTG
Organism: Ascaphus truei; assembly: GCA_036426205.1. Classification (NCBI taxonomy): domain Eukaryota; kingdom Metazoa; phylum Chordata; class Amphibia; order Anura; family Ascaphidae; genus Ascaphus; species Ascaphus truei. The sequence continues at coordinate 77,286,052 of CM071572.1, forward strand.
AGGCGTTGGGATCGAGTCCGGATGGGCTAGTCTCCACAAATTTGGAAGAGTAATGTGGGGAGACGGGGCTCAGGGTACTTGTTGCTGCGGTGTACGTTATGCTGGGCATCACTGCCATTACTTCTGCGATCTTCTGCTTTAGGTCTTTGATTTCTTGATCTTTCTGAAGGATTTGCCCTGGAATACAACAGACAACTCAATGCAGCAACAAGCAAAAGAAAAACTGTCCAGCATCATGCTACTGCCATAAGCCCTACCTTTTTTATATTACCCACGTTCGGAGGCACCCATTCAATTCAACCCTTACGATGACAGAAGGGTCTGTGGGCCCCTTTCGCAGCAAAAGGGTTAGTAGCACTATAAATTTATACAGATAACAGACCTGTAGTTAAATTAGGGCTTAAAAACCTTATCTGAAAATACAAGAATGCCCACGCAAAGCGCCACGTCGCGCCCACATGTACAATTTGCAGATCTGTTCTGGTCACCTCGGCACAAAGGATGTAATGGAGTTGGAGAAAGTGCAAAGAAAGATGACCAGAATAATAAATGGTTTGCACCATTTTCCTTATGAGGAAAGGGGGAAAATATTAGAGGCCCCCATTAACTAAGCGGCACTACTCCATCAGACTACTTCCAGCACAGCTTAATAAATATGTCCTGTTAAGGCCTACTCGAGTAAATAAGTTTAAAGAGGTCTTTCAGCATGGAAGGTGGCTTTGAGTAGCACATTGTAGAAAATATGGCCCATGGTCTCTTTAGCCAGGACTACAAATGACTAATGTGAGGCAGGATACTAGAATGGTACAGGGACTTAAATGGGGACGAGAAAAAATAGGGAATGGTTATTCACAAACTCACAGAACACAAAGGACCAGGGGACACACATTGAAATTATGTTCCATATATAAAAGGCAAATAGAAAGGCTTTCACCCAGCACACAAGCAACCTCTGAAATTTGTTCCCACTGGAGGCTGACAGCAAATAGTGTTAACCAATATCTATTATTAAAGACACGTGCTCACCTACAAAGCTATATACAAGACCGCTCCTCAACATTTCTAACCTAATTTCCAAGTACTCTCCCACACGCAATCTATGCTCAGCCCATGTTCTACATCTCTCCACCACCCATCATTACTTCCTCTCACTCCCACCTCAAAGACTCCTTTATGCTGCACCCCAACTCTGGGATTCTTTTACTATGATCTTAGAGCCGCCTATTCCGAGGCCTAAATTAAATGGCTAAATCCATTCTGAGGAACTCCACCTCCCCACTGCACACTATTCCTTCCTTCTCCACGCCCCACCTTTAGATTTTAATCTTTAGATCTGGGACCTTCTTCCTATTGTCTTAGCTCATCTTAATTTATACTGTATGTACTCTGTTATACAACATTACGGACCGTCCAACATTGTGTGGTGCTGCAGAATATGGTGGTGCTACACAATCTAAAGATAATAAAAATAGCTTTGAAAGAGAACTTTTTGTATTCATGGAGGACGTCCACAGGTGGATACTGGCAGCATGGACACATTAGGAGGTAGGGACTGACGCTCTATGCTGGTTACTCCCAGAATGCTCCAGTACGTGCCACTGTGGAAGACCAGATACTGGGCTGGATGGGCCATTTTGTCTGACCATGTAGTGGCTGTTCTTATGTTCTTGAAATTAACTACCCATTATATTTGCAATTGCATTTGCAGATGCGTTATAATTCCAGTGTTTATAGATTGAATCAGCTATTGTTCCATTTGAAATGTACGGCACCCAAAACACGGTGTACTATAAAATGACATGCGCTCATGTAATGATGAAGCACGGTACATAGAGATCTCCAAAACACAAATTCAGTACCTGCACATATTTGCTTTTCAGGACATTACTTTTTGCCGTGTTTGGTTTTAGCAAAATTAATAAATGGAACGATTTCAAAAAGGTTTCAAAGTGCTAGATATGTAATGTTGGATAAATTATTTGTAATGTTATTTCAACTGCATACTATATAGGGAAATGCATTATGTTAAAACTTAAACAAAATCCTACTAAGGCAATAATTTGGTACACAGGTTAGGTAGGTGGAGATTAGATATAGTATAATGAGTCAGAAGAAATGTAGAAAGTGTTCTGCTGGAGAGTAACATACATTAATTTATTTTAGGAAAAATACCGGTAGTACGGCCCCCAGCACTCAGAAAACACTACATTGTTGTTGCTTATGTTCGATCTTATTAAAAATAGATTGGTGCATAAAAGTTACAATCTCTGTTGACACACACACACACACACACACACACACACACACACACACACACACAGACGTGTAATAATAACCCAATTGCACGCTGCTGCAGCCGATGACAGAGCAGAGAGGGGACGCAGCAGAGAGAGCCATATGAGGAGGCCTATAAACCACTTGTAAAAAAATGACTGTTTTTTCCCCTGTAGTATAGCTAGTAGTTGGTAATGAGAGGGAGGGAGTTACCACATTTATGTTGCGTGGGAACAGACCAGAAAAGGGGGCAAGTCCCCAAAACGTTGCCCCCTTGTTATTACTTACCAATAACCCTCTTCCTGGGGAGTTTAAATATACCACTACACCCGGTGTTCAGCATTTTCTCTCAAGGGAATATGCTCTCAACAATTTCTCCACGCATTTACCAGTAGACAAGTATTATTTACTTGTTCACCTTTGTGGCTAGAATTGGGTTATTATTGCACTATACCTGCTGCGAGTTCTGTACAAAAGATATGGATTGTGCATAGTTATTATTCAACAGATTGTAACTTGTGTTATGCACAAATCTATTTTTACTAAGAGCCAATATAAGCAACAACAACTTCGTGTTTTTGGGTGTTCACTTTGAGTGTTGGGGACCGTACTATTTTTCCCAATACTTAAGTTTGAGGTCGAGCTCCCTTTCCCCCTGTGCACCCTTCAATATTAACATTGCTTCTTGAGTACAATCTTGCAGTGCTATCTAACCTGTACAATATATTTCAGTTGCAATATGCATACTAGCTATTGACATTGCCAAATCTGAGAACTGTACCGCATCAGAGAGCGATATGTATATACTAGATCAGGGCTTAACTTGTGACTGGTGGGTCAAAATCAGGCCCTCTCGCATGTTGATTGGGCCTCAGACCCCCTTCTAAGTTCCAGCCTGTGCTCAAGCAGTGAAATGCAACTTAAAATATATTTTAAAATAAATAAAATAACACTTTTCAGATAGAATGAGGCGAATGTTAACTTTTGTAACAAGTCCACACGTATTTTATTGAAGTAGACTAGTTTTTAAAATCAGCAGTTCCCTCTGGGTTCATTCCCTCCCCCCATCCTCTTTTTAACGTGTATAAGAAAGCAGGGGGTCACCAGAGCGGAACAGTGTTCATTTCAGCTCATGGTCCCGGCTTCCCAAGGTACTGTTCATTTGAAGTGGGGAAGGAGGAAAAAAACCTGCAACAATGTCATTGCCTTCCAGAACAAATGGTTTTTTTGTACGGCGGCGTTGGAAGGGGGTGCCCAGAGCTGAACCTCGTTACGTTTTAGCTCTGAGAACTCGCGGTTCTCGAGATCCATACCTATTCATGCTGACCATTTAAAGAGCTGTCCAATAGGCAGCTGCAATGGGTAAGTTGCGGTTTCCTATTGCGAGATTTTACTGCCAGTTTGATTTTGAGCTTAACAGCGGCAAGATTTTGGGAACTCAGGGGGGGTCCATAGGCAAAACAATGATGGGGTTCAGCTCTGGAAGACCCATTGGTTCCAATGGTGGTTGTAAAACTAAGAACATTTTGCGGTTTAAGTTTCTTTGAAAGCAAGAAGAATGGTCATGCCATTGGGGCATCAGAATGGTCAAATCAAGTGTTAAAACCTCCAGCCCACCCTGCCCCTATTAGAGCCAATAAAGAGGGAGGAGAGAGAGCAGGGCTTTTCCCTGTGCCAAGTCTTGCTCAGCAGTGATACAAAGGAGGGACTAGGACAGAGAAAAAACAATTAACCAGGTCCGAGTGAGTCCATCGATTCTTTACCTCCTTAACCCAGGCTTAGCAGAACAAGCTGTGTAATGCAACACTTCGGGAAGCCATGCACACAAGGCACACACTTCAAAAAGGGACAAGCTCATGGACTCTTTTGCACATCACTACCCAGAATCTTGTCCGACGTAACCGCAGTGTGATGTGATAATGGCGGGGAATAAAGCAGGTTGCACGACCCACTGGAAACACACACGAAAACTAGAAAGCACGTATCCAGTAAAGTAGGAGTTAAATACTAGCACTGAAACATCATTTGAAATAAAAAAGTTTTAAAGAAAGGGGTCTTACCTTGGGCAATCTCCAGCTGTCTCTTTGCATCCTAGCGCAGAGAATAAACTCAATTGATCCTGGTTTCTGCGCTGAGGCTATTTTCTAAGTGCTGTGTTTATCCTGCATGGCTGAAGCGCCGACATTAACACCTCTGGATCTTTTTCATTTCCTTGTACTTTCGCAGCTCCTGAAATGCAAAAAGATTTAATGGACGTATTAACGTATTTATCATGCAGATTGGTTGGAATCTTAAGAAAATATATTTACAAACAAACGCAAACCTTCATAGTGCATATTGCTTATGCGCGGATATATTGGTTTTCTTTAGGCGTATAGATCAAGGCAAAAGAGTTGAAATTGTAGGGCAAAGAACTGCACCTTTGGCATCAAATAAAAATTAAATCCCATCGAAATCATTAAGGATTTTTCTTTGATACATCTGGATCAAGTTTTTGCCCCACTATTGCCTTAAAGCAATGGTTTGCCATTGCCTGCCATGGTATCCAAACCAAGCTTCGATTGAAGAATGCAATTAAAAAAGAGACATTCATGTATAGAAACACTCGCAAAGCATGGAGAGTCTAGAACCCATGTTACAGAGAGCGGAATCATCGTCAGGTAACTGCCTCCATTCGACAAGGTGCCAACATTTTCAAAGTGGAGTAAGTCTGCAAACCCTAGTGAGCAGCAGTATGATCGCGTCCCACGTGAACACGTGGATCTCAGCGCTTCAGAGCCATTTCACCAAGTGATACATCAATTAACATCATTGAAGATCACTGAAGATCCAAAATCAGGTTGATCTGCATTGATGTACTGTAGAAAATGGTAGAAAACAAAGGGTGAACTGCGTCTTAATAATCGTGATTAGTGTTATATGTTGATATAATGGTATTAATATAATAAAAACCTGTTACTTAATTGGTGAGGATATGCTGCTATATTCAAGGAATGGTCCACAGACCAGAGCTAGAAATACAAAGACAAAAGAAACAGCGCAAAAAACCTCTAGTGTAGTATATAAAATTATATTGTGGTAAAACAGGTGAGTATTGCACAGTACATCAAATTCAATAGTTATAGCAGTACATGTTTTGGACATGTTTACCGTCAGCAACAGATGGTGGGTAAAGATCACCGGATGGCTCCCCTTCTCCTCTCCGTTTCGTTCAGGATGCCGTGATGCAGGGCAGCAGCCCTCAGCATGAATACAGCCGTCGGTGGGAATAGCTGTCTCTCACGTGTAAACCGTGGCTGTTTGCGGTAGGAGCAGGCTTCAGTCACTGACTCAGGCGTGGTCTGCACGTGTGGCGTCTGCTTGCAGCGCGCTTCGGATGACGTCATCAAGTGGCGCCGATCACTCTGCAGTCTCAGCCAGCCACGGAAGTTAGATGGCATAGATTGCATTAACGGAGATGGGGTAGGTGACAGAAATAGGGGGGACTGGCACACTGCAGGTAGTATCAGAATGCCCTCTTATAAGAGGGGCATTCTGATACTACCTGCAGTGTGCAGTACCCTATTTCTGTCACCTAGCCACTCCGTAATGTCAATCTATGCCATCTAACTTCCGTGGCTGGCTGAGGAACTGCAGAGTGATCGGCGCGCGTGATGACGTCATCCGAAGCGCGCTGCCAGCGACGCCACACGTGCAGAGCACGCCTGAAGTCAGTGACTGAGAGCCGCTCCTAACGCAAAAAGCCACGGTTTACACGTGGAGAGACAGCTGTATTCCACCGGACTGCTGTATTCATGCTGAGGGGCTGCTGCCCTGCATCACGGCATCCTGAACGAACGGGAGAGAGAGAAGGGGAGCCATCCGGTGATCTTACCCACCATCTGTTGCTGACTGGTAACATGTCCAAAACATGTACTGCTAGTAACTATGAATTTGATGTACGTGCAATACTCACCTGTTTTACCACAATATAATTTTTTATATACTACACTATGAGGTTTTTTGCGCTGTTTCTTTTGTCTTTGTACTGTAGAAATGTCAGATTACCTTGGATACCGAAGGTCAAGGCTGTCTATTGTACAACACAGAAACTGTAGTTAAATCACTACAGGGTGGTGTACTACTTATTCAGAGGGCTGGTGCCTGCATGGAATTAGTGAAGATGCCAAAGTTACAACCCATGCCACGTGCCTGGAAATTGCAGACTACTAGAGACCCTTGGTTTAACTATATATTGATATAAAATGTATTAATCAGAATGGCTTTTAAAAAGCATGCGGGTACAGTACCTGAACTTTAATCTCCAATTCCCTTGTCTGGTCGTCTTTTAGTTTCATATCAATTGTTATCTTCTTGCATTCAGTCTCCAGGTCTCGTATACGACTCCTTAATGTTTCTGTACATTCACCTCTGTTTAAAAAAAAAAAAAAGAAAGAAATTCTGGAGTAAATAAAAATATGATGACTTGTGAGCACACTCGTCTCAGATAGGTCAGCAACCCTGCTTTTACACCCCATTATATATCTCCACACACAACGCTTCCACTGCAGCTAGGGATTCTGGGTAATGACATGCAAATGACCGCCCAGTGTCACCTTTTGCTTCTAATCAATTTTACCATGGACCCCTATAAGCTTATACCGGCTGTATTACACAGCTTTTTAGCACAGCCGGAGTTAAAGAAGTGCAGAGCCAGTAAACCTGCTCACAGACATCTGTTTCGACCCTTTGGGTCTCGGTGAGAGCCTGGTTATACGGTTATACTGGCTTTGCAATGTGAAGCTGGGATAGGTTTCAACCAAAAGAAAAAACAGATGAATCAGACCGCTCGCCTTTTACATAGTCCTGAAGAAATTTCACAGGCAGGTGCATGGAGGTAAATTACATATAGCGCAGATTTAACCCAAAAGAAAGGGTCAGAAAGAGACCCCACAAGAATGGACTCAATACCAATATATTCAATGTTCTGGCACAAATAGCCTATTAATAGAGACCTTCTAGAGGTCAATAACATAACCTTTGAGAGGTAATAAGCAAATCCTCCCGAGGGGGGTGAAGACGCCGCACAGCTGCAATAATGGAGAAGGCTGATGGATGACTGAAAAAAGCTTTGAGAGGTAGGTGAAAAATAAAAAAGGTATTATTTAGCATTTTATGTAAAAAAAATAAATTCATAACCGTGTAGTTTAAAAAAAAAAAAAAATTCCCCATAGTCAGAACATTGAGTATATTGGTATTGAGTGCATTATTGTGGGGTCTTTCTTTTGGGTTAAATCTGTGTACTATAGGTTTCAACCAAACATTAAATAAGAGATGGTGGGTAAAAAAAGTGACAAACGCTCCATAACTTATATCACGCGTTTCTGGAGTAAGGAAGACTTTTGCAGAGCTCCTTTTAAAGTACTGTTAGAGAGTTTGAGAGGATAGATTTTTGTTCCCTCATAGGCGACAAGCGTTTAGAAACTCTGGGTTAATGTCTCTAACCATTACCCCCATCAGTGCTAAGCAAAGTACAAATCATGTCCCCCACCCTGTGCTGGAATCTTTACAAAATACAAAGGTTCTGCGATTTAATGATCAACCCCAAGACATACAGAATTATGGGCGCGGACACCTCTAATTTCAATACTTTTGTATATTCTTCGCAGATTGTTACACTTGAGAATGGACCGAGCGATGATTACCCCGTGGAGCAGAGTGCGAGTGTTACCTGCTGGCGGCAGCGAACGCCACAGCTCGGGCGGCAGTCGCATCTTCTAATTTCTTCCGTTTCTTTTCCTCCATTAGTTGCTTTTCTACAAACGCTCGAGCTTCCTGCTCTGCCTTAAGTTTTTTCTCCAGCTGACTTATGGTCTGCTTATCTTTCTGCTTCATTTGAACAGCATTATGTAATCTGAAAGGAAAAAAAACACACTAATGACCAAAGACAAACTTTACATTCCAATACGTAGCTTTAAAACTTGTAATAATCCATTGAGAAAAAACAAAAACAAAAAAAACTTCTCACTGTTTGCAAGTTACCTGCGAGTGTGCTCACTGTATATATAAGCACGAACACACACGTACTTTTGTTCACATCAAGTATGGCTGAAGATGACTAATGATTTTGAGATGTCTTAAGAATGTACAACTCCATATAATAGACAATCCTATTCAAATACATGCAGACAGCCCAGGTACTTTGGCTATGGAAGTAAAATTTGGACTCCATACCCGGTATGTGAATATATCTGAATAGAATTGATATAGACACTTTATCAAGTATAGCAACACGTATGGCAGAATTACAGATTTCTTGTTTTGAAATCTACCCGCTAATATATAGTTCCTTTATTAACTAAGGGGGAATGAAGATAGGCTTGAAATCGTCCTAATTATTAATTATGCTATATTGTCTATATACATATGTATTCAGTATGTAACTAGTTAAAATAAGTAATTTAGTATTAAGTTAGAAATGATATTGGAAAATGATAAGATACCTCTGCAAAGATGAGATAAATTAGTCTGAAGACAGGCAGGTGTAGAAATGTTTGTCTGCTGAGTTGCAAGAGTTTCGAATCAAAGGTATGTTAAATAGATAGTAGTAAAAGACAATACAATAGAGATGGGTCTTAAAAGATAAGTAACACAGGATTAACTATAGTTATAGTGTGAGAACAAAAGAAGGGACTTTTAAAATCACAGTCTAAATGAAGAAACAGTGTTCTACTGTTGATGATGGACTAAGAGTATATGGGCTGATAGTGAGAAAAACAGGCGATTGCAATGTTTAGACTGGCTAAGGAAATGTATAAAGACTGCATTTGGATTGATAGAATTCAGAATAATTTAACACCCAAGCTAAGAACAACCAAGGATTTTTCACTCTCCAACTAAATCCTATGCGCCTGAATGATGCAACGGACTGAAATGATGCTGTAAAGGTGTTTTCTATTGTCTCTGAATAAATTGAGAAAAGAACGGGACCGTGGACTACTTGATAAATATTGAAAGGTGAGACATTTGCACCCATCTAATGAGCAAATATTTAATGGCCCTCCTAAAAAAAAAACTAAATAAAGTCATACCATAACTTCATAGTTCCTAGTGGATCAATTTTATTAACATTTCATTCTTTTGCAAATATTTCACCCAGTATTTCACTGGCACCCGCTTTCGCTATTGAAACCAATCAATGAGCGAAATGGCAGTGGCCATTTTAACCTTCCTGGGAGGCAACATTTTAGCAACAGATATCTACAGAACTCAATAAAAGAATATATAAAGGGAAGGATCGCTAAAAACAAACAGCGACTTGGCAATGGTAAAAAGAAAGAAGATCTTATTTTTTTTTTTTATGAGTAGAGGGGATTGCGGCTTTAACGAAATCAGACTGGATTACAGCAACTTTTGAACTGTACAGCACTCTTCCCTGATTTCCGAAAGTTCCTAGAGAGCATACTGGAGAGAAATGATTTGGTTCTTAAAAAAGTTTCCAAGGGGGCATCTGACCCTTTTAGATGATCCTGGCTACAATTATTTTCACGTCAATTGGCGCCAGCAGAATTAACGTCCTGTTTGCCTTTTATTCCCAGCACTCGTGGGATCAATGGAATGGGAACTACAATGCATTCATTTTCCAAGCCGATCGTTCTTGGAAACCAGTACACAATGCAGCTTCTTTCGGCAGTCCGGCCATTGGGTGCATCTCTAGCGTACTCTCCCGATATTGCTGCAACCTGGTATATACTCTGCATAGATGGCTTCCAAGTTGTTTTCAGCCCATACTAGGGTACACATTTGTCTTATCAATGTTGACCTGGTTCTTAGATAGGCTACCACTACCTACTTGTTAGAGATCATAATTAGTTTCTGGCTGAAACTTGATAACAGAAATGAGCAGTATTATATGGTATAATAGTCTAACAGATTCATAGGCTGCGTATTTAATTCACTGGTCAGCATTCAGAGCCATAAACACCTATGAATAGTCTATAGACAAATTGATCAATTTTCTGTCTCTTAGAAGTACCCCTGTCGAAAGATTTCACTTCCGTTCCCACCATGTTAAGGAGTATCTTTACATCCCAAGATCGTAAAATATATGGTCTAGGAGTGTCCACATTTTTGGCCCGGCTTTCCAAAATGCACGTTGAAGAGGACGGGTGCAACCTTGCCTAGTGCACGGGTTACTATATCCAATTCTGACTCATGTGTTTACAAATGTAGTCAGTGTGTGTATTATTTTGGGAGGCTTTGCACAACTATAAAAAAGGTGAGGTCTTGTAAAGGTGTCATCTGATTTTTATTTCAGATTAGCATGCATCTGACCATGTCCACACGTTGCTGGGTTTCTACAACAACGACTCAGCTCTTCTCAGTCAATGGCCAAACACAAGAGGAATGCTATACCAAGACTTCTCAAATGCACTCCCACAATCAACTTTGTGATGTTCTGGGTGAAGTGGTGCATCTTAATGGTAGTGCTCTGCATTAGAAATTATTATTTCCCAATGCAAAATGTAGCAAACACTAATGTGACTGGCATCTAGGAATGTGCAAATACAGATTTCTTAAATCTACAGCAGCTAGGAAGTCTCCACTGCTTATTGCTTTCCTGCTTTGTTTTAAATTGATTTTAAGTGCATAATAGCCCAACAATTGTTGAGGTATTTGAGATGCAGAATGGCTCTGAACCCTCAGTTGGATTGAGTGCCAAAATGTTTGTTGTATACTCCCGTGACCTCTAAATCGAGAAGGCATTGGTATCCAGTAGCATATTTATTTTTAAAGCTTGTCATGTTATAGGGTCATTTTGTATGCTTAATGGAACAACTCCATTCACTTAGAGTGTATGACAGGATTCTAATGCATAACCTGGATTGAGAATTTAAAGGACCCATTGGTCTGGTGTTGTATGGGTCCAAGCTTCCCAAAAAAAGGGCAATTCAACCTCCCCCTGGCTCTGGTGATGAAGTCTGAGCGCAATATGCCACATGCTGTAAATTTCCTTAGAGGGGCAAGGAAAGCGCCTGCGAGTTCTTAGGTCTGGAAAAACCGGACGAAGAAGACTGTTACCCAATGGCTCGTTATTCTACCAGGTCACTATGCTTTCAATTCTTTAAGAGGCAATCTTGAGCTTCATGCGGGAGGAAAAAAAAAAACTTTGCAGATTTATTATTTTATTTGAATAAGAAATTATGGAATATCATCCAACTGCTTTTCGAATAGTGTTGCATCTTCAGATGTAAGCACATGCATGCAATTCTTGGGGGCTGCAACCACCAACCAACTTCTTATCTGGCTGCTATGGAAGATCTGTTCCGTCTAGCGGCAAGAGGGATGTAAAATCAAATAATCTGTCGCACAAGAGGTCTATCACCACCAAGAGTAAGGCTTTTCACCAACAAAACAGATGCAATAGCTGGTTACTATAGGCTCCAATAACCAGAATTCGCTCATTCAAAGCAGATTTAAACTTTTCTATCTAGTCTCCAAGGGCTGAACTATCCTCTATTGGAATCGTAGTTCTTTTACTCAATGTACTTTTGGCAGAAAAGCACATTGTTTGGTATCTTGTCGAGAAAAGATGCATATTTTGATACTGCCCATTATTTTTCCATTGGTCTTGACAAAAGAATGTAAATGAAAGCTCTTGAAATCCCTTGTTGAATACCAGTGTATATCACTTCTGATTATTCTCACTATCATCCATGTCTAATACAGATCTCATGGGTCTAAGAAGTTTGTCCACTGAGACAATATTTAAGAAGACTCTTGCTGGTTCTCCTTCCTGGTGTGTGTCAACAGAACTAATTGCGCAAAACCTAGAATCCCATATTGGATCTGCCAGTCTGTTTTAAAGGAGCCCCCTTACCAAACTCTAGGAGGTGTGTGTGCGTGCACCCAACAGTAACTACTAGTAACAGGAGTAATACACTCCCTAATTAATGTGATAGCTCTTGCACTACATCAGCCCCAGCCTAAAAGCAGCATTTCCTTACAAAAAAAATTTAAACAAAGAAATTATTCACCCAGGTGGGATGCAGGGATTCACCGAAGCTGAACCATTAGTATCTCTGAAATCATGGGGTCCCCAGAGTTGAATTTAACGGGGTTTAGCTCCGGAGACCCCATGCTTCCCACCTGGGCAGAAATACACCTTTAAATAACCATTTAAGTAGGTAATGCACAGATGACCACCAACAGGGAAGAACGAGAGGGTATAGGTCTGCTGCTCCTATTTTGTACTCTTTTTGGCTTAGTAACAAGCAGAGTTGCAGAGTTGCAGCGTTTGGCACCAGAGTTGTGGTTTAGAGCTGCAGGGTCCAACGTGCAAAGTTTTGCAGCATGCAACGTTCCAGAGCCCCCGTATTTCCACGGTGACACCCATGCTGGCATCACTCGAGAATGCACGCTTCCCATGTGACTCCTACAGGGAACGCTGTGGCCTTTCCCAAGGGGCTTTAACTCTAATGGCAATGCTTTCCAGGCGACCATCAGTGTGCGTGGAGCCTCATCTACTTGTCTTCAGTATGAAGGGAGAAAGGAGGACAGGTAAAAGACTTGGAGAGTAAAGTCACTGGAACCCATACTGAAGTATGGGCAACAAGAGGGAGGCGCTCCAGAGAGAATGTACTCCATCTACAGGAATGTGACCAGTCCCTACCTCCAGTATAGAAAGAAGGGACATGGTACAGCATGTTCTGCCGCAAGATGTCAGGAAAATTATATTTAGAGATAACCGTGTGCACAGCGCAGTACATACAGATTTGCAGGCAGAAGGAATCATTGCCCTAAAAAGTTTGCAACCCAACTTTCATGCCCGAGGCACAGGGAGATCAAATGACTTGTCCAAGGTCACACAAAGATCGGACACTGGGATTCAAAGTGTGTGTGTGTGTGTGTGTGTGTGTGTGTGAATTGTGTACATCCTGTAACCTTAGCCCACCCTGTCCCTGTTACAGCCACTAATTACAGTGAGGGAAGAGATGGGGGTTTTGCCTATGCAAAGTCCTGCTCAACATGGACATCAGACAAACTGGAGTAGCTAGCGCAAACCCCTCCCATGTCTTAGCTCGTCATGTTAAACCACGTTTAACATTTTTACAATATACATGGACAATATACCTACTAAACCATAGGTTCTCAACTCCAGTGCCCAAGACCCCCCACCAGGTCAGGTTTTGAGGAAACTTCAGCTTCAGCACCGATGGCTCAATTGTCAACTGAGCCACTGATTGAACCACCTGTGCTGAAGCTGGGATAGCCTTAAGGACTGGAGTTGGTATTCCAGTTCCCCCCTACCTTTCTTCAACCACAAACCACCACCTGCTTCTAGGACTCAGTTAACTTAATTTCAGTTCCTGGATAAACAGAACTTAAATAACCAATTACATGTGGCATTCAGTTACAATGTTATCATAATGACATTTCATAAATGTAAAATGTGGCAATTCCAGTTCTATTAGTTTACAATGCAAAACCCGGCATTGAAAATAGTCAATGATGCTGAAGACATCACGAGGTGTAGCTGAAGTAGCCAAGGGGGAATATCGCAGCCTTTGAAGCTGGTGATTCCAGTTCAAATCCCAAAACCAGCTCATTGTGACCGTGGGAAAATTACCATATCTTCCGATTCTCAAAAAAACAAACAAAAAAAAAAAAAAAACACTAGTGAGCTTTACAGGGCAGTGACTCATTTGGCAAAACTGTAATGTTTGGTGCAAAAAAAAAAAAACATGTATATTCATACTAATCATATTAGAATTTCGTTTTCCTACTGAAAACCGTACATCTTAATATGGTATTAGGAAACATTGCTCTATTCCAATGAGTATTCTCATTATGGGGACCTATGGGAGGAGTCGCAAATGGAATACTTGGAATTAAATTGGTGCTAGAAAACAAAAAAAAAGTATATGGCGTGCGTCTGTCTATACTTAAAAATATGGTTCTGTTGAAGTTCCAGTTTGTTAATGAACAGTAATGAAAGTAAATAAAATTGCAAACAAAATAAAAAATAAATGAGTCATGACAGCCAATGAAACATTAATTATTGATTAGTATCTAAAAATTGTATGTGTCCCATCTAAAAGGACTTTAAAGTTGATTAAAATATAAATAACTAAAGATTAAATTAACTTTAAAATCGCATAATTCAGTAATGAAACATTTATTTTAATTGACACACTGACAATGCTCGATTTCAAATGAACCAATGCGTCAACTGTCACTATGTAACAACTCACAACCTTTATAAATACCACGGAACTTATATCAAGGTTAGTATTATTATTATTTTTAAAGATCATGTTAGTACATGGGCCCTATTCGCTTCTTAAAACTGATTAATGTCATTAATCTGCAGAGATAGATAGAGATAGATAGAGATAGATAGAGATAGATAGAGATAGAAGATAGATAGAGATAGAGATAGATAGAGATAGATAGAGATAGATAGATAGATAGAGATAGATAGATAGAGATAGATAGATAGAGATAGATAGATAGAGATAGATAGATATATATATAGCATTTTACAAAGAATTTAGGACCTGGAAAGAAAGAAAAAATTAGAGAGAAAAACAATATTTAAACATTTTTTTTTTGACAGTGAAAGGGTTAATAGCTTTTGCTAAAAAATTTTAATTACTTTTAGCTTTATGGCGAAAAAGCCTGTAAAAATCAGAAAAGGTCTGCAAAAGTACAGCAGTGCATTTCCCCGTGTCTCTCCCCTTTCCCTATCACACTGCTTTAATGTGCCTATACACCCATTGCTTCACTTCCCCTGTATGTCATTGTACATTGCTGGCACCAGATTTGTGCTTAAAGCAGCCGTTCCCGACCCCCAGGATGGGAAGGTGCTCTCTGGAGCTATAACGCTTTCATTTCCGCTCGGGACGCCCCATGTTCCATATGGAGAATGGTGCCATCAGCACTTCCTGCTTATTTAAATTCCCCATGCCGCGAGGGCCAATAGGAAGCCATGACGGATGACGTTGCAGCTTCCTATTGGCCCTCAACACGAGATGTAAACTGCCATTGGGTTTCTCCCAGATAGGACATTACTGGCGGAACCTTCCCCAGAAAGTGTTTCAGGTGCCAAAATGTAGACCAGGGTTCTTTTCCAGCTGCTGGGAAAGCAGCCCGTGGTGTCACAAGCAGTAGCTGTGGCTTCCCATGGCTGCTCCTTCCACGGATTCACATTGGTCACCCCACCCCTCACGCCCACAGGATTGCAGTGCAACCACTTACTTGTTTTGAAGCAGCTCGTTTTCTTGTCGGAGCTGTCCTATTTCCGTCCGAATCCCCCTCTCTGTGCTGCTTAGAACGTTGATCTGACTCCGCAGATCTTGTTCGATCTGCCGGCTTCCTTGCAGATCTGCTTTTAATTTTTTTACGTCTTGTTCCAACCTGGAAAAACATTTTTGTTTTCAATAAAAATCAGTGATACACTTCTCTCGAAGGAAAAAATAAAGAAAAAAATCGACACCATTTTGAAAGGGGCAATACCCCTCAACAAAACCCACTTCCCCTAAAAGACAATTCATAGTGATATTTTCCATTGTGTCTAAATTCTAAAATGGGCTTACAATTAAGTCAGTTTACATTTTCTCCGGGTCCTTTTAATAATTGTAATATCATCTGATAATCCAGGAGTGGCCAACTCAAGCCCTGAAGGGCTACCAACAGGTCAGGTTTCAAGGATAGCCCTGCTTCAGCACAGGTGGCTTAATTAGTTACCGTAACCACAACAGAGTTTAGGTGATTAGGAGACTGCACCTTATAAAGCAGATAAACTAAATACAGGCACAAAGACACCACTGTGCGACAGGAATAAAAGTATGTAGGTTTAGTGAGATACAATTACAGACTCCTGAGGAGGAAAGTCTTTCTGGGGAATGAAATGCTGGATCTAGAATGGTGTTCTCAATAAAAGCCTCACTCCCTCCTTCCAGTTGACAGCATACGCTTTTCTTAAACACTTCTGAAATCTAGTGTACCCCTGACGGTGAAGAAGCAACCAGACACATTAATAAAGGTTAAGACTGCTTCGGTACCTCTGATCCATGGTGTTGGGGGTTAAGGAGTGTCAGCTCTTGGACCCAACTGTTGTAAAATTAGACATATAAATGAAAGGCTGACATAATCAGCAATCCTTCAAAGAAAGTACATTTTGGTGCACTCCAATAATAATTTTCTTTTTTCCAGTGAATACACATAAGTGAAAAAACGTGCATAAGTGATAAAACACTAAAAGATAAAATGACACGTGGTGCTCAAAATCAGTGGTAATTGGCCGCTATATACACATTGCAATTACATTTTGTAATACAGTATTCCTGTTATGGGTTAATTCCTCAATAACAGAATGACAATCAAGCAGACATGCGCATTGTTCTTACAATATGATAATCACATAAATGCCAATAGGCTAGTGGGTGTAAGCATAGATAGTCACTAAAAGTATTGCAATAAGATATGTCTAGGTTGTGCTCACCTAGTTTAGCTAAGCGGTCATATGAAAGCTGTTTGTTACAAACAGCGCAGCTCTAACATCACTGCCAACTTTTAAAGCTAAACTCACTGATCTAGTAGCAAGTAGGGCAAGATGTAGCAGAGGACTCTGCTAATAAAGAATCAGGTCGGATTCCTGGATGCATATAGACACATTGTCTCGGTAAAATCTTCCCTTGAAACCGCTTGCGCGACTCACCACTAGGGTTCCCTGCTTCAGCACAGCCCAGAAAGGTAAATGGTGCAAAGGGATGTAAAGTATCCCTGTGACTAAAAGGGGTCCCCAGGTTAGGGGGAATATTGAGTTACCGTACAGGTAACCCAGAACCTGCTTAGAGGTTCCGGGGGTAAGTACTTCAACCATCTATAAGGTTCTGAGGGGGATTGTAAAGGCCAGTCCTAAGTCTATTTTATAGTGTGTGGGGAATATGGCTAGTAAGAAAAAAAGTGCCGTTTTTTATTCTATTCCCCATACCAGCAAAACATAGAATATTTTTAGTGTATATTTTAAATTGTGTGTTTTAAAACATATCTGCTTGTGCACAGCACTGAGCTGGGGCTATCAGAACCAATGCTCTGACAGGCCACAGGGGCTACAGAACCAATGCTCTGACAGGCCACTGGGGCTGCCAACTGGTAGCCCCAGAAGATGTCAGATGTCAAGACCATTTGGATAAGAGAGAAGGACTCAAGTATCCACCTCGTTGCATTTCCATTTGCCCCACCAGACTTAGTGGAGCAGACACATGGTTGAAGTGGGGGGGGGGGGGGGGGGGCGGGTAGCCCCGGGGGGGGGGGGGGTGGTGCAGGGAAGAGAGGGGAAGATGCTGCTGGTGGGTACATTTCCCATTGGCCGATTCCCATTTCCTGCCCACCCATGTTTTTTTTAACCTAGCTCAACACGCCCCCTGCTTCTGACATCAGTCCTGCTCCGAGTGGCTGCGAAGAGATCTCACACTTTGGATTGGGCTATAGTATTTTTTTTAAATGAAACTCAGAAGTATTAAAAACCCCTACGCCCTTCAGATAGTTAGTTCTCCAGTCCTCTAAGATTCCCAGATTCTAAGTTTCCATTTTCAAGTCTCCAGCAAGAAAGGGCTGCTTCAGCGAGAACTGCCTGGAATATTTTCTGTCCTGTTTTTGCAAATGTTATCTGGGTTAGGATTCCCTGCACCTAGGAGAGTCTAGGTTGTTACACCAATTCCCAAGTAAGTATGTCTTTTTGCTGTAGTTAGTATCATTGTGTGTATGCCTTTTCTTGTGAATAAATTTACAGTTTATTTAATTAACTTGTTTTGAACAATGCATGATCCTGGTAAAAAGGTGTAAATTGCCTGGCCTCCCATGACAGGCTTTATTTTCTGGTGGCAGGATGTGGTATCATAGGGCTTTGCACTATGACTTTCTGCGGGGAATTATAGGACAAAGTGAGCTTGTGGAGTGCATGATCTCAAAACAAGTAGTGTCGGAAAACACACTATACAAAAAAGGGAATCACACACACACACTGTACAGTGTCACTTAGGTCATTAGTGCCTGAAAGGTGAAGATGTGGTCCCCAACAGGAAGATGTGTGTCCTGGGATCGTGCATCTGTGGTTGGCCGGTGTGAGCAGTATGGGTTAGGGTTAGGGCTACTTACTTACGGCAGACACATGGTAGTCCTGGGGTAGTGGCCGCGGCCACTACCTGGGCGCTTCGGTCTGAACAGTACAGGTCCTGGAGTCGGACAGTTACGTAAAAGCTATAGGTTGCCAGTGCATTGGCAGCCTAGGGCGTCCCTAGAAAGGGAATTGGAGTGGCATGAAGCCCGCGGGGCTGAATGCACTCCTGAGGTAGTGACTGTGAGCTCAGAGAAGCCCTCAAGAGTGTCTTGGAGGGGACCTCAACCCTCCCTGTGGCTACCCCTGAAGCCGTTCTTACCACGGTATGCGAACTGCCAACACTATTCTCGGTTGCATCCAAACTCTACGGTAGAGCAGAGGATGCAGTTCTTCCCAGTAGTAGAGCGCGCTGAGGGATGGATTGCCCTCCTCCCTCCCAGGGGAGGGGGCTTGGGCAGCCTGGGCCGCGGTACCTTGGACTCATGGTCACGTAGCTGCCTGTGCAAGCTTATAAGTGGGTTGACTTGTATGAGTGGCCCCTTATGAGAAATAGCTGCAGGGCAAACTTCTGGAACATGAGGGGGATATTTGGGGGCAAACAGGGTTAACCAGTATTGCCTGCCAGCAAGGTATTAGACCTTGTGTCCAAGAGCAGGTCTTAGAGCCCAGTTCACAGACCCCACGTTTTAGATCCACATGTAGAGTGCAAGCTCTAGGGACAAAATGTTAATTTTGCTGTGTTTTAAAACTACAATGCATTTTGTATTTGTGCTGTGAGCTGGACTGCATGCAGGACACAAGGCAGCCAGAGGTAGATTAGCATACACTGGCGACACACTTTATTCGAGCTCGGCTAGTCCCACGAATTCGGGTATACCCGGGTGTATTGAGGTTTGTGACTGTTTTCTGCCCGAGTGCATTGGGTTATTTTCCAGGCAGGGATTGAAGCATTTTATTCCCGCTGGCTGCAATACTGCACAGTATATATATATATACTGCATTACAATTCATGAATTTATGCCATCTGGTAGACACGCGAAGCATTGCAGCCTATTAAATCCTAATCATTATCATTTAACAGATCAGCCGCCCGTCAGCCAGGCATGAACCCAGGCTGGGAAGGCAAACGCAACGGGGCTTGTCAGAGGTGAGGAGCGGCGCATTCCAGGTATCTGCCAGGTACATACTGGGTATTTGCTCGAATAAAGTGTGTCGGTGCAGTAGCAAAAGAAATGCAGGTTTGTTGCACATGGTGAGGGGGGAAGGGCTGTGAACAGGATATCTAGAGTAGAAAGCCTGTGTGTGACCTAGACACAGAGGTACCAGGGAAACCAGTTGTTGGATTTCAAACTCATAGGCACCATTTCCATTGGCAAGTTTTGAATTCTCCCCTCCCATCGATTGCACAACCACAATCCGTGCTCGAATTGGCTGCCAGCCCCCACAATGTATTAGATATGCAGCAAGCCCTGTATAAGGAAGAGCAGTGTATCAGCTCTGTCTCTTTTCTGTTGGAGATTTGAAGAAGACAAGCTGCTGGCGGGCTTTTCAAATGTGCTTCTGAGTGAAAGGCTATTCACACAGAGAAGCATAGACAGGCCCTGCCAGCAGGCTGGAACCAACTGTAGCAGACACGGTAACGACGGTTGCTGAAGCAAGAGCCCTGCAACTTTGAAAGGGCTAGATCTCAACCCCCAGACCCCATTAAGTGTGTATATTCTCTGTATTTTGTTTTTCTGTGCCTTTCCGAGGTCTAATCCAAATAAACCTCAATTTATTTCACTGCATTGTGACCGATCCCTTAAAGATAAATGTGTCTACCGTGACAAGGGGTTAGCAATAATGTTTCATAAATGTATTTTTTTCCTTTAAAACCAGACAGTACAGCAACATTTTTAAACCACTGGACGTAAATGAAATATAGAGCTGTGGAGTATTATTACATTTCACTTTAAGGCCTCGGCCATGTTAAATCGCTTGTTGGCGGAAGCGTGCTGAGGCGCGCTCCTGCTCAGCACTGAGCCCCTACAGCTGCAATTAGGGCGGCTTTAGTAGGGGCTCGCCTACGCTTCCGCGCGCTTGCGGAAGCGCAGGTCTTAGGGGAATTTAAAATTCTCCCGCTTGCCGGCGCGACAGGCCGGTCACGTGAGCGGTTCGCCCAATGAGGGCGAACCAGCTCCGTGACGTCACTGGCCCGCCCCCGGCCAGTGACGCACCCGCCCCCGGCCGGCGCGTGTGGTAAGTAACCGCAAGGCCAGGGAAAGCACCCGCTTTCCTGAGCCTCAGCGCTCCTCATCGAGCAAGCAGAGAGCATGGACTCAGCCCAACAGGTGACAAAAATGTAGAGTTTTTTTGTTTTTGTTTAAAGTTTCTGTGCCAAGGTCTTTCAACTCCATGTATTTTGCTTCCTCAGAAAATTGGATTTTCATGCATTTACCGCCCAAGTAAAAAAAAAAAAAAAAAAGGAACATTTTTCGGGTCTGATATTGCAATATTATGAGGCAATTCTTTATCTTCCTATTAAACTCTTACTTATGCTGCCATTATTAGACAAACAAAAGGAAAAAAGTCTAAAATCAACAAATTATATTAAACAGTTTGCAATATTATCATGAGAGATTAGGTAACGACTGTATTAACATGGACACATTAACCGTTACAGTGCCCTTGTGATATACCTGGTACATTATGGGCATTTGCTCTTCCTCCCCCCCCCCCCCCCGAGCAGATCGGGCAAACTACTCCGAGAGGGACCAGCCCCATGGAAACGGAAGTGGGGCCCACTCCATGTCCTTCTCCGGCATCCGAGCGCCGGTCACATCATAGGATTGCTCGAGGAGCAGTCACATGACATGTCTCGGAGCTCCTGTTGCGCACTGGTGCTGTCGGATGCCGGCACTGTAAAGGGTTAACAGTTAGTTATTGACCATTAAAATTAAATTAAACGCAAGTGTCAAACACCTGTGTGTCCAACACCCGCATTATACCATTAACCATGTCACTGCCATTAGTTTGCTTTGGTCCTACATGGGACTGTCGCTTTAATACTTAGTGATAGGCTTTCTGAAATCTCTCAATTTCGCAAATCGCTACAAGAAGCATTTGATTAACACACAGTTTACATTAAATGCAGTGAAGAATTCTGCTATACTCTGTAGAATAATTGTTTTTCTACCTTCCTTTGTCGAGTCTGCAGCCAACGATGCAATTTGCAGCAAACCCATTTAGGTTTAAGTAATACAGGGGCGGGGGGGGGGGGGGGGAAATCAATTTGAATGGATTTCTCAGTCTCGTTTGTGTCGTTTTGGACTCAGTAATTGAGGCACTTTTTTGTTATTGTTAAGTAGACAATTATGTAATGATTTTCTGTTTTACTCGATCACAAAGCGGTTTGGAGAAGGAAAAGGGGAGTAAAATGTCATTGGCCAGAGCAAAGTGGTGTCAGAACTACATATAAATGAACAACTTCGTTGACAAAGGACAGCAAAGCATTGCAGGTCTTAAGTCACGATTATACTCCTCGTGTATTTGCTTGCGCTCGGGCGTGACAAGTATATACTTACCAATCCCTATCAGAGCTCCCCTACGGCACACTCACGCACGACAGTGTTTTGAAAAGAAAACATTCGTCTTTAAGTGATGGCCGCGTGAGAGGTTCAGCCAATGAGGCGTGAACCTCTTACGTGACGTCACGGCCACACCTCGCACCATCGCTGAAACCACAGTTCACACATCGTGTCAGCAGAAGACGTGTGCGCTCTCAGAGTATAAGCTTAGCCTTACTGCCCATAGACAGGTTATAAAAATGTCAGTGCGGATTTCACATCTTCAACTGCGTGTACGTAACACGTACATGAACACATTCCCCTCCCCCTTTACATTAAACCAATATAAAAGTTGCAATTTAATAAGAGTTAAGGTTAGCACAAAGTTACAGATTCTATATAATTACACGAGTTGATGCACTGTATTATTTTTGAATGAAACTTAACAAGGACACACATCAGAGTAAGGGGTGTGAAAGAAAAAACAAAAAGCGACAAAGGAGAGCCATGTGAAGTATTAGAGTCCAGGGGTGTCAAACCCCAGTCAAGGACCACCAACAGGTCAGGTTTTCAGGATATCCATACCTGCGCCAGCAGAGGTGGCTCAGTGTCTCAGTCATTGACGGCCACCTGTGCTGAAGCAGGGATATCCTGAAAACTTGACCTGTTGGTGGCCCTTGAGGGTTGGCCTCCCCAGCATTAGACAATATTGTAGACCAAATTACCCATAATATAACCTCTAAATAATCACATGAAATAGTGCTCCTAGTTCTTTAGGTATGCCACACATCATACGAGCAAAGCATGTCCTGTGATGGAGAGATTTAAAACCGAATCAAATTCTCTTTTTAAACAGATATATATGGACACTTGCATAGGATTATTATTCATATTTAAAGTCGATTTCGGACTGTAGAGAAACTAAAATGAAGCACCGATTTGTAAACCTGCTCTGAATAGTCTCTCAATTCTACCTCTGTTGAATAATGAAGCAGTCCAAACAAACAGCAAACAGCGTGTACCAACAGCAGTGACATATGTAAGGGGTTATATCAGCATACCCACATACAGTATGATCCCTTTAAGTATTTTTAAGGTTATGTAAATAACGGTGAGCCGAGACTTGGGAGGGGGTGTAATTTCCTCTGGCTGCTCTCTTCTGTCTGATGTCCCTCTGTGTACAACATGAGATTGCAGAAGGAGAGAGAGAAGGGGGAGCTTTGCTTGTGTACTTATCTTTATTTGTTCTGATAAGGACAGGGTGAGATGTCAGAGCACAGGCGAAAAGCCACTGACTTGGTAAATGTGGTTCCCAATCTTCACATCAACACTAATATGCAAGTAACCTCAAAAACCTATAATGTGGAAACACCATATTGGTTGAAAATTATTTTTAATCATAATCTGAAGTGGTTAGTCCTCTGCAGTTTAGACCCAGCCATTCCTGAGAAATGAAATAAAATGAAAACTGCGCTCATAAATGGATAAAATAATGGTGATGTGATTCAAAATAACTGTGAATACAACCTTGTAGGATGAGGTTTGATGCAGCTGTTCAAACGGAGAGCTCAGCACTCCAGGCTAATACAGAAAACAAGGAAAAGAGAACAGCGCAAAGAAAAACCTCATGGTGTAGTATATTAAGAAATTCAATTTATATTTAAAAAGGGTGAGTATTGCACGTACATCTAGTAAAAAATCACAAAGCATGACATGTTTGGGACATGTTACCCATCTGTAGACAGCTGTTCGTCAGTGGCAGAAGTTCGCATGGATCAGCTCGCCGTTGGAGATCACTCAGCAGTAGCAGGGACTCTCCTGGATCAACTCGCTGATGGAGATCACTCCCAGCGTCTGTAGTTATCACCGTGGTCTCCGTTGAGCTCCTTCACTTCCTGACACGTGCACAAAGGCGTCTGACGTCATCAGATGGCGTCCGGTAGTGTCTTAGTGTCTTTAGTTCGTTGCGCTGAATGGCGCTAACCGGCGAGAAAGTCACAGAAGGACAGCAGGTCCCAGGCAGGCAGTGTGATAAAAAAGTACCACAATGGGTATATAAAGCATAAGTAGGGAATGCGCCCACTCCTACGCGTTTCGTTATAAATAACTTCTTCAGGGAATTCATTCCTGAAGAAGTTATTTATAACGAAACGCGTAGGAGTGGGCGCATTCCCTACTTATGCTTTATATACCCATTGTGGTACTTTTTATCACACTGCCTGCCTGGGACCTGCTGTCCTTCTGTGACTTTCTCGCCGGTTAGCGCCATTCAGCGCAACGAACTAAAGACACTAAGACACTACCGGACGCCATCTGATGACGTCAGAACGCCTTTGTGCACGTGTCAGGAAGTGAAGGAGCTCAACGGAGCCACGGTGATAACTACAGACGCTGGGAGTGATCTCCATCAGCGAGTTGATCCAGGAGAGTCCCTGCTACTGCTGAGTGATCTCCAACGGCGAGCTGATCCATGCGAACTTCTGCCACTGACGAACAGCTGTCTACAGATGGGTAACATGTCCCAAACATGTCATGCTTTGTGATTTTTACTAGATGTACGTGCAATACTCACCCTTTTTAAATATAAATTGAATTTCTTAATATACTACACCATGATGTTTTCTTTGCGCTGTTCTCTTTTCCTTGATTCCTGAGAAATGTACAAATTAATGTGGCTTTTGTCCTTCCATGAGGAAATCAATATTGCCGAGTCCAACTGGTTAGCCGCACTCCCACAGGTCAATAGGAAACTACATCGGGGCATGATGTTGTAGTCTTCTATTGGATGACCAAGCTTGACACTAAATATCTTTGCGGGAAAACTAGTCAACCTCTGGCAGATCCCCACTATTCCACGTAACCGTTTTAGTACCATCGTCTAAAATAACGACTTGTGCTTAATTTTCACGTCGGAAGGGAAATTTCATGGGTCAGATGAGTGGCAGCCTTGGTAAAACAACGGTTTCAAGATCAGATGTGCAAATTTAAGCACTGACCTCCCATCTGATCCTCAAAAAGGTTTAGTCTCTCCCAGGACCAAAGTGAACTAATGGCAGTGACCGGTTTAATTGCATCTCCAAAAACTGATTTTTTTGGCAGACCACTATTCCATCTAGTTTGCCCATTTTCCCATCTGCAGTAAAACCTCAGACCATTATATCATGGGCTTTGCTTTATATTTAGGTCAGCCTTAGGTTAATCCCAAGCATGTTTGAATTCCCTTACCACCTGCTGGGAGGCTATCCCACAAATCCACAACCCTTTCTGTAAAGTACTTGCTCATCGTGCATAAAATACGATTCCATTATAATGGCGCCATTACGCGTTAATGGCAGTGACCTGGTAATGATATCTGGCAGTGACCTAGTAATGATATCTGGCAGTGACCTGGTAATGATATCTCGGTGACTGATGCCCCTGACCAAAATCATGAAAGAATTGATGATCTAGGGCACTATGGAATTTTCAAAAAGAATTTATTTGATCATTAAAAAAACAGTGTTTGGAAGGTATTTGGGAATTCGTGGCAAGGACCTCCATATACACCACCACGAAGGAGAATATTTATAAGATTCTATTTCACTGGTATCTTACCCCAGTGAGACAAACAAATCTACCCCCTGGTCTCTGATTTATGCTGGAGAGACTGCGGACAAAGGGGGGATATGACCCTTGTTTGGTCGTCATCTCAAAAATTCGGAAATATTGGCCCTCTATACAAACGCTTATAGAAGAGGTTACGAACCTCACCATCCCCATTGATCCTCTGACCTACTTATTGGTAAAGCCAATTGAGGATATTGGCAGACCAATAAGGAAATTAATCTCCTTCATTCTTACGGCAGCAAGATGCACGATAGCAACCTTCGGGAAGAAGGTATCCCTGCCTGCCAAACAAACGGTAAAAAGGCGAATTAACAAGGTCATGCCGATGGAAAAGCTGACTGCGTTTCTAAAACAGTCCTTACCGGACTTTTACCAAACATGGGAGCCGTGGCTAATGCTCTGAACCTTTATGGGACTACCCATCAGCAGAAGCTAATTATATCTAGCCACCTTGTCCATTGACACTCAGGCTTGGGTGCCTGGCGGCTATGGGGTGATACTACCTTTACCCCTACTCCCCGCCCACCCCCCCATTTTTCCCCTTTTCTTCTCTCTCTCTCTCTCTCTCTCTCGACTGATCTCCCCATATATATCCCCCCCCCCGCACTCCTCTGAAACAACCTTGTTTAAAAAAAAAAGTAACTTATTATACCCCCCCCCCCCCTACTCAGTCGAGGTCCACTAAGTGGTCTAGAGGCCTTGCAGCTCCCAACAATGCTCTACTCTTAAGGGGGGAAAAAATAAATTAAAAATAAATTAAAAAAAAGTTATTTTAGGGCAATGCTTATACTTTGTTATGTTTGACTGTTTTTGACCAATAAAAATTTTGAAAAAACAAAACAAAAAAGTGTTTAATGATTGAATACATTATTTTTGAAAATACTGTAGTGCCCTGGATTATCCATTTTTTCATGTAGCTTTTGGATCTTTTTTAGATAGGTATCCCCCTGAACCCGGAGCACCGGTAACTGCAAGTATAATATTGTTTATTCTCTGTATGGTGTGCAGCATTACATCTCCTGACCAAAATCAGACTTCTGTGATTACATTTAAATAATTTTAACAGTTTGTTTTAAACATAGCAAACTGGGACTTGGGAGGGGTTTGAATGCTTCTGGCTGCTTCGGAGTCTGATGTCAGTGTGTATTAAACAAGAGTTTGCACAGAGCCCTCTCTTTCAGTCCCCTTATCTATATTGGCTCTGATAAGCACACGTGGGATAAGGGTGAAGACACCCGATTGAAAAACACCCCCATTCAGAGGCCCCAAAGATGACATTTGGTATTAATTTCCATCTATGATTTGATTATTGAAGCCAATTCGATTAAAAAAGGTTTTGCACCTTACAGGGTCACCGAGTATTTCTAAAGAACCGGATGACATTGTTAAATTTATCAAGAAATATATTGTATTTTGCTTGTGGGACTACCCAATTATGCCTGTTCTAGCCTCAAACATTCTACAGTTATCCCCCGAATTACAGTATAGCACTCACTTAAAATCACGTATTTTAAATGAACTAAAAATAAAATGAGTCAAATATTGTATAACATGCACGCGCAGAATATTTGAGTGAAGGAGATGCTCTAACAAGTATGCCTTGTCTCGCAAGAGGACTGACGTGCGGTTCTAATGTTTTAACATTTTAATATTTCTGTAAGCCGGATTGAAAAGGAGTTGTAATATCACTGTTAAGAGGGAGAGAAAGAAGAAAATTTAAAACTTACCGTAATTTTCTTTTCCTGGAACCATGGCAGTGGGACATAGGCATTAGACATACATAGGGAGGGTAACTATGTCCCACTGCCATGGTTCCAGGAAAAGAAAATTACGGTAAGTTGTTTTAAATTTTCTTCTTTCCTGATCACCCTGGCAGTGGGCACCATTGGGACATACCCAAGCAGTGAAAATTTTAAGGGAGGGATACATCAGAATAAACACCACCAGTTAATGCCTTTATCAGTTTGACCTTTATTAATACACCTTATACTTATTTCACTATAGATTGTAACACTCTACGCCCAAAGCTTGCATCAGCTGATGAGTGTACGTCTAGTCTGTAGTATTTCAAGAATGTATTGAATGAGGACCAGACTGCCGCTTGCATATCTGTCCTGGTGTAGCCTGGGCTTTAAATGCCCATGAAGTAGACATGGCCCTTGTAGAATGAGCTTTAATGTTCAAAGGTTTATCTTGTCCTTTGCTTTCATAAGCCTTTTTAATACAAGACACTATCCACTGGGAAATTGTTGTCTTTGATGCTTCTTGACCTTTCTTCGGTCCCTCTGGAATGATGAATAGTCTGTCTGACGTTCTGATATCTCGCATCCTTTACACTTTTAGACATTTTACCACGTCTAATTTGTGTAGTCTTTCTTCTTTCTTATTCTTTGGTTCTGGACAGAATGACGGAATCACAATTTCTTGATTCATATGGAACTGTGATACAACTTTTGGCAGGAATTGATGCACTGGTCTGAGAACTGCTTTGTCTTGATGTATGACTAGGAATAGCCTGTAGTTCTCCCACTCTCCTTGCTGAGGTAATTGCCATCAAAAACGCCATTTTTCATGATAACCATTTTAAGCCTATCTCCTGTATAGGTTCAAACGGAGCTGCTGTTAGTACATCCAATACTAGGGACAAGTCCCATGTAGGTACCCTGTTCTTGATTTGAGGCCTTAACCTTTTAACTGCCTGAAAGAATCTGATGATAAGTCTTTCCATTGCCAGATTTCTTTCCAACAAGGCTGATAGTGCAGACACCTGTACTTTCAATGAGCTAAGACTGAGACCTTTCTCAAATCCTTTTTGCAGGAACTCCACAATTGATACAATTCTAGGTGAAAGGAAATTTTGTTTTTCTTTTTCACACCAATCGCGAAAGCAAAGCCAGATTCTATGGTATACTTTAGATGTGGAACTTTTCCTTGCTTGTAAAAGGGTTTGGATTGTTTTGTCTGAACAACCTTTCAGTCTCAATGTTTCCCGCTCAATCGCCATGCCGTCAAAGCCCATTGTTTGGCATTCGGATGACATATTGGCCCCTGTCGCATCAACCCTTTGCGATCTGGTATGTGCCATGGTGTATCTACTGCCATATTTACCAAGTATGTGAACCAAAGCCTTCTTGGCCAGTAGGGTGCTACGAGTATCACTTCTGCTTGGTCTTCCCTGATTTTCCTGATTGTTTTCGGAATTAGGGGAATTGGAGGGAACAGGTATGCCAACTTGAAGTGCCATTTGAAACTGAGAGCAGCTGTACCTTGTGCGCTTGGATGAAATTGTCTGGCACAGTAGTTCCTTACCTTGCGGTTTTGGTGTGTCGCCATGAGATCTATGTCTGGCTGACCCCATTGCTCTACCAGTTCTTGAAACACCTGTGGATCTAATGCCCATTCTCCTGGGTGTATGATGTTCCGACTTAGAAAGTCTGCTGTGACATTTTCTAGTCCTGGGATATGTATGGCTGTAATTTCCGACAAGTGGCACTCTGCCCAAAAGAGGATTTCTGCTGTGAGGTTCATCAGCTTTCTGCTCCTGGTTCCT
The DNA here is from genome assembly GCA_036426205.1 of Ascaphus truei. Taxonomy (NCBI): domain Eukaryota; kingdom Metazoa; phylum Chordata; class Amphibia; order Anura; family Ascaphidae; genus Ascaphus; species Ascaphus truei. The sequence goes on from CM071572.1 coordinate 77,315,132, forward strand.
CCTTGTTTGGCTATATACTTGACAACTGACCTGTTGTCTGATTCGATTTTTATACAGCCACCTCTTATATGGTCTTGGAAAGCTTCTAAGGCCCTTTGTACTGCTTTTAGTTCCAGCAGATTTGATGGAAGATGCTTTTCCTGGTTTGTCCAGGTTCCTTGCACCAATGTTTCTCCCATCTGGGCACCCCAACCTGTGTTGCTCGCATCTGTTGTAATTCTTACCCAGTGCACAGGTTGTAGCGTTTGTCCTTTTTCCAGGTTTCGGGTATCTTCCCACCACTTTAATTCCTGTTTTGTGTGTGGGTGTAACAAGAGTCTTTGTCTTGTGTCCTTGTGATTCCCGTTCCATTGTTGCAGAAAATTGTTTTGCAGTGGTCTCATATGTATTGCTGCCCATTTTGTGACGCTTAATGTTGAAGCGAATTTCCCTAGGAGCTTCATGCATTCTTCTGCTGAAGTCCTGGTAGCTTTCCTGAGCTTCTTTGTTTGCATGGCCATGTCTTGCCTCTTTGCGTCTGGTAGTCTCACTTCTCCTTTTGCTGTATCGAATTCTACCCCCAGAAATCATAACAGCTGAGTGGGCATGAGATGGCTCGTCTCTGTTTATTAACCAACCGTGGTGTTCCAGGAAGGTTATTACCATCTTCTGGTCTTGTTGGAGTTTCTCCAGACTGCTTGATTTTACCAGGATGTCGTCCAGGTATGGGTCTATTTCTACCCCTCTCTCATTTCTGCCACTAGAGGGGCTAGAACCTTTGTAAACGTCCTTGGGGAAGTAGCCAGACCAAATGGCAGTGCTGTGTACTGATAATGATCTTGATTTACTGCAAACCTTAGGAATCTTTGATGTCCCTTCGCTATGGGCACATGTAGATAAGCGTCTTTTAAGTCTATCGCCACCATCCAGTCTCCTGGTTGTACCTCTTGAATAATCAGGTTCAACGACACCATCTCGAATTTTCTTATTCTCAAGAATAAATTTACCTTTCTTAGGTCTAGGATTGCTCTGAAATCCCCTGTAGGTTTTTTTACTAGAAAAATCCTGGAATGAATTCCGCTTCCTCTATCTTCCAGAGGTACCTTCTTTATTACTTCTGCTTGTAATAATTTCTTTAAAACCGAATTCATCTGCCTTCTTTTTTCCTTGGACTGTATATATGTTATTACGCCCATATTTCTTCTTGGCATCTCCCTGAATTCTATACTGTACCCTTGACGACTGGTCTGTAATACCCAATTGTCCTGTATTGTTTGGGCCCATGTTGCAGAAAACTGCTTCAGTCGCCCTCCTACTGACAACTGCTGGGCCCTCTGACCTTCATGTGGATTTATTCTTTGTGAATGATCCTCTTCCTCTGGCGCCACAAAAAAGCCGGTTCTGGCCACCCCTCCATGTTGTTTGCCTTGGGAATGACCTACCAGGTCTATATGCCTTTGCTTCTATATACTGGTTTCTATTAGCCTGTTGGAAACCGAATCTTCTGGCTCTGTTTTCCTGAGGTAATAAAGTGCTCTTACCTCCTGATGCTTTTGTTATTATCGCATCCAGTTTGTTACCGAAAAGGAACTCGCCTTCAAATGGTACTCCACACAAGCTGTTCTTTGCTGCTGTGTCAGCCATCCACTGTCTGAGCCATAAAGCCCTTCTTACTGATACCGCCAGCGCCATAGATTTGGCTGCTAATTTTACTGCATCCAATGAGGCTTCCGCTATGTAATCTGTTGCCCATTTTACTTCTGACAGTGCTTTAAGAATAGCACTTCTTTTTACGCCTTTGTCTATTGCCTCTTCAATGTTGGCAATCCACACTCGCATAGCCCTTGCTGCTGACGTAGTTGCTATGGCAGGTTTGAGGATGTTCCTGCGGTAACGTATGCTTTCATCACTACGTATCCATCTTCCTATCCATAGCGTCCTCCAATGACGCAGCTTCCTCTATTGGGATTGTGGTCTTTTTTACTATTCTGGAAATAGCAGTATCCACCTTTGGGCTGACCTCCCAAAATTTTACCTACTCTTGTGGGAATGGATACATCTTCCCAAACCTTTTAGGCGTAAATACTCTGGCGTCTGGTCGAGCCAGCTCCACCTGAATGAGGTCCTTAATTACTTGATGGATAGGAAAGACTCTACCTTTTTTGTCTCGCCCCAAAAAGTTTATCCTTCTTGTGGGTTAACTCCTCGTGTCTTCTAGTTCCAATGCCTGTCTCATGGCTTTGATGAGTGGATCCACCATTTCTACATCAAATTCAGATTCCTCTTCCTGAATATCTTGATCTGATGAATCCATTTCACCCTCTGATATTTGAAAACAATCAATGTCAGACTCATCTGATGAAAAACCTTTCCCCTTATCCAGACTGGTTTGGGATCTAGATCTTTTCTGCGCAGGGTTAACAGCTTGCTGGACTGCCGCATCAACACTCTGTTTAACAGCCTCCTTCATCAATGCCAGGAAAGTGCTCATTTGTTCATTGGTATCCAATGGTGCCCACTGCCAGGGTGATCTGGAAAAGATCTTGCTTTGGAAATAAAATTAGACATTTTGAATCGGTATGAAAGAGGAGAGCATACAGCTGATACACAATGCGCTGTCTGTTTGGGTGAATCTACACCATGGACTATCCGCGCCAATGCTTCCCAAATGACGTAAAGTTGTAAATGCTACAAAACAGAGTTCAGCCAGATCTACAATTATTCATTCGTCCATTATGGAAAAGTTAGAGAAAATGCTCACTGCATGGATTGAGTATCAAAATCGGCAAAACATGCATTTGTCTACTGCTGTGATTCAATTCAATGCTAGGTAATTGTATGAGGACTTAAAGAGGTCCGAACTGCAAGTCAAACCTGTCACTGCTAGCTCCGGGTGGTTTAAGAGATTCAAGGCCCGGCACGGTTTCCAAAACCTAAAAATAAGCGGAGAAGCCACTGCTCCAGCAGATGCCATTGCCGCAGAAAAATTTCCTGTAGTTTTAAAAACCATGTTTGAAAACTTGCATTGCACTATAACCATCATCAATCTAGATTAAAAAAAGGTCTTAACTGGAAGCTGATGCAGACTAGGTTTTACATCTCCTTAGAAGATGAATCAGCATCTTGTTTCATTGATGTTAGGTGGCACAACGTCAGAAGACTATAAACTCAAACCATTAATCTACCACTCTGCAAATCCAACGGCACTCAAGAGACCATCTTCCTGTAGTGTGGCGCAGTAATAAAAAAAGGGATGGATTACTGCTGCCCTATTCACGGATTATGTCGTAAACAATTTTAACAAGGAATTGAGGCCATATTGTGAGAGAAAACATTCTGTTCACAATTCTTCTCCAAGATAACGCCCCTGGGCACCCCATGAACCTTTCTGATCTCAGCGAAAATATAAACGTGCTGTTTTCTGCCGCCAAACACCACATCCCTCATCCAGCCAATGGATCTAGATGTAATTGCCACCTTCAAATCACTCTACCTTCGTCGAGTCTTCTCCAGATGCATAAACTACACAGATGAAGAGAAACCCACTATTAAGGATTTCTGGCGAAGCTTTCAAATCAAAATGGCAAATGGACATGGTTGTTGGTGAGGTGTGGAATGAGGTCACTCAAAAGTGTATGAATGGAGTTTGGCAGAAAATCTGGCCAGAGGACGTCAATTTCAGGGCTTGCACAGTGGAAGATGTTGCTAATGCAAGACGTGAAATAGATGACATGGCGAAGAATGTTAGCTTCGATGAGATAGATGAAGATAATGTGAGGGAATTGCTTGACTTGCAGACAGAGGTACTGTCCAATGAAGATGTTTTAGAGCTGAATGAGAAGGATAATGAGGAGTCGATTGCGGAGTCCCAGCCTATTAAAATGCTCAGACAAAAAAGTTAGCAGAGGCACTTTTGGCACATTAACACGGTCACAGCACTGTTAGACGAGAACGACCTGACCAACAGAGAAGTTCCAAGGTAGCTGCAGAACGCTGTGAGACAGAAGAGGAAGCATGCAAAGCACCTGTGCTAGGACAGATTCTTCAGACCAACTGATGTCACAGCCATCAACTTCAACCAGGAAACAAATCAATACATAATCTATATACAGTACAGGTTCGAATTTCCTCACATTTTTCATATATGAAAATATTTTTTTTTATTAAAATGATAGAAACATTTTTTGCTTTTTAATTTCACAATACATGTAAACCAAAATTAGAAGTTAAAATAATGTTAATTTCGAGTTACACGATTTTAAGTTATGCGTCGTGCAAGTCAGGAGATAACTGTGCACTATTTTGAGCTGCACTGAGGGGGCACAGGAATGCACGGACTAGGTAGAACAAAAAACTTCACACAACATAACTACGGCGCATGTCAAAATTGCCAATATAAACACAGCATTGTTAGCACATTGTGGTATTCTAACATACTACTGACACTTTCAAAAGTATTTTGCAAATGGGGGAGGAAAAAAATAAAAACCAGTTGGACCACTGCAAAGCCATGAGGAAAACCTTCAGGTATCAGCTTTCACCATTAAACCCGGCTTCCCTGTTAGAGGCCAATAAAGAGAAGGCCAAAGGGGAGGGGGAGGGGGGTGGGGGGTGGGGGGGGGGGGGGGGGGTTACCTGTACAAACTCTTACCCAGCACAATAGTTATGTCACTTACACTTTGCAGAAAAGCAAACGCCCAATGTCTCAGATTCAAGTTTACAAACTTAAATTTTTTTTTTTACATTTTTACAGATGTATTTAAAGCAACATTACTACTTTCCAACTTTTAAAATATATATTATTTTTACATGTAAAGCATGGGACACTGTATAATTCTATATTCTTACCTAAGTTGGCAGTCGTTTGGTGCTTCTGTTATAAAGCTGTCAAAATCCTGATTGAAGCGGCCATTATTTTAGGCGCACTCCGCAACTACAATGTATCCTTATATTACCATGGTAACAATCTATCATTACAGTTTGCAGCTCAAACTGCTGGGAACATTTGCAACAAATTATCCCAAAACAGGAAAGTGTTGCAAAGATCTTGCACTGCTTGGGAGGTGGGTTAAAACCAGTTATAGAAATCAATTAATTAAAAATGTCATTACAAGTTGAAAAACAAAACAGTTACGATTATCTAATACTATAGAACAGATCAAAATAAATGATGATTTGACATGTTTTGCAGCTTGGTGCCAATAGTCTAGATGCAACTCCTTAAACCTACCATTGGTCTGTACCTTGTCTGTCAAAAACAGCCCCCAAACTTCGGTTGGACCAACCCCACCCCCAATATATATCACTGGTTCATTTGAATCCTAGCAGGGGCTGCCTATGCATGAAAAGCCCCCCATGGATCTCCAGATCTAATAAGACACATTCAATTACAATTGAAAATGATGCAAGAAAATTATATCAGGTTCCATAATCATTGGCTGAGAACAGAACATAAGCTCAGCCTCACAAGGCTATAATTAAACACCAGCTTTCTGACAGCCAAACCTCTATGTCCTGGATAGAAATCAGAGAATTGTCAACGTGTTGATTGCCAATTGTCATCAGCAGGTGGCTCAGATGAGCAGTGTTACAAGTACATTATTAACACAAATATATTTCACAGCCGATACCTACAGTATTTGGCACACCTAGTCTGCCAATTTTTCATATACAGTATAAAGATAGCCTTATAGCTATAACAAGAAGTAGTTTGTTCCAAAACATTTTTTTTTAATCTGTTTAAAGATTTTTAATGAGTGGGAGTACAGGAGGCAAAAAGGGGGAAGGAAAAACCATAACATTAACTGAGAAACAATGCATTAAATACAAGAGAGAATTTTACGCGCCAGGAAGTCTTTAAATAAGGGTCTTCGCAACCTGAATTATGTCCACCAAGTGTCTTGATCTCCAATGTCAGCCACTCCACCCGCGTGTGGAGCAAGGTTGGGACACAAAAGCAGTTCTTAAATATGATCAATGGAAAGTGTAAAATAAATAAATAAAAACTGCTGTCACTTAAAATTAACCGCAAAACAAATTGATCCACTAAAATATATCCGCCTACTGTTGATATGACGAGTCAGAAAAAACCCAAAAAGATTACAGAGATTGCAATTGGCCCAAATAATTCTGTTGTAGGAACCATGGGACACAAGGTCTTCTAAGGTGTTTTTTTTTTTTTTTTAAAGAACATTTGAGGTAGTGTTAATTTGTCCATTGACATAGCATGCCAAATAATGGCCTTGACTCGAGATAGAAGGGGGAGTCTGCTGCGGCTTAGGAATCCCAATTGCACACCTGGTGGCCAACAAACATAACATTCCCGCAGATTTGGTTAGCCACAATAAGGCCTGAATAGAACTGTGGGGAACAGGGGGGTGTGGGTATGTGGGTGTAAGACAGCGGAGGCCCGGTTGTACACCGTAACCAAAACAAACATCAATTTAGGACAGTCCTACCAAACGTGTGAGAGTCTGGTCGCTCCACCTCAACTTGGTCAAAGGCCAACTTGGCGTCAAGTGAAAGAGCCATAAAGGGATATTAGAGAATATAAGGGTCATCGACTTATTCCATATAGCCCAACACTTTGCACCTGGACATGAAACCCACTAAATCTAGCAGTACGATTCTGAAAAGGAATCTGTTCAACCTTATAGCATAGACTTTGGCAAAAATTGTAATGGATTCATGAAATAGGCCTATAACTAGAGCACAATCAGTTCTTCGCCCTCTGAGGATCACCAAAACATTCTTGGGAGACATAAGCACACCCGTAGTAAACGGTGAATACTGTTATTTAAATGCAGGAAGAGCTGGACATAAATAAATAATAAAGGCTGGAGAGCCCATAGGGATCAGGAACTTTTGTGTTTCAGTTCTTTAAGGACGTGTTGAATCTCCTCATAGGAGTCTAGAGCCACGATTATAGTGCGTCGGACTCACGGCGTGAACAAAATGTAGTAGCTCTATCGGCCCGCCATAGTGCGCAGGACAGATTTTTGACCAGACCAAAAAAAATTTTTTCCGCGTAATGGCTGCGTCACGTGACTGGTTCAGCCAATGAGGGTTAACCAGCCAAGTGACGTCACGGCCACCCCATCAGAGTGCAAGGATCGCTCGCTCTGGTGTCAGGCACAACGCCATTGCGCCCGCACTATAAAACGAAGCCTAAAAGCTTCAGTTCACCATCAGAAAGTTGAGATCGCTGGCTATCAGCGAGATAGGTCTCAAGGGGAGCAGAAAACACTAGATCGGAAGAGGTTGGGAGTTGAACTATACAGGGAGGAATAATAATTAGAAAGCTGCTCACATTATTTTGGGGTCAAATGTTAGGGTCTGCAATTTCCGTGAGCGCATGCACTTTAACAGCAATACTACATTACATATTAAAACTGGACGAAAAAAGGGGTAAAGCATGTGACTGCCATTCGTTTGGTGCTCCCGTTATACATCTCTAAAATCCTCATTGTGTGACAAACATAATGGCTGCCTTTCAGTTTCAAACAATCCTTCAGTCAGCAGTAGCTACAACGTATCCTTATAATACTAATGTAACATTATCCATTGTTACAGTTTGCAGCTCAAACTGCTGGGAACATTGGTAACAAATGATCAAACCGAAAAGTGTTGCAAACTTCTTGCACTGCTCGGGAGGTGGGCTAAACCTGCTATAGAAATCAAAGGATGCTTTAAAAACCTCATTAAAAATGGCATGAGTTTCCACAAAGCAACTACGCAGATCACAAGAGGAGCTCTGAAGGCAGGTCCCCCCTCCATCGTGGGAAATGGAGGGAAAGGTAGGACGCACTACACACCCCAAAACCATAAATGGCTCTTAAAACGACACTTAAATTAATATCCTTAAATGTTAGAGGGTTAAATTCGACCACCAATAGAAAACTTGCCCTCCAAGAGTTCAAAAAAAAAACAAAAAAGGTGACATACTGTTTATACAGGAAACGCATTTCAATACTACGGGCCCCCAAAACACCTTCCAGAGGGTTATCCCACAGGCGTACTATGCGTCATGCCCCACAAAAAAAAGAGAAATAGCGGTCCTATTTAAGCATACGGTCAAATTCTTGTTAAAACAAGAGACTGCTGACCCAGAAGGGAGATACATTATCCTCCAAGGTACCCTGTCGGGAGTGGATGTCACTCTTGTTAACATCTATGCCCCAAACGAAGGCCAGGCCAAATTCTTAAGAGATCTATGTGACCTTATCGACCCCCAAACTCGAACTACATTGTTACTAGCAGGAGATCTAAATATGATAGCAATGCCGGAACTAGATAGAACAAGCCCCACAGGGACTCCACATCCCGTGTCACGGAAAAAAATGCCAGAGAATTTAGACAGATAATGAAGGAGTTCTCCCTGACAGACATCTGGAGGGCACAGCACCAGGGGCAGCGGGACTACTCCTATTTCTCCCCCCCACACCAAACCTACTCAAGGATTGATTATTTTCTGGGTACTAAAGATATCTTCCAGGCAACCTCCCAGTCAGACATAGGATCAATATCTTGGTCGGATCACGCCCCGGTCTCGCTGACACTCTCCCTCCCCTTCTATAGAACTAACCAATATAATTGGAAACTGAACGATTCTCTGTTAAACCAAGTAGATGTAGAAATAGAGATTAAACAAAAACTCAGAGAATACTTCACGCTGAATAAGGGCTCTGTAGAGTCACCAGCAATGTTATGGGAAGCCCATAAGGCGACAATCAGAGGGAATATCATCTCCATAGCATCACATAAGAAAAAAATAAAGCAAAAACTCTATAATGAGCTAGCTGAGAAAGTCCAACTTTTGGAGCAGAAACATAAAACTAATCCCTCGAAAAAACTATTCAAATTGCTGGACAAAACTAGATCTGAACTTAAGCAGACCCAAATGGATGAAGTGGAGAGGGCGTTGCGGTGGACCAAACAAAACTATTCCGATAAAGGTAATAAAGCCGACCGATTACTCGCCTCCAAATTGCGAGGTATGAGAGCTAAATGCCAAATATCAGCTATTTTGCCAAAATCAGGTACGAAGACACTTTGTGAGACGCAAATAGCGAACGAATTTTCGGACTATTATAACAAACTATATAACCTACATTTTCCCAAAAACAAATCAGACGCGGAGGCTATCCATACATACTTGGAAGCGTGTAAACTCCCGACACTTTCGGAAAGTAACCTCTCAGACCTAAATAAAGAAATCTCCCTAGAAGAATTGATAGATGCAATCGGCCAATTAAACCCAGCAAAACGCCAGGCCAGGATGGATTCTCCAATCAGTACTACAAAAAATTTAAGGCGGTTCTGGCCCCGTATCTACTTGATATGTTTAATGCGTTTCTGGAAGGAACAGTCATCCCACCATCTATGTCTAAAGCTAATTTAGCAATCATACCAAAGGAAGGGAGAGACCCACTACAGTGTGGTAACTATCGCCCCATAGCCCTCCTTAATTCGGATCTAAAACTGTTCAGCAAAATTCTTGCAAATAGACTGACCCCCAAGCCTGATACATATAGATCAAGTCGGGTTTATTTCCGGCAGACAGGCCTCAGACAATATTAGGAAAATTATAGACATAATCGACCATGTACATCTCTCATCCACAAAGGCCATCCTGTTGAGCTTGGATGCGGAAAAAGCATTCGACAGGATTAGGTGGGACTTCCTAGACCAAACCCTACTTAAATATGGATTTCAGGGCCCATATCTAGAAGGGGTCAGAGCCCTATAGAGATCTCCCACGGCTATAGTGAAACTCCCAGGAGGAGACTAAAAACCCTATAAACATAAAGAATGGTACTCGACAGGGATGCCCCTTGTCTCCGCTTCTGTTTGCGCTCTATCGAACCCTTGGCAGCAACAATTAGAGACGAAAAAACATAAACGGAATTGTAATAGGAGAGACAAACTACAAAATATCCCTATTTGCCGACGACATTATCCTAACTCTCGCCAACCCCTTGATTTCACTCCCGAACTTACATTCACAACTAGATAAATTTAGCAAAATCTCGGGATATAAAATCAACATGGATAAGTCGGAAACATTGAACCTAACCCTATCGGATTCTGAAGTTAAATTACTACAAGCAAATTTTAAATATAGGTGGAACTCCACAAAGATCAAATACTTAGGAATCCAAATAACAAGGGAGTATAATTCGCTATACAAACATAACTACCCACCTTTATTTGAGAGGCTAAAAAAGGACCTCCAGAGCTGGAACGAATACCAGATATCTTGGATAGGAAGAATAGCCACGATCAAAATGAATATCCTACCAAGGCTCCTGTATTATTTCCAGACTCTTCCTATAGATATTCCAATGCCGGAGCTTAAAAATATACCAAACAGAATTTTCCAATTTCTCTGGCAAAATAAAAGACCCAGGGTAGCTAGATCTATTATGCTAGCCCCAAAAGATTGCGGAGGCTTGGCAGTCCCGGATATCATTAAATACTATTTGGCGGCCCAACTCAAAAAAGCAATAATGTGGAACAACGATCCAACCACCAGTTGCTGGGTGGGACTTGAGTCTACCTATACGAGACCTCTCTCTCTCCCGGCCGCAATGTGGACCGAGAGGGGAGGACCCTCTTGGAAACATTAAAACTGGGAGCAATGAAATGTACATGGCGGATATGGTCTAGAAATAAAGATAAATATGGTGTGACAGCCAGTCCAACACTACTAACCCCTATATTCTATAACCCTGAATTCTCCCCAGGCTGGCTCCCACAGAGACTCACTAAATTTAAGACGTTAAAGTTGATGGTAGCTGACGACTTTGTAGATAACGGTATAATTCTACCACTCCAGGCGCTGGAGAAGAAACACCAAATCATAAATATACCAGTGTTTGGTTACCTCCAAATCAGGCACTACCTGCAATCAGTCTCCAAAGATTCGGCATTCAAACCTTTAACAAATTTTGAAAGACTGTGTAGGAAAGGATACTACTGTAAAGGGCTGATTTCAGAGATATATCTCGGCCTGGCGCGATCAGCGGGTTGTTCCCAACATAGCTATATGATCAAATTGGCAGAAGATTTGAATACAGAGATCGATAGAGAAGACTGGGAGGACATTTGGGAGGTAGCTGCAAAAACGTCAATCTGCACCACTATCAAAGAGAATATTTATAAAATTCTATTTCATTGGTACCCAACCCCGAGCAGGCTGGCCCAGATCTTCCCCGGGTCCCCGGATTTGTGCTGGAGGGGATGCAGGCAAAAAGGAGATATGGTTCATATTTGGTGGAGTTGCCCAAAAATTCAGGTATTCTGGGTCATGATACAAACATTGATCAGAGAGTACCTAGGGGTGGAGGTTGAACCGCTGACCATGGTGCTGGCCAAACCAATAGATGAATTAGGAACGGCAGAAAGTAAGATGATAACTCATGTAATGACGGCTGCCCGCTGTGTTATTGCGGCTGCCTGGAAAAAGGTGAATGCGCCTTCTAGGCAGACGGTACTACGGAGACTAAGGGAAATAAAGATGATGGAGCTCCTCACAGCACAGTTGAGCCAGAAAACTGACAAATTTCACGAAATTTGGGAAATATGGCCAGGAAACTAGGGACCCCATAGAAATAAATACAGAAAGACCAGACAAATGGGCTCGCCCTCCCCCCACCCCCTCCTTTTTCTTCTTTTCTACGTTCTCTTTCCTTTGTTACGCTCATGAGAGACGCCTACAGAAGCGGCTGCTTCCCTAACACAACCGGAAATAAGAAGACAGACCACACTTATTAAAAAAACGTGTTATAGCAAATATTTTATTTCAGTAATGATGACGAACTGTTAATGCCCTTTGTTGTATGGACAAGTGACACTGTTAAAACATCACATGTATTCCAAGATTATATATTTGTTATGTCTCTCCAAAACAATAAAAAAAATTGAAACAAAAAAATGGCATGAGTTGAATTAAAAAAAAAAAAACACGCTATTATCCAATACCATAAGATTTCATGTTTTGCTGTTTTAACCGAGTTATGCTTTTCAGCTTCATTACCTTTGTTAAAATAATTATGTTGGGTCCATCTAGGAGTTGATGAGAGAAAAAATGGCGGTACAGTCAGAAGGATACTACAAGGTGGCAAGTAAGCCATTTGTAAAGTTTATTGGCACATAACAGGATTAAAAAACACCAACGCGTTTCACACCTATCGGCGCTTCAAAGAGTAGAAAAGACGCCACAATAAAAGAGCTCTTTGACAAGTGCACGTATGCGCGAAACGCGTTAGAGGTTTCTCCGCCGTTTCGTTTTTTAGTATGCTGCCGACTATCCAATAATGTTTTTTTTTTTTTTTGAGCGATCCATCCTCTATTGTTTTTATGAGACAGTGCACCGCCTATTCCTTCCCCCATGGTACCATGGAGAAGAGTCTGGACAACGGTAGAGTCAAGGTAAGTTGATGTTGCAGAGGCCTCACATAATCACCCCGCATTTAATTTAAATGCCCTCGGGAAGAGCGCGGGGCCTCGGCACCCGTCCGCGCCGCCCCCCACTGCTCTGGAGCACTGACATTGGAACCACTGTTCCTTTCTTTTTATATGTATTGTTATAACTGTGCCCAGGACATACTTGAAAACAAGAGGTAACTCAATGTATTACTTCCTGGTAAAACATTTTTATAAATAAGATGCAAGTTATGCCAGCTTTTGAGATGCCATCTGTCCTGAAGCAGGGATATCCTGAGAACCTGACCTGTTGGTGGCCTTTGAGGACTGGCAGTTGGCCACCCCTGCTTTAGAGAGTGTAATCTGTCTGACAAATGGCCAGTAAAGGTGAAGGTGGGAGCGAGAGGGATTTGCTAGAACAAGCTCGCTGTACATGTGAAGGGAGCAGCCAGATGAAAACAAACCGTTTATGTCTTCACATCATGTTAACAACCAAACCATTTTTCAAAGAGAGTCGACTTTGGTTTAAAAATAAAGAAATAAAAATAGTGTCAATCCTTTAGATTTAACCCAGTAAACATACTGAAATGAGGAGGGAGGGAGAGGAGGGAAATATTTAAAAAAATGTCCGTAGAAGATACAACAATTGTAGTGTGTATTAGTTATATGAATACTTAAAGTCCCATTGTCGGCTCACCTTATGTAAATCACTACCTCCCTGTGACCCAGGCCCCAAAATTAGATTGTAAGCTCTTCAGGACTGAAGACATTGTGTCTGCAAACTTCTATCTAGAGCAGTGTACATTTCACGTTCACAAACACACACACACACGACAACACTTGATTGACAAACACTCCCCCATTCAGAAGCCCTACTAAATTAAAGTTGTAAATAATTTACCAAAAATAAAAGCACTAAAATATTTGTTAGTAGCATGGTTACATTTATGAAGGGAAGCCAATTCAACAGCTACAATCTTGATAAAAAGGTGGTTTTCGGCCGGCTACGTAGGATTCCACCTTTAATAGGTTAGGTGAAAGCTGTGTGGCGCTATTAAACATGCCACTGCCTTTATATACCTGCATTCTGGGAGGGACTGCCCCCTGAACAGAACAGCACCTGTGCCACTTACCTTACTAACGTATCAGGTTTGCTCAGCTGGTTGTTCGGGATACAATTTTCTATTGGGTCCTTGTGTGCGTTTGGACTCTTACTAGTGCATTTCTGTTTCTTGTCGTTCTTGTTGGACGAGGAGGGGATGGTCCCGTTGGACGTGCTGTGACTGCGAGGAGACGAGTTTGCCGTCCCCGTGGTGTTCTTGTAGTTTTTAGAGGACGCAGTGCATGGGTCCTCTTTTAAGAGGTTTTCTGTGCTGCCTAGCAGATCGTTATTCAGTCGTTTACTATTGATATGGTTCTCCATGTATTCAATCTCTTGTACTTTAGAGTCTACAGGCTGCAGGATATTATTGTTTATCCCCAGGTTGTGTCTTTTGACTTCTTTGTCTTTCTCTTTGCCTTTTTCTTTATACTCGAGCTCTGGTAATGTGGTGGAGATTTTTTTATTCGATGAGATGCCTCCGTTGTGCTGTAACAGTATTGAAGAGTCCAGTTCAGATAAACCTTTGGCAGCTGTGATGCATATAAAAAAAAAGGAAACAAAAAAGTTAATGTTGTGGGGTAGGGGGAACCGTGACTATGCTAAGCTACAAGCCATTTGTGTCAGTATGAGCGCTCTACTGCATGCGTCTTAACTGGAGATGTGGTGATTGAGAGGCCCGTATTATATGTGCTTTAAAGCAGACTTCTCCACGCTGGAGAACATTTTAGTACCATTCATTTTAAAGTAATGGATTTCATCCCCTGTCCCGTGAAGACATTTCCCCAGCATATTAAATACATGGGTTTAGGCGAGAGTCACTTACCAGGAAATCTGGCTTCATTTCAGTTTTAAACTGGAAGTGTAAAATGATTTGCGGTCTAGCGTCAGAAACGTATTATAGGGAGGAGTGGCTCAGTGAGTAAAGGCACTGACTGATAATGACAGAGTGAATTAAGGGAACCTCACTAATCCCAGTGTCAGCTCCTTGTGATCTTGGGCAGGTCACTTCATCTCCCTGTGCCGTAGGCACCAAAAAACAGATTGTAAGCTCTACGGGCAGGGAGATGTGCCTGCAAACATTCTATGTACAGCACTGCGTACACAAGAAGCGCTGTCCATTATATCATTCCGACTTCTTATATAGGTCGGATTTATAACTTGAAGGTTAGCGGTGCAGCCCTTCAGGTTGGGCTATAACATTTCCCATAGTGATACATTTATTGTGATAGAGATAAATATCTGTTCAATAGGAAAGATCTCATTAACGGTTTTATTTAACAAATGTTAAAACAAAATACCTTCCAAATTATTTAATTACGCGTTAAAGGTGTTTCTAAATAAATTACACTAAGAAAATAAAAAATACCCCTGAATGTCACAGAGGGAGGTAGAGAAGGGATTAAGTAGAAGGGGCTAAACACCGAGCAGGGCGGTTTACTGGGAAGAATGGCACCATTTATACTGGCAGATCTGAATGAGAAGATGCCACGTGTTACACTACATGTCACCAGCTGTCCCTACAATTCCTGTGACTCCAATGGCTCTAGTCCCACTTCGCAACATACAATAAAAACAGAAGCACAGTCATGTAACCCCTTCCTTACCATTTTAGCAGTGGTCTTTGAGTAAAGTTCCAAGATTTAATCAAACGCCACCTCGCCATTCCCCCCCCCCCCATCCAAACACTCCACACCACTGCCGCCAAGGACAAATTATCCACTGGATGGTTAATGGTTTAGCAGTTGTGTGCCCACATTTCTGCGCATTCCCAGTTTTTTCCCTATATTTATGGACAACGTTATTAACCTAGGAAAAGACGAGTTCGGGCAATGCGCGATAACTACAGTGAAACAATGGCTGCTTTCAAAAGCACTAATCTATACTGCTTTTTTATTTATTTTTACCATCAATATACATTGACCTTACTTGAAACAAGGGAGCTGAATTACAGCACTCCAAGTTAAGGACCCGGCCAGTTCCAGTGATCTTTCAATGTGACATTCCCCTTGCACATTCTTGTCCAGGAGAAAATGCAGCCACTGGGGGCACCCTCAAATCTGGTAACCAATAGAAAGCTGTGACATCATGAGATAACACTGCAGCTTCCGATTGGCACCTGTTTACTTGCAAGTACTGGCAAAGGTACACAATTAAATATCTAGGGCTGAGGTGCGCAACTCCGGCCAAACAGGTCAGATTTGAAGGATATCCCAGCTTCAGCACAGGTGGCTTAATCAGGGGCTTAATTTTCAGGAGGGCGGGTGGGTGCTTGAGGACTGGAGTCCCCCACACCCTTAGATTCTTTGCTGTGGGGACCCTTGTGATTACAGTGCAGCGGTTCACAATTTGAATAGTGGGTGAAGAGGGTGATGTGGGCTTTAAAGTGCAGATAACCGCTGAAGCGACCATTGGTATATAAATCATTGCATCAGGAAAGGTACCTTCTTCTGCCTCCCTTTCTTGGCGCTGCAGCATTTGCTGCTCGGGGGGTAGAGCCTGCTGCAGAAGTTGCATATAAAACTCGTTCTCTTTCTGCACCTCCTTCTGTTTTCTTAACCGCATTTTATAGCTGACGTAGCTTTTGAATCCGAAGCCCAAAGTGACCACAGGATACCCAATACTGGAAGAGGAATCGAAACAAGGTAAATCATGTGCATACTGTACACAAAAAATAGTGTGGGGGTGTAAACGCGCACACAAAACCCCACACGTGTCCATCCCATTTTATCCATGTCGTCCCCCCTTTTTACAACCAGGTCATATTATACACGTTAAGAAAGCTTTGCGAGGAATTTAATTTTCCCCCTGAAACGCAGAAGCTGAAAATTTGCACCAAACACCCCCCCCCCCCCCCCCTTTAAATCTCCACTTTCCCATCACCAGGCTGGGTTTATTGCATTGTCGCCTTCCAAAAGTCTTATTAATTACATGCACGCTTCAAAATAGCTACATCATAATTACATTTCGCAAACTACAGGCCGTGTCTCTGAAAGTCATAACATTGAATGAGAAAGCATTTTAATTAGAATTTAATTTAAGCCCTTGGGTGTCCTAAGAGGCAGCATCTCAAAGTAAAATGTGTTGCAGGCCCCTGTGGAACCAAAGAGGTAGTCAAAACAATGTGTGATACGTTACAACTTTTGATTGCGCTATACATGGGAGGGCAACTCCAGTCCTCAAAGGCCACCAACAGGTCAGGTTTTCAGGATATCCCTGCTTCAGCACAGCTGGGTCAATCAGTGGCTCAGTCAAAGACTGAGGCACCTGTGCGGAAGCAGGGACCGATTGAGACACTTGTGCTGAAGCAGGGAGATCCTGAAAACCCGAGGTGTCGAGAACCCCTGGGTTAAACCCCCTTCTTTGCTTCACGAGGCCTTGCCACCCTCAGCAGCGAATGGGTTAAAACAAAAATGCGTTTCGACCGTTACCGTAGGGGTTCCGTCGAACATAGAACGGGTTAAAAACGGTCATTTCAAAGTAAGGATTACCACCGGGACAGAGATTCAATAAAGGGAGCAGATAAAGCAGGAAAACGCCATTATGCACCACGATGAAGGCCACGGAAAATCTTATTAAAAGGACCTCCGCAGTTAAATATTGCTTAAAAGAGGAAATTAAGCACAGAGTGTATACATGAGAACGGCAGTAAAAGATGCGTTTATAGCCTCGCTCCGGCTTCTGTTATAAACCACGCTTGGTTTACGGTAGCAATCACTGGTTTCCCAACAGAAGGGCCTGGTCTGTGATGCTGGAGCGCCGTAAAAAACGGAAAACCACTCAAAATACGTCCACGCTTCTTATTAGACGTGTCCTGTGAGCCTCGAACATGCGATATGAACGTGCAGGGGCATGCACACGCTAAGAAACACATTGACGGTCAGGGGAGGCTCTAGGTTTTTGGTGGCCACGGATTCCAGCCATCGTGAGTTGTTGAGTAGGCGAATGGGGGGGGGGGGGGCAGCCATCTGTGCTGAAGCAGGGATATCCTGAAAACCTGACCTGTTGGTGGCCCTTGAGGACTGGGAGGTGGCCACGTGGGCGCTATGCATGTTAACTTTCATGAACATTTGTCTTTGGGTTTGAAATGGGAGCTAGGTTCGGGAGAAATACTTATTCTTGTATACAGGGCAGTCTAAAGAAAATCATTTACTTTCATTTGAGCGCACGCCAACCAAAACGATATATAGAAAACAGTCCTACCAGTGTGCTGCAAACGGACGGCAGAGGTCCACGTGGAAATTCTTCAGGTCTTTAAACCTAATTGCTGCTTCAATATATACAAACAGTATCCATAGCGAGACTGTGGGTAAACATACCCCTCTTTCTGTTTAAAAAGAAACAGGAAATGCATCTTTTATCAGAAGACATTTACTTCAAAAACACAAATGCACAACATTCCTCTGCGAGTGTCAGTCACCTTCTCACCCTGTCCTCAGAGAACCAAGAAACTATTGTTCAACACTAGGATACAAGACAGAAGGGAGCAGCAATAACAAAAAACTGACCCCCTCCCAGATCTCTGCTCTCCAGGTTTACACAACAGGGGGAAAAAAATGGTTTCAATAGGGCATGATATTTCTGGTAGCCCTGATTTCCAATAGCCAGTTAGGGGGTCACAACTGGGTGATTGATGCCTTTTTTTTTTTTTCAACGCAAAATCCAACACCTTCACCCCCCAAATGTAGCCCGTTAACCAGCCATTAGCAAAGGATTTAAACAGGGCATCCAATTGCCTTAAAGTTATGTAAACATAACAAGCAGACTTGGGAGGGGGTTTGATTTCCTCTCCCTGAGGTCACCGTGTTCAACAAGAGTTTGCACAGGCAGAGCCCACACTGTTACCTTCTTCCATCTTTACTGGTTCTCGGTAAGGACAGGGTGGGATCCGCCCCCATTTAGAGGCACTGAAGAAATTGTTATCAATGGGTTAATGAGACACACACACACACTCTCTCAGACACACACACTCTCACACACACACACACACACACACACACACACACACACACACACACACACACACACCTTTGCTAGAAGCAAAATTATTTGTTTAGGGAAGACATTTAAATGTACAGCATCTACAAAGGGTTGTTTTGTGGTAGTGTGTGGATTGCACCTTTAAAAGCAGGTACTTATGGAGTGCAGGATAGATGGGGCAACGTATTTATTACAGAGAAGAGCAGAATCAAGTCATATAGATTATTATTAATCTCTGTATTCGAGATTATTTATTTCCATTTAACCAAATACTTTGGTATGTGGGAAATAGCCCAAGAAATCTACCATAGCAACATTCAAATTTGAAAAGGAAGGGGGAGAAGTATATGAACCTGAGGACATTAGCGAGTCAGAAATAGAAAGGGTAAAAATAGAGTGCATTTCAGGTACAAATCAAGTTACTAGTAGGGATAAAAAAAAAGAGAAAATGAATAAAGTATAATCACGTCTTTCCAAAGCAGAGAATCTCCCAAGAAGATAAATGTAGTTTGAGGGGCAATCGTCCGTAACAAGTGGAAACCTCTTATAAAAGCGATCAGCTGCCTTACTGGGACTCAATTCCCCCTAAATTAAAACTTTCACGTATTTGCTTCTCGTGTAAAAATGCAGCGGTTTTAATTCTCTAAGCCCGCTTCATTTAAAATGTTATCGGGTAATTGTTCTTTCCACTTAATAGCTTTAAACAAATTATGCTGCCATCATTAATCAAAATCAAAGAGAGACTCTGGGTGAACAATCTTCGTGCATACATAACCGTTTACAATCACAAACGAGATTAGATAGAGTGTGTATAAACCAGGGGAGGCCAACTTCAGTCCTCAAGGCCACCAACAGGTCAGGTTTTCAGGATATCCCTGCTTCAGCATGGGTCTTTGACAGCCACCTGTGCTTAAGCTGGTATATCCTGGAAACCAGTCCTGTTAGGGGGACTGGAGCGGAGCAGCCCTCCCCAAGGGTAACTTAGCCCTTGGTGGGCTGCTAGCTAGCCCTTGAAGCATCTCATGCTGCCCACCACTGGTATAAAACAGTGCTAAGTATTAGGTTACCATGGAGACACATAATTATTTAAACATTCTTATTATTGTTCGATTTCTATAAAAATGGTGCCAGTCCTACATTTAACTTATAAAACAAAATGTCACGGTTTTCTTTGGTCCTAGGAGGAAGTGTCCCTTTAATGTCATTGTGTAATGACACAAAACCCTTACACCACCAGCAACACATTACAATGCACCACAAGAGTCCCTCAAAGTAAAAACGGTTCACAAGGAATAGAAAAAATAAGGGGAAAAGCGAGACAAAGCCCCCGGGAAAATGTAGTGGAGCTCAAAATGTAAAAGGGCAGTCCCAGGTAGTGAGCAAAACCAACAAAATACCCATTTTTCTCTTGTTTCTATTCCTTGTGAACACTTTTTACTTTGAGGGACTCCTGTGGTGCATTGTTCGTAATGTGTTGCTGCAGCGAAAGGGTTTGTGTTTCCTTGTACGCAGTCACAACTCTGGTTCAAATGTCATTACACAAATTACATTAAAAGGGGCATTCCCTCCTAGGGCTAAAGAAAAACATACATATGTACACTCTGAGATAGAGATATAAATAAAAAAAAGTGCAATGCCTTTTACACAATTAAAAGCAAATATCTGTCTGCTTTTGTTAACTCGAGAGAAATCACAAGCTGCATTTATTTTTTTGGGGGGGGGGGGGGACACGCTCTGTGCAAACACCACTTAACACAGTGATCTTAGCTGAAGGGAGCAGCTGGAGGAAATCACATCTCCTCGCTTGTCTCAGCACGTTTACAAACCAATGTTAGATCAGGATTTGAATTTAATTTTTTTTTTTTTTTTTTTAAATACATTAATCCCCCAGATGTAACCCCTTAAACATGGCACTGGCATCACTACACAGTGATCCTAGGAGGGACTGCCCCCGGATTGTTTTTTTTGAGTGGTGTGAATTAATGCTCATCACACACTTCGGTTTATTTGTTTGACAGAAGATGGCATGGTACAGTAATTAGCAAAAGGAAATATAAACTATTTAACTGTAGACTTTGCAAATGCTCTCAAGATTTCCCAAAACCCTGCACAGCACTTACCATGGAAATGTAAAGTTCAAAAAAGTGTGTGTGCGTGTGTTAATAATATGCAAGTATTTTTCACTGAACCTATTAAACATGTCACTGCCATTAGTTCCCGCTGGGACTGCACCTTTATAATATACGGAACCTGCAGACGTTTTACTGAAAGCCGTAAGCATGCGGTAATAAAAGTAGGCAAACTTACCTGTGTGCCACACATACTGTACCCATACATAGGTACTGGCAGCAAAAAATAGCCATTGTACTGGTATAAATAGAAGACATATTATATCTGAAGTGAACGCTACACACACAAAAAATACTGAAAAGGCCTGAAACAGAAACAGAATAAAAAAGGTGTGTTAGATTTCTTAGGTTGCAGAATTAAAGAAACAAATGACTACATGAAAACCACACGGCTTCATATATTTCATTTCTTTTTACAACTGCTCACTACCCTGAATAGGAGTAGCAGCAATAAAAAAAAATACAAGTGTGCACTAGCTTCAGGGAATTGGTCAACAGGTTAGGAAGTACAGGACCCATTAACAAGAGGGCCCCCGGAGCAGAACCATTGTGCTGAAATGGTGCCATTTCACCTCATTTAAAAAAAAATTTTTTATATGGTTATGAAGCAAGGGGTTTCCTGGAGCTGTACTGCAATAATTTCAGTTGTGGGGACCCCCTGTTTGCGTTGCAGCTTTCTGGTCCATGTGCGATTGAGGGACCAGGAAGTAACCGGGAAGTATCTCGGGAAGCAGGGCACCTTGGAGCGGAAATCAACGCTACTCAGCTCTGGAAAGTAGAGAATATTGAATGAGATGCACCGTTAAAGCACCAGGTAACCCCTGACTGCCAAGATAGTTCTTACTTTTACTAGCACTTTCCAGGAAACACTGCAGGGTCAGAAGCTGCACTGCCGCCTCACAATGATGTCACGGCTTTCTATTGGTCACCAGAGTGAGGCTGACCCGGGTGGCCGAATAGTTTCTCCCGCACAAGAATTCTAGTGATAGAATTGCACAACTAAACACCAGGAACAATGTGGTCCCCATAGCTTTGATTAATGCGGTTCAGCTCTGGGTGGGGGGGTGGGGGGGGGGCTGGTACCAAGGAAACAGTTACTACCTACAACGTGGTCCAGTCCTATGGTTCCTAATCTGATCGTTATATTAGACAGAAGGACAGAGAATTAGATAGCTACACAACCATGATTGATAGTGCCATTACATAGAAGCAATGCCTTCGAACTTGTCTCACCATCGTTACATGAGACATTGTTACATTGTGTAGATTGTTAGTGCTGCCAAGGTCTCAAACAAATATTATCTGTCAAGCAAGAATACAGGACCTGCCTCATCAATCCTCCTTTAATCTCACAGGCCACCTGAAGTTACTGGTTGCAAACACAGAGATTACGAATCTTTCGTGCGGTAGGAAACCAGGCTTACAGCACAGAAAATAAAGGGGAGTAATGTGACCAACTCAAATTGCAGTCGAGTGCTTTAAAGGAGGATTACACCAAATGAGTTAAAATAATAATTTTTTCATGCAACATTAGCAGTCTTTATATGGACCGCCCCTTTGTAGGACAGCGATCCCATTTCAGCTACAGATGTGTTGCGTACAATGTATAAAGGGTATGTTGACAGAGTACATCTGTACAAGTAGAGAGGGGAATAAAAGTTACTATTATTCATTTGTCCTTTCATCACACAATGTGACAAACCCCTGCCAGAAACATGTACAATATTCTGTGTTTGTTTAGTGTTTTAACATGGGACATTGGATAACAGGGCAGAACCCCGCTATTCTTAAGACTTATTTCTATTGCTTAATATCATTATTGTAGTGTTGCAATAAGACACAAGTGTGACAATGAGAAGGAGAGACAAAGGAAAGGGGGAGAGAAGAAGAGAGGAGGAGAAGGGGAGGAGAGAGGAGAAGTGGAGGAGAGAGAAGGAGGAGAGGAGAGAGAAGGAGAGGGGGAGGGGAGAGGAGTGAGAGGGGGGGGGGGCAAGTAAGAAACTTCATTTTCAAATTAGAAAAAGGTACTGTTTCCTGTAAGCTGTATATGAATACTTTGTTATAACAATTAACATGCATGCCCAGCCTGTTGTAAGTATTAAGACACAAGCACATAGAAAATCCTATAGAAGAATTAGGGCCCTCGGTTTAGAATTGGCAAGCGTTCCCGCACCCGCCAGATTGCACCAACGATGTGAACTCAAAATGTTGGCAGCAAATATTGAAATCTATTAGTCCTATTGCTACAGAATGTGTTTTGATTTCTAACAAGAAAATATAGCAATAATAGATTGCTTAAAAAGGTGCAGTCTCACATAGGCCAAAGTGAAACACACTCCAGCGATGTGTTTCAGCGCTGGAAACAAAGTGATGGCGTCTTCATAAAAAGCAGAAATATTTTAAAATAATTTATTTTCTGCACATTTTCCGTCATATTTATGTACAACGTAGACTCCTAATGAAAGAGGGGGGCGATTGGAAATCTTAGGTGTTGCAAATAAGTGTTAAGGTAACTTGCTTTAAAACGCACGCATCATACAAGCTAAATTACCTTTTAACCCCTTTGCTAGCCCCAGGATGTAATTGCCACATCAGAACTGGCACTCTGTGAGCCTCATGACTGACGAGCAGGAGGGCTTGTTTTTTTCCAGGTTAGGTCACGTCCTGCGTTCAATTGGAGCACAGGACGCGATCTGCCCAGTGAGGAAACAGGAGGATCACTCATCTGTATCATCAAAAATGGCCACCGCGGTCACGACTGTCGGAGGGGCCGTGGCACTCGGGCACGATGACCCCTACGGCACTCAAACCAGTTAACCTGACAAGACAGATCAGTATGTGTCAGTCCAACCTTCAAGATGCTGGGCCTTATGTACCAAGCAGTGTTCTGCCATCATATTTACAGCCTATTAAAGTCATTGTGCCGGAAGGCTTCTTAAGCCAGAAGACTTGGTACGTATGTCCCACAAGTTGTACAATATTGCCCAGAGTACACTTCCAAACGTAATTACAATTCTGTTTGATTGTAACATATTGTTTTGAAAAATTCTTCTGTCTGGAATGTTTAAAAAAGGTAGCAATTAGGACCACATTTATTGGCATTGTTTAAGTGGGACTGCACCTTTACATAGCCCAGCTGCTCAATACAGCAAGTAAAAGCTCCCCTCTATCTCGGGAGGAACACACTCTCAGCCAAACAACTATTTTAAAAAAAAAAGTAAGGGGAAAGGAAGATGTTTTCATGTATTTAAAAGGACACCCACCTAAATCCCCACAGGTACATATTACATATTACATACCAAGCCCTGGTATCTGAAGGAATCATACACACTCCTGATGAAAAGCCAGAAGGGCCATAAGTATTCAAATCTGAACTCCAGGACGAAATCCGCCAGTAACACTAGTGCCCAGACGACCAGGAATTTCAGGTACAAGAACGTACTGCAAGGAAAAGAAGCACATTATTAAAAAAAGGTACAATCTCTGGTAGTTTGGAAAAACCATCTCAAATGCCATGGTCTAAACAATTGTTTTCATACAAAGCAAACATCTGTTTCAGTTTCTTTGAAAATGAAGAGTGGTCTTGTCACCTGGGCCTCTGAATGGAGGAGTGGCCAGCAAATATCTCCTCAACCTTTAGCCTACCTGTCCCAGCTCCAGGGACACACCCGTGACCACTTGACCTGTATATGGGACAAGGGTTAATATACGCCGCTATCTAGCTGACACACTTCACCTTCCTCAAAAAAAGGTCCCTCAACGTAATATCTCCCCTCAATCCATTCCAATATACCGTCTACCACAAAACAGCACACTTGTGGGCACATGACATATGCAACCAGGGTTAATACACATGGCTAAACTAACCAACTCACCTGTCGACGCCACAAGGTACTTCAAAACAAGTTAATATTTACCCTTTACTCTGTTGCAATAATACCCGCTGCCACTACCCAAGAAATATGCAAATAAAATATGCATCTGCCAGGGTCTACGGTCCCTGTTTATTAAAGAAAAACTGTGCACGTAACACACAAAAAATAAATCTGTTGTAGTAAAGCAGGTCTGAAAATGTACTATACTCTTGTGACAGGGTGAATGCACTATGCCTGGGAGGCCTATGTATAGGTCTGGAGTCCAGCAGTGACCTGGTTAATTCCAGTTTGAGAAAAGGCTGGGTTAATTAACTAGGTCCCCGCAGTCTCGTTAAGGAGTTTGAAGAACCCGGAGCTCCCATATGTTCCAGGTTCCTGTCTGAATCAGAAGCATATCCTGAAACTCTGGAGGGATAACAGCTTGCCAAAAAGGTCTGTTACATTGGGACTCTAATGCATGCTCTGGGTTTCTATCCTGGACTTGAACCGCCCATTCTGTGAACAGGGCAAAGCCCTGCTAAGGACTTCTTTTTCCATTGGTTTATCTACACTGAGCTCTGTTATTTTGTGTTGCATGTTTTTTTGGGCTGAATAAACAAGCCTATTACATTGCCCCTGTCACAACTCTATACAAAGCGTGCAAACAGTTCATTCAGAGCCCAAAGCATTAAAAAGTTTTGTTTTAAAATATATATAATGCAGTGCTTAGGTTAAAGAAAGAGATAACTATAAGAATATGGTTATAAAAAAAAATATGCAGACAAGTTTCTTAAAATAAACAGAAACATAGCAGAATTCTTTATGTTACCACACGTCATAAGTTCTTCCCAGAGGTCACTGGTGTAGAAAGATGAAAATTTACGTGCCTGATCCGAGACACCTCTGTTGATTTTCATATTACTGTGGTGAGACTTCAGTACTATCTTTTCCCCCATTGAAATATAAACCCACTCCTGTCGTAAATCCGGCTGACAGTTTGACTTGAGGGGGGGTGGGGGGGGGGGGGGGGGGAAAGTTACTTGTATTCAACGTGAATCGAGATTGGATTTCTTGACATTACCATCCTGAAAGATCCTAATGGCAGTTTGGACACAACAATTTTTAGAAAGCGGTCGCACAATAGTTTGCTGAGGGCAGACAGTCAGCTCCTAACTAAACAAGTAATCAATGCCATGTCCAGAGTTACGGAAGAATGTTCAAACTAACAGAATACAATCAAAAGGAAATGACAGATTTATTGAACGTGGTCACCCAAAACACAAAATCTAAAGGCCTATAGAGGGCGCAAACAACAACTAGGACACCAATTACTAGCCATACAGTTCCGAGAGGATCCTAAACCTATTAGATTTATAGGGACATTTAGTGTCAATGGGACGCTATTTTACAGATCTTTAATAAGCATTGGCACATCCTGATGGATGATGAAGATCTTAGGGAGTGTCAAAAACTCATCCCAAATTGACAAGTAGAGAGAAGCAAGAACCTAAAGGCATCCTAGTTAGGAGGTCACCATCAGGTGTGAAACACAGACAGAGAACGTGGCTGGGGTCACAAACCAACTGGTTCCTATTCGTGGTGTGTGCGTAGGCTTGTACCAACAAGAAGGAATTCACAGACTCCACACAACAGCACAAACATATGATTAGAGGGACTTTATAAATTGCAACACCACAGGATGTCATTTATAATGTTGCTGTTGTGGCAAATTATATGTGGGGAAAACTTTTAGACAATTTAAGAAGAGGATTCTAGAACATCTGTGATCAATTTCGAAAGGCTACAGATCACCAGTGGCACGACATAAAATTATGAACATGGAGACAGTGATAAATTTATATTTATTGGTATAGAATGAGCAAATACCTTGGGGCCAAGGAAGGGAGATTGGAGACAAGAAGCTGCTGCAGAAAGAGTGCAAGTGGATATACATACTTAAAAACACTTAGCCCCAGGGTTGATGAGGGTTCATCTATTCTCCATACTATAGATGACTGTGACCAGCTGACTGGATGGCAATAATCCTTTAGTTAACACGGGGAGGGGTCCAGGATATAGATAAACTTAGATGTCCGTTTTGACTGTGGGGTGGACAGACTAGGTTAGTTAATTTCTACACCTTTACACCTATACCGGTTCAAGATGCCATCTGTGTGCTTTTAACATTACCTTTCACGAACTAGTGTGAAGCTGGGAGTGTGTTATTATACAATATTAAGCATGTTATATGGTTCTCTTTTCCCTTTCTCCCTCCTGTCCCGTTTCCTTTGGACACTTAATTTATGGATGGTGAGTTCCCAGTAAATGTACTAACGCGCATTGACACTGTGCGGAGAGCATATCGATTGCTACATTTAGTAAACCCTCCTGGCAAGAGGGTTAAAGGACATCCAGCCATTCTGGTGTACGCCTCCTACCTTGAGTGCGAGGTCCGCGAGAGCGCTCAAAGTACGTCGAGCATGACGTCATCACGTTGAGTCTGAAGGACAGGGTGGAATCATTCCTGTTCGTTTGGGGAACTGTGTATACTATGGCTTTGCCGCGATTGTGAACAGCTTACCTAACATAGTATGTGCGTTGAGTGGCTTGTGGAAATATCCACGCCTGAGATCAGAGATTCACTTGGATAGCCAAGCGTATTGGCTTTTGTTACAATTGCTTTGTATTTTAATCCTATTTGTCCATGTACTAGCTGATACGAGTAAATTGTATCTTTATTTAGTGTGGATACAGTGCTTTTGGTGCTACATTTTTGGCCTTAAATATCCAGGCCATAAGGATTAACAAACTTTATGTGATATATACTGGTGCCGTATGTGATAAGCATAACCCGCTATATTTTTCCATCTGGATGGTGTTTTATATGGTTTTATGTACATTTACACGGATATACTACACAATTGTTGTATGTCTATTATATACGCGCCCAAAAGTGTACTCAGCGCTTCAAAAGAAACAGTACAGGGAATAATAATTATACAATAAATGCAGCAAAAATCAGACAATAGGAAAGGAAATCCCTGCCCCGAAGAGCTTACAATCTAAGAGGTTTAATGGGAAACTTACAGAGACAGCAGGTTGAGGGAGTAAACGTTAGGATGGCAGTGCTTGGTCACAATGGGTGGTAGGGAGAGTGACTGAGTGTGGGACAGAACCATGAGTGCGGCTGTGGCTTGATTTGTGGGGTAAAATTTAAGGAAGGTCAGTTGTTAACCTTTTCATTAACACCATTTGCAGGGGAGAGGTGGCGGGGGCGGGCATGAGTAAGATCAGGTGTGTATGTCGGCTTCAGGCTTAGGGGAGATCCCCAGCAGCAGTAAAGAGTATAAGAGGGTGTGAATAGAGGATTTGTGTAGGTTGTTTTTATTGACGGGTAAGAGCTGTTGGGAGACAGGTGTATAAAAATGGTGCATGGGAGTGAGGAAGTTGGAGAGAACAGAGATGTTCATAAGGATTAAGGTGCATTAAGATGTTGACTTATATCACTTTAAGGTCAACGCTGGACAATTGGTGTCTCACAGGTTTCCCATAACGCACATGACGATCTTGATTGCCATGAGAAACAATTTACTGAGAGCAGTATTATACTGACTATTATCATATCATTGTCAACAAGACCAACCCTTTTAGTATCATTTTAACCCACATGTGTATATTATCACACACCTTGCGTCGAGTTCTGTATCTAATAAAACTTTTTTGGTTTGGCCTTACAGGCTTTTATTGGTAAATTGTCCTCCCACAGTGTGGGAGCTTCGCTTTATGTAGTGGAAACTAGCCTATTAAGACGATGTGTCTGGGAGTGATTAACCCCTTGATATCGTTGACAGTCTGAGTGCTCAATAAATGGGGACCTTGGGATCCTGTGATTCTTTTGTGTGTTTTAGTAATAATAAACCATTGTTGCAGAGTTGGTGTGTGTGTGTAGTGTGTGTGTGTGTGGTGTGTGTTGTGTGTGTGGTGTGTGTGGTGTGTGTGTGTGTGTGTGTTGTATTATATATATAATTATATATATATATATCAGAATTTTGAACACATAACAGGTGAGTTGTTTACCCATATGTTGTGTAGATGAGATAAGATCAGCTTTTGTTGTGAGCTTGGAGTTCTTTAGTTGCAGCAGCTAGGAGAAACTGAGAATGGAGGCAGCGGCTTGCCAGCTATGAGTAACTGGGAGAAGCTGCAGTCTGCGGGAACAAATCCCTTTAGGGAGGTCCCTGCACCCAAGTCTACAGGGTAACCCCAGTGTCCCAGTTGTAAGTGTGTTTTCAGTGAAAAAATAGGTGATAGTGCGCAGCTAATACCTGGTAAACAACATATAGTGGTCAGTGCACAGTGCACAGTGAATAAAAAACAATATTGTTGACCTTATAGGTGAATATGACACTAGACGTGGGTCTGCAGCTTCTTGGGGTGGCTCGGCACCCCAGAAACTACACAAAAAACAAAAGAACAGGCGCACAACGCACATAGTGTGTATAGTATTAAAAGTGACTTTATGATTAAAAGTAAATAGTTCTGCGTACATCAAGATAAAATACAAAGCAGTTGGTATATAGGGGTTACTACACAAGCAGATGACAACAGGCGACACCCTTCGTGAATCTCAGCAGGGGATGAATCAGCAACCGTCTCGTCTGCTCTTCACTCCACACCCTGTGGATCCAGTAATCTCCATCTTGGGGTGGTAGATGGGTAAGTCCGAGTTGAATGTCCCAGAGCAAAGGCTCAATGCGTGTTGAAAACGAGGAGATAGCGGCCAAAGTGGCGTGCAAATCCTATGGACCACTGATTCCGGCTGTTTTTCAACACGCATTGAGCCTTGTGCTCTGGGACATTCAACTCGGGACTTACCCATCTACCACCCCAAGATGGAGAGTACTGGATCCCACAGGTGTGGAGTGAAGAGCAGACGAGACGGTTGTGATCATCCCCTGCTGAGATTCACGAAAGGGGTGTCGCTTCGGTCATCTCTGGTGCTGAGAGGGTTGGGGTTCCTTACAATGCATCTGATCTCAGACGCGCTATAAGAGAGGGTTGGGGTTCCTTACAATGCATCTGATCTCAGACGCGCTATAAGAGAGGGTTGGGGTTCCTTACAATGCATCTGATCTCAGACGTGCTATTAGAGAGGGTTGGGGTTCCTTACAATGCATCTGATCTCAGACGTGCTATTAGAAACATTGTTCCTGTTTTTACAGATCCAGCGAAAAGAATGAAGGGAGCTTACGGCTACATCGGGTATTTTGGAGTCATTCTGCTGTCTATAACCGCAGCGTTGCAGCTTCTCCATCTTGTCTGACAGCAGCGGCTTTATTTCCCAGTTTGACAATGTTTCTTCATTGCTAAAATGTTTTTTGATATACCACATGTATGTGTCATTACTGTTCTCTCGGCGTGTTCTTCTATGCTGCCTGGATCTGTATAGTTCTACGCGTTTTGTTCTGAGAAGAAAATTAAGAGTGAAATGTAAAAAAAATATATATATATTGATCAAAACAAACGCATTCCTTTTGTTTTTTTAATGCAGCAATCCATGTTACTTTATACAGCACCAAGGTACTGACTCAATTTCCAGTATAGTCACAGGATATAGTGGTATGTTGCGGGCACACAATATTTAGAGAACTATTTAAGGGGCTCACTAGCTGATCAGCTCCGGGAGTCCCCCAAATTCTGGAAATAACCAATGGTGGAGTTACCCCTAGGCATGCAACCTTCCATTTTTCTTTCTGTAAACGACCCAGAATCCTTGTCTGTTGCAGCTTAACTACTGTATGACCTGTTTTATAAAGGGGGTGAAGGGAGCCGGTTTGGGGGCCTGCTGTGGGAGACACGCAGACACACTCACTGGGATTTTATCTTTACAGAAAATGTCAGACATCACACAACAGATCATGGACAGGAAGCAGAACATGACAGTCTGTGATCTCATTTATGTCACTACCCAGAATCCTCCCTAGAGCACAGTGCAGTCTCAAGCTAACCATGGTAACCTCAAACGCTAGAGATGAAAAGATCATGGTTTTTAACACTAAACATTGTTTTAAAAAGAGCAGGACAAGATACTAACATTTATATGAGTTACACTTATATAGGCTTCGAGGGAGGAATGCTGTTTTATCACACCTAAACCTGGCAAACCTCCCACCCAGCCTCTATCCCCTCTCATCTCTATAAAAAAAACACCAAGGATTATGGGTAATCATGGCACAATTAAATTGAACAAACGACATTTTTACTTGGCTGCTTCTTCCCTGTAAGAAATAGCTGCAAGTAATGTACAACCTCAAGGGATCAAGCCACTGTTTTATCTCGTGGCAGCGGCAGGGTTTGTAGATTTGTGGCTACAGTTCTGATAAGCTAACACTGAGGTGTGGCTAGTTGCACGATAACCACATTTAGGTTTCAAGGTTTACACACTTGCTTAACTAGAAGATAAAGGTTGTTTGTTACATTCATTCAGCTAAACCGGCCAACTCCAGTTCTCAAGTGCCACCAACAGGTCTGGTTTTCAGGATATCCCTGCTTCAGCAGAGGTGGCTCAATCGGTCCCGGTTTCAGCACAGGTGGTGCAGTCTTCAACTGAGCCACTGATTGAGCCCCCTGTGCTGAAGCAGGGATATCCTGAAAACCTGACCTGTTGGTGCCCCTTGCGGACTGGAGTTGGCTAAATCTTCCTTTAATATGTAGTGCAGTTCAATGGACATTTTTTTTTTCCAGCTAAGAAAATTGATTCTGTTTTTAAAACACTTATTACTCTTAAAAGAATACGTAAGAACGATCACAATTTGGCTTGCGACTTAATACCCTTGGCTACTATTCTCAATTTCTATTTGCTTTTTTTTAAGTACACAAAATGTGTTTCATTCATTTCAGTTCTTGTGGCTGAGGATTCAAATGTTTTTTCACGTGAACTAAAGAACAAGATCTGTATCTGACATAAAAGAAATAAAACGTGCTGATCTAAATCATTTTATTCCTAATGAACTACTTAACGAGCATGCAGCTATTTCTACTACATTATCTAGAAATATATGTACAAAGTATTACTGTATCTAGCGTTAGGACTTCCTCTTCTGCCTCATATTTCCAGGAGTCCCTGTCTCTTATTCTTTCAGCCAGACCCATATGACGTTGATTTGACTATTATTTGTATTATCCGTTCTGACTGGGTTATTGCTTTTACCCTTCTGCTTCCGAAATGATTTCCTTAGCTGGCCAATGTATTATGAGATATTAAAGCACCCACTTCTTTCTTTTATTTAAAGGAGATTTTTCTCTGGGGTGTTCTCTAGCAATAATAATAATAGCATGTTCTTGTATAGCGCTGCTAGTTTTACGCAGCGCTTTACAGAGACATTTTGCAGGCACAGGTCCCTGCCCCGTCGAGCTTACAATCTATGATTTTGGTGCCTGAGGCACGGGGAGATAAAGTGACTCGCCCAAGGTCACAAGGAGCCGACGCCGGGAATTGAACCAGGTCGCAGTGCCAGTCAGTGTCTTTACTCACTGAGCCGCTCCTTCTCCCAATACTGCCCCCTTTGGTCGATGGGGCCCGCATGTTAACTGGGGATCTTTCTCCTTTTTAACTTCCCTATAGAAGAAAAGAAGGAAAAATGTGAGCTGTTACTGTGCTTCCCAGCTGCAGGGTTACAGAGGATGCGAGAGAGAGCAGTGGGCCAAACGTTTGGTGCTGTTAGATCACAGAGTAAGGCCGCGTCCATAGTCTGCGCGACGGGCGCGTGCTGCAAACAAAAGGCCGAAACTTAGTGAGGATGGCCATAGAGCACGTGTGCGTGAGAGCGACAGCGCGGCCGATTTTTTTGGCGCGGCAAAATTGTCACGCGACTGCCAAGTCACGTGAATAGTTCAGCCAATGAGGGCGAATCGCTCACGTGACGTCACAGGCAGGCCTCCCCGTTGCGTCTCCTCCAGATCCCACAGGCCAGGGATCACCTCTGCAGCAGGCGCGCACGACGCCATGCGCACCTACTATATCTGAGGCCTAACTTAGTAATAGAGTCCAATTGTCGTGCGCTCTGGTGAGCGTCTATTGGGGTTGTAAATCAGTATGCCCGGTTGGGGGGGGGGGCGTGAGCAACATGTGAAGGGGAGCAGTAGCGGGTCTTGGAGATATCAGCGGTATAGCAACCGAACTCCTATTGACAGCGAAGCAGCTCTCACAGATGCCAGACAGACTGGGATAGCTTCAGGGGGCTAAACACAGGATAGTGGAGGTAAGGAAAAGCCCTCTTACCTCCCAGTTTGTTTTCTGGTTGACCTTCTTGTCCCGCTGGCTTGAAAGATGTAGAGACCGCACATCCACGGTACACAAACACCTCCTAATCCCCCCCTGTGGTGCTGCCAAAGTCAGAGAAGCAGCAGCAGCAGCAGAGTTGGAGAGATTCAGGGCACTCAATGTCCGGGCAGTCCTCAAACAGGAACCATATGAAAAAACGGTACCCAGGTATGGAAAATAGAAAAGGCTTTATTGAAGCATAGGTGAGTGGTTAAAAAAATGACAGGGTAGTCCTCCCTGTCTTTTCATATGGTTCCTGTTTTAGGACTGCCCGGACATTGAGTGCCCTGAATCTCTCCAACTCTGCTGCTGCTAACTTAGTAGTAACCTGGTTCGAAATCCAGTGTCCGCTCCTAGTAGCTTTGAGCAAGTCATCCAATCTCCCAATGCCTCAGGCATCGATTGTGAACTCTTCAGGGCAGGAAATAAATTTCCCTGCAAAGCCGGTACATTATCAGATATACAGTATATATTATTTTTATAATAAAGCATAACAGACTCAATCTATATATATATATATTATATTTATATTTAAGAATGTGTGTGTGTGTGTGTGTGGTGTGTGTGTGTGTGTGTGTGTGTGTGTGTGTGTGTGTGTGTGGTTTGTGTGTGTGTGTGGTGTGTGTGTGTGTGTGTGTGTGTGTGTGTGTGTGTGTGGTGTGTGTGTGTGTGTGTGTGTGGTGTGTTAATTGATGTACCAAAATAAGGTGAACTGTCATGGTTTGGAACCTCTTAAACACTCCAAGGGCGGCGCTGCTAGGAAAGTTAGGTTCCATAGGTTATCTCAAGCAAGTCAACCCCCGGAGAATCATGGCCGGCCCCTCTGCCAGTGATTTGTTTAAGGGTCTTTCTCAAAACCAACAAACTAGTCTTTTGGGGTAATTAATAATATGTATACCCTATAGGAGTATTCTATGCTCTTGTTTATCTGTAGCTCTGTCCCAATACAAAAATGGCATTTGACTCATGTTACTTTCCTTGCAGTAATGGGATCACGCACCTTGCTCCCCTCTTTTCTCCCCAAGCATTTGTTGCCTTGAAATGTTTCTCTGGGGTTCTACGGTTTACAGCACCTAAGCCCAACACCTCTATCTCCTCTGTCTGAAGGACAGAAGAAGACAAAGGTTAAGAGACGTGCAGAATGGACAAAGAACAGCTTTAGGCTACACCTATGCAATATTCAGAAACCAAGCTTTGTGGGTCTAAATTCGGGTCATAATTATAAATTGGAGCTACTAACATTAACATAGATTAAACAGGGATGTGCGCTGGTATAAAAAGGTGTCAACTACCTCATTTTTAAATGTCAACATTGTGACTGTTATTGATTCAATTTGATCCCACATTTGGCTAGCTGTGTAATCGTATAAACCTACACAGCCATTCTGGGGGGGAATTGTTTTGGGCTCATTTATCAAAATCTACCGGCTGCAAATTAACTGCATCAAATGTATCGCTTTGGAATCAATGTGGTATTTTCTTTGATATATTTTGCACCAGATTAGCAGCTAGGAGACTTTTGTCAATAACCCCCTTTTGTTCCCTTTGTGCAGAAAACACTGGATCCACCACTTTTTTTATTATGCATGCCGTTACCAAGATGGTCATGCTCCACGTGACAACTCAGAAAGAATTTAACACCTCCTGTTTCCCCTACAAAGATGGCCTCAAACTGCCTTTGTTGCTCGCATTGCATCAACCCCATCCTGCTTTCTTCCCTTTACCAAGATGGCCGCCCGCGCTGTACACCTTGGGCATAACGCATTACTTCCTGTTTCTTTCCCTTACCAAGATGGCCGCCCGCGCTGTACACCTGGGGCATAGTAACGCGCTACTTCCTGTTTCTTACCTTTACCAAAATGGCCGCCCGTTGACTTCAAATCTCCACTGCTTACAGAGCCAGCCCTCTATTCTCTGTAGGGATTTCTCTGGTGAGAAGTGATCACATTGTGGCTGCGTCACTGGAGCTGTAGGGATTGTTTATTAAGAGGCCAGAGCTGCAAGGTTTGTCCCTGATTCTTCATCATGTATTGTTTGTGTAGCCTATTGTAACTATAACACAATGTGGCTCTAAACTCCATCTGCACCAAATAACTTAAACTATTGTTAATAGCTACATTAGGGGGGGGGGGGGTAGGTTGCTTGCTTGCTTGCTTGCTTGCTTGCTTGCTTGCTTGCTGAGATATCAGGGGGTATTTAATCTGTCTCCCTGCTGCTATGTCATTGCAATGCAATGTGTTTAAATACAGGTACATCGATATATCAATAACAATAAGATGACATCATTGTAATGGATGTAAGGATGGCCCTGGTATAAAGATCTTACAATCTAAAATATAATATTGCTATATGTATGTTTGTATACACATTTATATGCATTTATTCTGCACTATATCAATTGGATTAACACGGCTATTTGTTTTATTTATGTATACACACCCTCTGGAAATCCACAGATTAACTATTGCATATACCATACTTTGACACTGATACACGTATAATATGGTACTGTATACTGTTATATACAATTATGTACTGTTGAACCTTTTCATAGCTTGCAGATGTCTTAACTCCGCTGGCAGCAATGCATTGAAACAACACCGGCTTAAAATGTGCCATTATTCTAAAGCTTTCGCAGCCCAATATAAGTCCTTAATGGTTTTTCATTCAAATAATATTAATACTTCTGTTATTGTCTTGATCACGCTGGATCACTTCCTTCCCAGCTTTGAAGCGTAGCATATATACTTTGCCGGTTTGGTTTTATAGATGGTAAGGACTGCGAGATACCATGTTTGCCAAATCAGACTAGGCAGAGAATTTTGATGTAGAATATAAAGGGTCAGTTTTTTAGGTGAATTGTGTCTGATTTACACTTAAAAATAGTTATCGGACAGGTATAAATATATATTTTTAACTTTTCCATGGTAAACAAAATCTTTGGAGGGTTCTTAGCCAACCAGGTACAACACCCACTGACTGACTTTCAGATGAATGTTAATGACTCCTAGAATTAACATGTATAAATAAAAATAACCCCCGGGTGCACACCCCTAGGGTCCCCTTAGTATGCCTGCAAAATGTCAGGTGTCTGGGTTGCATGGTCTTGGCGCTCTGCCTCTGACAGACAGACTCTTTTATTACAGGTTATAAGGAAGCCAATTGCATTGGTAAATATTTTTTGACTCACCATATTGAACCCCATACAGCCCAATATAATATATATGTGTATCTTAATGTGTATAGTGCCATTGCTTTCCCCAGTAATGGACACATCCAAATAATGGTAGTAAACATCCCTACACCAAAGAGCTTACAATCAGATTTAATATGATCTAGTTTAATATAGCTCATCTTATTGCCACTCCATGCATACCCACTGAGGGAATTGATGCAGGGTGTAAATGCCAGACATCAACCCTAGAGCAGAAAGGTCCTTCGTGTCCCGCAACGTGGCAGTATGTTACATCTAAGAGCATTCAGTTAGTCGGGGGTGGCCAACTCCAATGGGCCACCACCAGGTTATATTTTAAGGATATCTCTGCTTCAGCACAGGTGGCTCAATCAGTGGCTCCAGTCACCTGTGCTAAAGTAGGGATATCATGAAAACCCGACCTGTCGGTGGCTCTTGAGGACTGGAGTTAAGCACCCTGCGTTGGTTGATTGTAACATGGTTTGAATGCTCTGTTCACGCACAGCAAAGTCATGTGTTATTCTGTAGCGTCACGTGACTCCTCAGCTGGGTAAAAACACAACAGCTGAGCATCATTGTTTCCTGGGTTTGTATTAACCCCTTCTCTGCCTGCGGGAGGGGCTCGTTTCTTTACTCACTCGGAATGCGCATCGCTTCCCTCATTGGGAATATTGGGTCGTGCCGAGGGCGGGGGGGGGGGTGGGGGGGGGGAATCCAGACACGCCCACCGACTATTACAATAAATAAAAATATGAAAGTATTACTCTGATTTTTCTCATGTAAGTTTTAATATCTCATTGGTGTAACTGGATTTGGTCTTCTGAATATTGTATATTAGAAGGGTTTTATCTTGGGTTTAGGTTAGAAACACACAAGGTGTTATCCAAAACACCAGTCATACGCCATCTTGCAGTATTATTTTTTTGGTGGATCACACCGTATGCTTTGATTTTAATTTTTTTAAATTATTTGCTTCATTTAGTTTCAGTGTTAACGTTTGGGGTTTAATTAGGATTTATCATTGGTCGTCTGGCACAAGGACACTTTTTGTGGCTTTTGAAGACACCATGGAGTCCATTCTATTCAATAGGCCGTGGGGTGACTTTTAGCGGCAGAAGACAGCTTAGTCAACTTGGGCCTTTATATTTTAGTATATAGAGCAGTGTATAAAATATAGCTGCATGGTGTCAATAGTTTGTGTTTCAGATCCACTGCCTTTGAAGAATCAGTCTCATGTAGGACCAAAGTGGTATGTCAGTGACATGTTTAATATTTTATTATGGGGTAGGGGGTCTATGCAAAGTCTTATTAAACACATAGTGACATCAGACAGAAGGGAGCAGCCAGGGGACATCAAACCCCCTCCCAAGTCTTAGCTCAGCGCGTTTACGTAATAAGGCTGGGGCCATGGTACCGCGGACCGTGCGGACACATCCGCATGCTGAGCGAACAGACTGCCTTAAAGCAGTGATCGCGTCCATGCAGCGTGCGCGCACGTGGAAGCGGGAGGGGGCGCGCGTTGTGCGAGAAATCACTTCAAACTGATTTCTTGGTACGACAGGCCGATCACGTGAGCGGTTCGCCCAATGAGGGCGCACCAGCTCCATGAGGCCCCTAGGCACGCCCCCGATGACCGTCCACCATGGCCAGGTAAGCGTCCGCTCACTGACCAGCCTCCGCACGGGCGAAGGCACCGTGGCCCCAGCCTTATTTTGCAAATTATTTTAAAAAAAGTACTGGTGTCAGGTTTGGGTAAAAGGCACCGAGATATCACCCTTTAAACATGTCACTGCCATTAGTACACGTTGCTCCCAGTAGGGACTGCACCTTTAAGCATATCTGGGTCATTGGTTTAATGCGGGTTAAGAGTAACCAAAGTGTTATTTTAACTCCTGTCTCCCATATTTGCTTTTGTCTTCAGATCTCTGCACGATGTCTGGGTTTCTTGATGGGATGAGATGCTCAGAGTGCATCGACTGGGGAGAGAAGAGGAACACGATTGCGTCTGTTGCAGCTGGCGTTCTAGTGAGTCTTCTATTAATCTACTATCTTGTGGGATGGTTATTATATGTATTATAGCTATAACGCCGGCGCTGCGCTATACATTGCTGACGTGCAATGTTACAACCTTAAGTGTGTGTGATTTAAAAAAAAAAATTCAATATACACACAGGTGGCGTTTACACCTACAAGGGCGTCTTACATGCTTAAAACTCTCTGTGGCGCTCATTCAAATTAGCCTTTCTACGCATGAGACTGCCACTGTGTGAGAGAGGACAGTCGGAGCTTTGCTCTCCAGGTTGTGTCGCGACTTCAGAGAGCAGAATTTGACTAATCTGCCTGCGATGGGGGGTGTTTGTGTGCATGCGATGGGGGTGGGTGTGTGCATGCGATGGGGGTGGGTGTGTGCATGCGAGGGGGTGGTGTTGTGCATGCGATGGGGGTGGGTGTGTGCATGCTATGGGGTGTGGGTGTGTGCATGCGATGGGGTGGGTGTGTGCAGGCGATGGGGGTGCGTGTCGCATGGTGGTGTGCATGCGATGGGGGGGGTGTGCATGCGATGGAAGCTTTGCAGTAGGCAGAGCTGTCAATCGCCCCCGGCTTTCTACTCGCACACAACATGTGGTGTGGATTGTACAAGGACAAACAATTTCTTCAATACAGGTCTCATCTAAGAAGGACAACGTTACAAGCTCCCATATGGCCCTGATGAAAGGTCCTATGGCCCTGATGAAAGGTCCATATGGGACCTGAAATGTTGCCTTTCCATTGTTCTTTGGCTGCCACATTAAATGGAGAGCTGCGTTATGCACGTGTGATGGAGCTCCACGTTGTATCTCTGCCCTAGAGGAGACCTGCACATTGAATACATTTTTGTCTTGTGCTGTGTTGGCTGCACATGCAGGATCCTCCTCACCCCAACCGCTTTCCCTGCACTCTTCTAGTGTACTATATGCATTGTACAAGGATACACAACCTTTTGCAATGCTCATTCTTCGACATGCTGCAGTACATACCTGTCAGCTAACTCCAATGACATCTCTTGGCTAAATTGCTCTAACAGCCCAGTACGCTGATAGATAAACAGTACTACAAATCCAGGTGGCTTTTGGCTAAGAGTTAAAGAAAACCAGAACTGAATACATTGCCTTGAAAACTAAGAGTTGTTATGACTTCCCTCCCTTCCCTCTCTCCCCCCTCCCTTCCCTCTCTCCCCTCTCCCCCCCCCCCCTTCCCTCTCCTCTCCCCCCCCCCCCCCCCCCCTTCCCCTCTCCCCCCCCCGAGAACCCTTCCCCTCTCCCGTCCTCTCTCCCCCTCTCCTCTCTCCTCCCCCCCTTCTCTCATCCCCCCCCTTCCCTCTCTCCCCCCCTTCCTCTCTCTCCCCTCCCCCCTCTCACCCTCCTGCTCCCCCCCCGTCCCTCCCTCCCCCCCTTCCCCTTCCCCCCCCCCCTTCCCTCTCCCCCCCTTCCCCTCTCCCCCCCTCCCCTCTCCTCCCCTCCCCCCCCCCCCTTCCCCCCCCCCTCCCCCCTCCCCTTCCCCCTCTCCCCCGCCTCCTCCCTCTCCCCCCCCCTTTCCCTCTCCTCTCCCCTCCCTTCCCCTCTCGCCCCTTCCTCTTCCCCCCTTTCCGCTCTCCCCCCCCTTCCCCCCTCTCCCCCCCCTTCCTCTCCCCCCTTCTCCCCCCTTCCCCTAGACTGTTGTTGTTACGTAGTCTAAGTTTGGTGCTTGCACAGTTCTTCACAGGTTGGTGGATCATCATAGAGCCGCCGTTAAATATCCCAGCGAGAATCGCTGAACCACTCTTACCACGCGTGTGGGGGTCATAGCCACGTCGCTTTTTTAATGTAAGTGACATGTAAACGAGCTGTAATATAACTTTGTGGCATAACTCTTCCATGTGCGCATGTCTCCTGACTCTCCGAGTTCCATTCCGTTGCTGCAGCATGCGTGGCCGGCAAGTGGCGATTACGCATGCGCAACATATGTCACAGGACAGCGCACAATCTTACACATTAAAAGTGCAATTCCCACCAATATGGCCTATTTAAAGTGAGCTGCATGTGTTGCCCTGAAAAGCAGGTCACCCACCTGATTTTTTATATTTTTACTCGCTACTTTTATTTTAATCTTTATTAAAAAAATGATTGTTCCCGTGGCAAATCCTGCTGTTTTCGTCTCACTTTCTCCAATCGGCAGCACACAGGGCTGTTTTTCCATGAGACTACAAAGGGGGACAAATGTTGTATCTTTTCCTATAAGTTTCCTAGAGTCTGGGAACGTCACTAGCTGCCCCTTTTAATGTCACCAGTTTGAAATGTCCCCACTCCGTAAATCCCTTGTTAATCTGGCACCGCGTGGACTTGGCTGTCAGATAATGGTGTCCTAATCTTGTTCCAGGATAAACGCGGTGTCGAACGGGCAGGTCCGCGGTGACGGTAACAGCGAAGGATGCATAGGGCAGATTGGTAAGAGCTGGAGTTTTGCTGGCCTCATCATCGGATTTTAGGGCTCGCCCTTCCAAAAAGGGACACCCCGGGTTACCACAAGTTCAGGTTACAGTGTTATTATTATCGTTTTATTGTGAAGTGCCAACATATGCCACAGCGCGTACAATGGGGTACAGCGTTATGTAACTATATCAACAGAATGACAGCCAAATAAGGACAAACAAGCGCAACCGATAGGTAATGAGGGAGCTTTTCGGAGGGCTTACACTCTAGAGGCAAAAAGGGGCAATGGTGGAACAATAGGTAGTGGCTGCAGAGTATACATCAGGAATAGAATATGGTCCTGAAAACAGACGATCCCATTAGGGTTCATCGATATGGGTGTTTGGGAGTAGGGTGTTGGTCCAGCCGCACAGCTGACCCACTAACGTTTGGGGGTGTGGTGTTAGCGGGTGTTGGATAGTGTGGAGATTGCTGCAGCCGCACAGCTGATCCCATGAATGTTTTGGGGGTGTGGATTTAGTGGGGTTTGGATAGCTGTGGAGATTGCTGCAGCCGCACACTGATCCCACTAATGTTTGGGGGTGGTGTGTTAGCGGTGTTGGATAGTGTGGAGATTGCTGCAGCCGCCAGCTGATCCCACTAACGTTTGGGGTGTAGGTGTTAGCGGGTGTTGGATAGTGTGGAGATTGCTGCAGCCGCACAGCTGATCCCATGAATGTTTGGGGGTGTGGAGGTTAGGGGGTGTTGGATAGTGTGGAGATTGCTGCAACCGCACAGCTGATCCCCAATGTTGGGGGTTGTGGGTGTTAGCGGTGTTTGGATAGTGTGGAGATTGCTGCAGCCCCACACTGATCCCCTAACGTTTGGGGTGTGGGTGTAGCGGGTGTTGGATAGTGTGGAGATTGCTGCAGCCGCACAGCTGATCCCATGAATGTTTGGGGGTGTGGATGTTAGGGGTGTTGGATAGACGTGGAGATTGCTCCAGCCGCACAGCTGATCCCACTAATGTTTGGGGGTGTGGGTGTTAAGCGGGTGTTGATAGTGTGGAGATTGCTGCACCACACAGCTGATCCATGAACGTTGGGGGTGTGAGTTAGGGGGTTGTTGGATTGTGGGAGATTGCTCCACCGCCAGCTGATCCCAGAACGTTTGGGGGTGTGGATGTAGGGGGTGTTGGATAGTGTGGCGATTGCTCCAGCCGCACAGCT
Organism: Ascaphus truei; assembly: GCA_036426205.1. Classification (NCBI taxonomy): domain Eukaryota; kingdom Metazoa; phylum Chordata; class Amphibia; order Anura; family Ascaphidae; genus Ascaphus; species Ascaphus truei. Next base: position 77,356,771 of record CM071572.1, read on the forward strand.
GATCCCACGAACGTTTGGGGGTGTGGATTTAGGGGGTGTTGGATAGCGTGGACCGATTGCTGCAGGCCGCACAGCTGTCCCATGAACGTTTGGGGGTGTGTATGTTTAGGGGGTGTTGGATAGCGTGGGGATTGCTGCATCCGTACAGCTGATCCACGAACGTTTGGGGGTGTGGATTTGGGGGGTGTTGGATAGTGTGGAGATTGCTGCAGCCGGTACAGCTGATCCCATGAACTTTTGGGGTGTGTGGATGTTAGGGGGGTTGGATAGCGTGGGGACTGCTCCAGCCACAGCTGATCCCATGAACGTTTGGGGGTGTGGATGTTAGGGGGTGTTGGATAGCGTGGGGACTGCTCCAGCCGCACAGCTGACGTCCATTTACTTGAGGGAAGCTGCTGCATTTTTAATTTTATCCTCTCCTTGTATTGAAAGTCTCCCGCTATGACAATGTAAGAATGAACAGGGGGAGGGGGTACAGAAAAAGAAAAGGTGCAAGTTTCTATTTGGGGGTGTGGGGGGGGCACAGCAAGAGGAATACATTCAATTTAAAGCGTAAATGAGACCTACATTGGTGGAATTCAGGGACTGTGGTCGGATCAGCTGCCATACTGGTCACTGTTCCACTGAAGGACAATGCATACAAGAAAACAAAGATGGAAGCTATGCGTCTGCGAGGCTCGCTACGGCTTTTCTAATAGTATTAACCCCTTCTCACTATAATCGTGTAAAGAGTTCTACATCTGATTTACACCACTTGGGTGTGCTGAATCTTAGCCCCACATGCTCAATTCTATGACTAATAGTGGGAACTTTTTGACATTAAAGGAGTTAATTTGGAGTAACATTTGAACAGTGGAATAAAGAAGTTTTTTAAAGTTGCGGCCCACAATCAAAGCAATTTAGCAAATCACCAGGGTGGCCATATTTCGGAGCCCCGCAAAAGTATTTGGCAGCCCCTTACATTCATCTTAATCCCATTTCGGAGAAATTAGAACATGATGGGGGTGGGTGTGTGCATGCGATGGGGGTGGGTGTGTGCATGCGATGGGGGTGCGTGTGCATGCGATGGGGGTGCGTGTGCATGCGATGGGGGGGGTGTGCATGCGATGGAAGCTTTGCAGTAGGCAGAGCTGTCAATCGCCCCCGGCTTTCTACTCGCACACACATGTGGTGTGTGGATTGTACAAGGACAAACAATTTCTTCAAAGTACAGGTCTCATCTAAGAAGGACAACGTTACAGCTCCCATATGGCCCTGATGAAAGGTCCATATGGCCCTGATGAAAGGTCCATATGGGACCTGAAATGTTGCCTTTCCATTGTTCTTGGCTGCCACATTAAATGGAGAGCTGCGTTATGCACGTGTGAGTGGAGCTCCACGTTGTATCTCTGCCCTAGAGGAGACCTGCACATTGAATACATTTTTTGTCTTGTGCTGTGTTGGCTGCACATGCAGGATCCTCCTCACCCCAAACCGCTTCCCTGCACTCTTCTAAGTGTACTATATGCATTGTACAAGGATACACAACCTTTTGCAATGCTCATTCTGACATGCTGCAGTACATACCTGTCAGCTAACTCCAATGACATCTCTTGGCTAAATTGCATCTACAGCCCAGTACGCTGATAGATAAACAGTACTACAAATCCAGGGTGGCTTTTGGCTAAGAGTTAAAGAAAACCAGAACTGGAATACATTGCCTTGAAAACTAAGAGTTGTATGACTTCCCTCCCTTCCCTCTCTCCCCCCTCCCTTCCCTCTCTCCCCCCCCCCCTTCCCTCTCCCCCCCCCCCCCCCCCCCCTCCCTCTCCCCCCCCCCCCCTCCCCCCGCTCCCCATGACAGGACACTGTTGGTTACGTAGTCTAAGTTTGGTGCTTGCACAGTTCTTCACAGGTTGGTGGATCATCATAGATGCCGCCGTTAAATATCCCAGCGGAGAATCGCTGAACCACTCTTACCACGCGTGTGGGGTCATAGCCACCGTCGCATTTTTAATGTAAGTGACATGTAAACGAGCTGTAATATAACTTTGTGGCATAACTCTTCCATGTGCGCATGTCATCCTGACTCTCCGAGGGTTCGCATTTCCGTTAGCTGCAGCATGCGTGGCCGGCAAGTGGCGATTACGCATGCGCAACATATGTCACAGGACAAGCGCACAATCTTACACATTAAAAGTGCAATTCCCACCAATATGGCCTATTTTAAAGTGAGCTGCATGTGTTGCCCTGAAAAGCAGGTCACCCACCTGATTTTTTATATTTTTTACTCGCTACTTTTATTTTAATTAAATCTTTATTTAAAAAAATGATTGTTCCCGTGGCAAATCCTGCTGTTTCGTCTCACTTTCTCCAATCGGCAGCACAGGGCTGTTTTTCCATGCAGACTACAAAGGGGACAAATGTTGTATCTTTTCTCCTATAAGTTTCCTAGAAGTCTGGGAACGTCACTAGCTGCCCCTTTTAATGTCACCAGTTTGAAATGTCCCCACTCCGTAAATCCCTTGGTAATCTGGCACCGTGACTTGGCTGTCAGATAATGGTGTCACTAATCTTGTTCCCAGGATAAACGCGGTGTCGAACGGGCAGGTCCGCGGTGACGGTTACAGCGAAGGATGCATAGGGCAGATTGGTAAGAGCTGGAGTTTTGCTGGCCTCATCATCGGATTTTAGGGCTCGCTCCTTCCAAAAAGGGACACCCCGGGTTACCACAAGTTCAGGTTACAGTGTTATTATTATCGTTTAATTGTGAAGTGCCAACATATGCCACAGCGCGGTACAATGGGGTACAGCGTTATGTAAACTATATCAACAGAATGACAGCCAAATAAGGACAAACAAGCGCAAACCGATAGGTAATGAGGGAGCTGGTTCGGAGGGCTTACACTCTAGAGGCAAAAAGGGGCAATGGTGGAACAATAGGTAGTGGCTGCAGAGTATACATCAGGATAGAATATGGTCCTGAAACACAGACGATCCCATTAGGGTTCATCGATATGGGTGTTTGGGAGTATGGGTGTTGGTCCAGCCGCACAGCTGATCCCACTAACGTTTGGGGGTGTGGGTGTTAGCGGGTGTTGGATAGTGTGGAGATTGCTGCAGCCGCACAGCTGATCCCACTAATGTTTGGGGGTGTGGGTGTTAGCGGGTGTTGGATAGTGTGGAGATTGCTGCAGCCGCACAGCTGATCCCACTAACGTTTGGGGGTGTGGGTGTTAGCGGGTGTTGGATAGTGTGGAGATTGCTGCAGCCGCACAGCTGATCCCATGAATGTTTGGGGGTGTGGATGTTAGGGGGTGTTGGATAGCGTGGAGATTGCTGCAGCCGCACAGCTGATCCCACTAATGTTTGGGGGTGTGGGTGTTAGCGGGTGTTGGATAGTGTGGAGATTGCTGCAACCACACAGCTGATCCCATGAACGTTTGGGGGTGTGGATGTTAGGGGGTGTTGGATAGTGGGGAGATTGCTCCAGCCGCACAGCTGATCCCACGAACGTTTGGGGGTGTGGATGTTAGGGGGTGTTGGATAGTGTGGCGATTGCTCCAGCCGCACAGCTGATCCCACGAACGTTTGGGGGTGGTGGTGTGGATGTTAGGGGGTGTTGGATAGCGTGGGGATTGCTGCAGCCGTACAGCTGATCCCACGAACGTTTGGGGGTGTGGATGTTAGGGGGTGTTGGATAGCGTGGAGATTGCTGCAGCCGCACAGCTGATCCCACTAATGTTTGGGGGTGTGGGTGTTAGCGGGTGTTGGATAGTGTGGAGATTGCTGCAGCCGCACAGCTGATCCCACTAACGTTTGGGGGTGTAGGTGTTAGCGGGTGTTGGATAGTGTGGAGATTGCTGCAGCCGCACAGCTGATCCCACGAACGTTTGGGGGTGTGGATGTTAGGGGGTGTTGGATAGTGTGGAGATTGCTGCAGCCGTACAGCTGATCCCATGAACGTTTGGGGGTGTGGATGTTAGGGGGTGTTGGATAGCGTGGGGACTGCTCCAGCCGCACAGCTGATCCCATGAACGTTTGGGGGTGTGGATGTTAGGGGGTGTTGGATAGCGTGGGGACTGCTCCAGCCGCACAGCTGACGTCCATTTACTTGAAGGGAAGCTGCTGCATTTTTATTTTTATCCTCTCCTTGTATTGAAGTCTCCGCTATGACAATGTAAGAATGAACAGGGGGGAGGGGGTACAGAAAAGAAAAAGGGATGCAAGTTTCTATTTGGGGGTGTGGGGGGGGTCACAGCAAGAGGAATACATTCCAATTTAAAGCGTAAAATGTAGACACGTACATTGGTGAATTCAGGGACGGTGGTCGGATCAGCTGCGCATACTGGTCACTGTGTCCACTGAAGGACAATGCATACAAGAAAACAAAGATGGAAGCTATGCGTCTGCGAGGCTCGCTACGGCGTTTCTAATAGTATTAACCCCCTTCTCACTATAATCTGTGTAAAGAGTTCTACATCTGATTTACCAACTTGGTGTATCTGAGATCTATGCCCCAACATGCTCAATTCTATGACTAATAGTGGGACTTTTTGACATTAAAGGAGTTAATTTGGAAGTAACATTTGAACAGTGGAATAAAGAAGTTTATTTAAAGGTGCGGCCCACAATCAAAGCAATTTAGCAAATCACCAGGGTGGCCATATTTCGGAGCCCCGCAAAAGTATTTGGCAGCCCCTTACATTCATCTTAATCCCATTTCGGAGAAAATAGAACAAAGTTCTTGACCAGTGCTTCCGAATGAATTAAAAACAATGTATTGGATTACAGGTGACTGCAGGGAGAAAGGCCTAGTAGAGTACCTCTGACGCGTTTCGCCCTCTTGGCGCTTTGTCAAATTTTGTAAGTTTTTAATTCATTAGGTTTGTGCCTGGTCTGTTTTTGCTCCGTTTTTTCCAACATTGGATTTTTCTCAATCCCATTTCAAGCTCCCAATAGAATAGAGAGACCCCCCCCCCCCCACTCACCCCCTCCCCCCCCCCCCAAATAAGTAATGTTAAATACAGAAAGCTGGGAGCTAAAAACAAATATATCTTGGTCAGTATAGAAACAACTAGTTCACACAACAACAGCCAAGCACAACACGAAGGTGAACACGTCACCAAGGCCAAGGCCTAGTCAATATGACTTTTAATCATGTGAAAAAGCATCGATGGTTTCAGTGCAACGTGCCACCTTACACATGCTATTCAGACACAAGTCCTCACCCTCTCGTACTTAGCTTCGTTTTATGATTGCAAAGATCTTACGCTGAGATTGCAGAGTGAATGGTAATGGAGTAATGCATGGGTCTGCAAACCCTGCGCCCCCCAGCCTGCTTACCCCCCCTTCCCGCTCCGGCGTAAAATGACGGCGCCATGGCAACGCGACATCACTTGACCCCCGCGCTCGGGTTGCCATGGCGACGCATCACTGGAAAGTTAAGGCAGGGGAGTGCAAACTTTTGGAGCTGCGCTCCCCTGCCTGTTCCGCCCCCCTACATGGTTTGGCGTAATCAAATTACCCCGCTGGGTCACGTGACCCAGTTGCTATGGAGACGGACGTGTGACGTCACTCCGCATGACACAGCGGCGTCATTTGACGCCACGTTGCCATTGCGACGCGTCCCAGCAACGCATCGGAACCCCGGTAAGGGAGTTGCAGAGGCCTCACGCGATCCCCCGGCATTTAATTAACATGCCTCGGAGAAGAGCGCGAGCCTCTGCAACCGCCCGCGGCACCCCAAAAAAATCCCACGCGCCCCACTTTGCGCACCGCTGAGTTAAAGTAAGTAAAGTTACAGAGGCCTCGTGCCATCCCCGGCATTTTATTTAAATGCCTTCGGGGAAACGCGGGGCTTCTGTAACCGCTGTGCCCCCCTAGAGCAAATCTCGCGCCCCCCAGTTTGCGCCCCCCCGGAGTAATGTGTATATATGACACCGTGCACCTGTATATTTCCTTTTTCAGGTGCCCGCATTTGGCTGTTCATTGGATTTATGTTGGCTTTCGGTTCTCTGATTGCATCAATGTGGATTCTCTTTGGCGGTTATGTAGCAGCAGAAGGTAGGAAATCTTGTGTCATACGCACATTAGTGACTGCACTCTGGGGAAGTCTGAGTGGTAGCGCACACATACGCACATTAGTGACCGCACTCTGGGGAAGTCTGAGTGGTAGCGCACACATACACACATTAGTGACTTGCCACTCTGGGGAATCTGAGTGGTAGCGCCACACATACACACATTATGTGACGCACTCTGGGGAAGTCTGAGTGGTAGCGCACACATACCACATTAGTGACCGCACTCTGGGGAAGTCTGAGTGGTAGCGCACACATACACACATTAGTGACCGCACTCTGGGGAAGTCTGAGTAGTGTAGTAGCCACACATACACACATTAGTGACCGCACTCGGGGAAGTTGAGTGGTAGCGCACACATACACACATTAGTGACGCACTCTGGGGAAGTCTGAGTGGTAGCGCACACATACACACATTAGTGACGCACTCTGGAAGTCTGAGTGGTAGCGCACACATACACACATTAGTGACGCACCTCTGGGGAAGTTGAGTGGTAGCGCACATACACACATTAGTGACCGCACTCTGGGGAGAGGAAGTCGAGTGGTAGCGCACACAACACACATTAGTGACGCACTCGGGGAAGTCTGAGTGGTAGCGCACACATACACACATTAGTGACTGCACTCTGGGGAAGTCTGAGTGGTAGACGCACACATACACACATTAGTGACGCACTCTGGAAGTTGAGTGGTAGCGCACACATCACACATTAGTGACCGATCTGGGGAAAGTCTGAGTGGTAGCGCACACATACACACATTAGTGACGCACTCTGGGGAAGTCTGAGTGGTAGCGCACACATAACACATTAGTGACCGCACTCGGGGAAGTCTGAGTGTAGCGACACAACACACATTAGTGACGCACTCTGGGGAAGTCTGAGGGTTGCGCACACATACACACATTAGTGTAGCCACTCTGGGGAAGTCTGAGTGGTAGCGCACACATACACACATTAGTGACTGCCATCTGGGGAAGTCTGAGTGGTAGCGCACACATACACACATTAGTGACGCACTCTGGGGAAGTCTGAGTGGTAGCGCACCCATAAACACACATTAGTGACCGCACTCTGGGAAAGTCTGAGTGTAGCGACACATACACACATTAGTGACCGCACTCTGGGGAAGTCTGAGTGGTAGCGCACACATACACACATTAGTGACCGCACTCTGGGGAAGTCTGAGTGGTAGCGACAACATACACACATTAGTGACGCACATCTGGGGAAGTCTGAGTGGTAGCGCACACATACACACATTAGTGACGCACCTCTGGGGAAGTTGAGTGGTAGCGCACACATACACACATTAGTGACTGCACTCTGGGGAAGTCTGAGTGTGTAGCGCACACATACACACATTAGTGACGCACTCTGGGGCAGTCTGAGTGGTTAGCGCACACATACACACATTAGTGACGCACTCTGGGGAATTCGAGTGGTAGCGCACACATACACACATTAGTGACTGCAATCTGGGGAAGTCTGAGTGGTAGCGCAACATACACACATTAGTGACTGCACTGGGGAAGTCTGAGTGTAGCGCACACATACACACATTAGTGACGCACTCTGGGGAAGTCTGAGTGGTAGCGCACACATACACACAATTAGTGACGCACTTGGGGAAGTCTGAGTGGTAGCGCACACATACACACATTAGTGACCGCACGCTGGGGAAGTCTGAGTGGTAGCGCACACATACAAACATTAGTGACTGCACTCTGGGGAAGTCTGAGTGGTGAGCCACACATACAACATTAGTGACCGCACTCTGGGGAAGTCTGAGTGGTTAGCGCACACATACACACATTAGTGACCGCACTCTGGGGAAGTCTGAGTTGGTAGCGCACACAAAACACCTTAGTGACCGCACTCTGGGGAAGTTCTGAGTGTAGCGCACACATACACACACATTAGTGACCGCACTCTGGGGAAGTCTGAGTGAGTGGTAGCGACACATACACACATTAGGACTGCACTCGGGGAAGTTGAGTGGTAGCGCAACATCCACACAATTAGTGACCGCACTCTGGGGAAGTCTGAGGTGGAGCGCACCAACATAAACACATTAGTGGGACCGCACTCGGGGGAAGTTGAGTAGGTCTAGCGCCCAACATACACACATTAGTGACTGCACTCTGGGGAAGTCTGAGTGGTAGCACACACATTAGTGACTGCACTCTGGGGAAGTCTGAGTGGTAGCGCACACATACACACATTAGTGACTGCACTCTGGGGAAGTCTGAGTGGTAGCGCACACAACACACATTAGTGACCGCACTCTGGGGAAGTCTGAGTGAGTACGCACACATACACACATTAGTGACGCACTCTGGGAAGTCTGAGTGGTTAGCGCACACATACACACATTAGTGACCGCACTCTGGGGAAGTCTGAGTGGTACGCCACATACACACATTAGTGACTGCACTCTGGGGAAGTCTGAGTGGTAGCGCACACATACACACATTAGTGACTGCACTCTGGGGAAGTCTGAGTGGTAGCGCACACATACACACATTAGTGACCGCACTCTGGGGAAGTCTGAGTGGTAGCGCACACATACACACATTAGTGACGCACCTGGGGAAGTCTGAGTGGTAGCGCACACATACACACATTAGTGACGCACTCTGGGAAGTCTGAGTGGTAGCGCACACATACACACATTAGTGACTGCACTCTGGGAAGTCTGAGTGGTAGCGCACACATACACCATTAGTGACCTGCACTCTGGGGAAGTCTGAGTGGTAGCGCACACATACACAATTAGTGACCGCACTCTGGGAAGTCTGAGTTGTAGCGCACACATACACACATTAGTGACCGCACTCTGGAAGTCTGAGTAGTACGCCACATCACACATTAGTGACCCACTCGGGGAAGTCTGAGTGGTAGCGCACACATACACACATTAGTGACCGCACTCTGGGGAAGTCTGAGTGGTAGCGCACACATACACACATTAGTGACTGCACTCTGGGGAAGTCTGAGTGGTAGCGCACACATACCACCATTAGTGACCGCACTCTGGGGAAGTCTGAGTGGTAGCGCACACATACACACATTAGTGACCGCACTCTGGGGAAGTCTGAGTGTAGCGCACACATACAACACTTTAGTGACCGCACTCTGGGGAAGTCTGATGGTAGCGCACACATACACACATTAGTGACCGCACTCTGGGGACGTGAGTGGTAGCGCACACATACACACATTAGTGACTGCACTCTGGGGAGTCTGAGTGGTAGCGCACACATACACACATTAGTGACTGCACTCTGGGGAAGTCTGAGTGGTAGCGCACACATACACACATTAGTGCTGCACTCTGGGGAAGTCTGAGTGGTTAGCGCACACATACACACATTATGACCGCACTCTGGGGAGTCTGAGTGGTAGCGCACACATACACACATTAGTGACTGCCGCACTCTGGGAAGTCTGAGTGGTAGCGCACACATACACACATTAGTGACTGCACTCTGGGGAAGTCTGAGTGTACCGCACAAAACACACTTAGTGACCGCACTCTGGGGAAGTCTGAGTGGTGCGCACACATACACACATTAGTGACGCACTCTGGGGAAGTCTGAGTGGTAGCGCACACTACACACTTAGTGACGCACTCTGGGGAAGTCTGAGTGGTGCGCACACATACACACATTAGTGACCGCACTCTGGGGAAGTCTGAGTGGTGGTGCGCACACATACACACATTAGTGACGCACTCTGGGGAAGTCTGAGTGGTAGCGCACACATACACACATTAGTGACCGCACTCTGGGGAAGTCTGAGTGGTAGCGCACACATACACACATTAGTGACCGCACTCTGGGGAAGTCTGAGTGGTAGCGCACACATACACACATTAGTGACTGCACTCTGGGGAAAGTCTGAGTGTACGCACACATACACATAGTGACCGCACTCTGGGGAAGTCTGAGTGGTAGCGCCCACCATACACACATTAGTGACGCACTCTGGGGAAGTCTGAGTGTAGCGCACACATACACACATTAGTGACCGCACTCTGGGAAGTCTGAGTGGTACGCACACATACACACACATTAGTGACCGCACTCTGGGGAAGTCTGAGTGGTAGCGCACACATACACACATTATGGACTGCACTCTGGGGGAAGTCTGAGTGGTAGCGCACACATACCACATTAGTGACGCACTCTGGGGAGTCTGAGTGGTAGCGCACACATACACACATTAGTGACGCACTGGTGGAAAGTCTGAGTGGTAGCGCACACATACACACATTAGTGACCGCACTCTGGGGAAGTCTGAGTGGTAGCGCACACATACACACATTAGTGACCGCACTCTGGGGAAGTCTGAGTAGTAGCGCACACATACACACATTAGTGACCGCACTCTGGGGAAGTCTGAGTGCTAGCGCACACATACACGCCAAGGTCAGCTTCGGATGGTGTGTAACTCGTACTATACCCAGCACTCGGGCGCAAGTGTTTTGCAGACGCACCTGCTAACCGCGTAATATCAGCCAGCAATTGATTGCAAAGGAAGTCATTGCTGGGATGTGGCAGCAAAGAGGTTAATGGCTCCCAATGGTCTTTAACTGTCCAGGTTGCTTCCTGAGGTACTTACCTCCTTAGGGGGCGCCGGTATCTCCTTCTCAGATTTAGCTGTCCCATCACATGGGCCAATAAGAAGCCGTGATGTCATATGCAACTTCCTGTTGGCCCATGTGACCGGGGGCTTTAAACATCAGCTAAGATACCGGCATCCCCTAAGGAGATAAGTATCTCAGGAGGCAGGGGGTCCACAGAGCTGAAATGAACAGGCTTCAGCTCCGGAGACCTTACGCTTCCGTCGAAGACTGGGCCACCTGTGCTGAAGCAGGGGTATCCTGAATGCCTGGCCTGTTTGGTGGCCCTTGAGGACTGGAGTTGCCCACTCCTGTCCAAACACATACAGAGATACCGCCGGGTCTGCCCGTGTGTGTAACCATGCAGGTGAAATTGTAACCTTGTGCTGGATGGTTTTTGTGGGTGCTAGTGCCCTGCCGCACGGGGCCCACCCTGCACCAAAAGGGAGCACTTTTAACTTGTGGTAGGTAATGTCAATTTATCGCAAATAGTCAGAGCCTCTGAACACTAAAGTGCCTGAATGGCAGGGGGTTAAATATATATAATTGACCCCATTTTATTGCACAGTATGGGCTGACCCTTTTAACGTTTGAATGATTGAAAACATGCACATAAACAATACTGTGAGAAACGGAGCACACTTGACACAATTAAACCCACACGTTGTGAGCGTCTGAATGACCTGGAAATGTGCATTTCTCATAGCAAAGCAGCTAACTCCTGGGCAGAGAGATGCCATTGCTACCCGAGACCACTAGGTGTCCCACCTTGTTCAAATTGATTATAGGTCTTGCTGCCATAACCGGCTTTTATAACATACGCTGAAAATATCAAATCTAGTTCTTTTCATGCGACTGGATATTTCATTCTTTATAGGCATCATTACCAAAAAATAAATAACGTGTCTTTTATAAAATGCTTGGTGATGGCACATTGAGATACCAGCCTTGTTTAAGTATATTCAGGGAATATATAACCATTTATTGTCCCATAGTAGGGTGTAATACATCTGTACACACTGACCTGTCATTCCGAAATCTATACTATTAACTCCTTCTACACTGTAAAATAGCAAAGTACAATAGAGATCAGTGCAGACAACGGAAAGCTATAACATCGGTGTAAATAATGTTTGTTTTCACAGGAGCGAGAGAAGTGTATCCTGGAATAGCCATCTTTTTTCAGAACGCTTTTATTTTCTTTGGGTAAGCTGTGCATTTGTAACATTTCCTTGGAGAACGAATACTGTTAACATCCGACCGTTGGTGTCCTGCTTGGGATAAGTGCTGTCCCTCAGGAGTTCTGCTGGTGGTGTCTGATATGGTGAATCTGTGATTCTTGACCCTAGTCTGAAGGGGCCTTTTTGGTTTCTCCAACAATTGGTACATTCTTGTCATTGATGTATTGCTGGTTTTGCAGGTGAATGATCCTTGCATATTGATCTTATTGTTTGGAGACCTGGTGGTGGTGGTGGTTTCTCTTTATATGTTTGGCATTTTATTTTTTGCCGATCTGTGTATACCCACATTTCTGTATTCTGGTTAGAGGCCAATCTCTTTCTGATGAGCTTGTTGGAGAGGTTAGGAGGCTGCTTGTAGGCTATCGTTGAGGGGTTCTGGGAAAATAGTTTTCAGTCTTCCTTACCTAGAGAACATGGGTTGTAGATATTTGATGATTCCTTTGAGTTGTGGGAGAATGGGGTTGTATGTTATGACTAGCGGCATCCGTTCTGTTTTCCTTTTTAATTTGTACTGTAGTAACCTTTCTCTGCTGCCTGAATGACTTCTTCTATTTCTCTCTGTATTTGGTAAGCGGTTTAGACTTGTTCCATGAAGGCATTACAAGGTGATTTGAGGCTTATGTCCATTGAGTTGGTGTTAGAGCAGATTCTGTGGTATTGAAGTGTCTGTCTTAAAATTATAGATTTTTTTGGTGTCCGGGGTGGAAGATTGTTTTATGTAACCACCTGTCGGTCTGTGAATTTTCTGTAAATCATGGTTCAAATGTAACAGGGATTATGGTGTGCGAGGCATTAACTGTTGCGGTACAATTTTACAAGATTAGTTTTATAGATGGATGGAAGCTGTTGATGTCCTTGTGAGACTGTATCTGTGTTTTGTCCAGATGATAAATATGTCATCGATATATCGGAGGTACATCAGGGTTTTATGTTCTGTCAAAGTCCTCCTCTAGGTTGGCTATAAAGAGATTGGTATATTGCGTGGACATGGTTGTGCCTATTGTTTACAGAAAGTGTCGGTCACCAGGAGAGAGGTTGCTATAAGAATAAACACGAGTTTAGTGACTGTTGGGGATGTTGTGTGTTGTGACAGCTTAGTTGTAGGAATCTGGCTGACGGCAATACTGTTTTTGTGAGGGATGTTGGTATATAGCAAGTGGACTTCCATGATGGCTAGGGCAGAGTTGGGGGGTAGTTGGTTAATAGACTGCCATTTCCTCAGGAATTCTGTGGTGTCTTGGATAAAGCTCTTGGTTGTTACCAGAGGTTTTCAATGAGTCCTGTATTTGATACCAGAGATAATAGGACATGGAAAGTTCTTGGGGAAGGAGTGTCTGTCAGACGTTCCTGCGGTTGTTGTTGGGGACAGATAGATTTAAGAGTTCTAATTCCTTTCGATATCCTACAGTTGGGTCTTTGGGTCGTCCTTTAGCGTATATCATGTCTAGCAGCTGTCTGTGTGCTTCCTTTATGTTGGCTGCAGTATTCACTGCACTATAAAAGATGCAACAAAAGATAGCAGTCACATTGTCCAAACATTTCAAACCCTGCAAAGATTATTTTACTCTAGTTTCTTCTGGTGGAACAGAAACATGTCCCCCTGTGCATCTTACTGGTTAAAATGGGACAGGTTTGCATAGTTCACAAGCCAGAAGGATTAGAAGAGAATTCCATTGTGGTTTCGCCTCTCTGCAATGTTTATGACACTAACATTATCGAACTAAAACGTCATTCTGCTTAGCTCCTCCGGTGTATGTAATACTCTTGGGTCCTTGTGCAATATGCCGTGAAAAAGTCTTCCGTGTGCTGGAAAAACAAATCCGCTTCCTTCAAATGGACAGGACGAAAACCGTCACCAGAACGAAGTAACGTCACCGCGTTTTACTTCATAAGCTGTGAAGACATTTTCCATGTCCATGAAGAGATCAACTCCATTCACCTATATTGGCCTAACATTTTCTCTAGCACGGGGAAGACGCTTCACAGAATATTGAAACGGGTCCTCATACCTTATTAAAAACACACTACAACCCGTTTTGCCATAAAGACAAAAAAAAACGGTTATCACATTGAAACATATGCCTGTAATTTGGGTTATGATCGTATCTACTATATATTTTGGAAAGTGGTCTGTCTGCTATGCATTTGGACACCTCTTAAGATATCGTTTTCGTCTGTTACAAAAGTATAGTATCGCATTTTTAATTTTATGAGGTTATTACAACTTCCTTAACGAGTAAGTCGGCTACTGGGGGGTGTTTTATCTGGCATGTGTCATCATACTGGTGACATCATAATGCACATAGCCTGGTGGCGCATATAAGGAGAGTCAAATACCTATAAAGGTTACACAGAAAGCAGATGAAGAAAGAAAGAGGAGGTCCTTTGGCACGAGAGGAAAACGTAAGAATGCTAGAGAAGGAGAGAGGTGGAATTGAGGACACCATAAGGTATATTAAGGGAAAGTGATGGGAGGGAGAGAGATGAGTGGAAGGAGATAGGGGGGGAGAGAGGGAAGGGTTTAGGGGGTTAGAGGAGGAGGGGAGGGATGAGGTTGGTTTCTTAGAATCCCCAAGCAACACCGGGTACTTTTAGCTAGCAGTATATATTTGGCTACCGTGTTCTGTTTTTGTACTTCTGATCCATTAAACTTTTATTGTGGGAACGCACCTTTGTGTTAACTTTTGCTTTAGTGGAACCAGTGCTTCGTTTTTTTCTCTCTCTTTGTTCCTATATTTGGCTACCGCCTGTTCTACTGCTGTAGTACATCAGATCTAACGGGGATCATCTTCATATAAAACCCTTTAATAACTCCTTTTAATATATGTTCTTTTTTTCACAGGGGTCTCGTTTTCAAATTTGGCCGCACTGAAGATTTATGGCAGTAAATAAAGCATCTTCCTGCATCTTTTCTAATGCACATTTCTAACAATAATGTATTTAAACTTTTCGATAACCAGAGCTCTTTTGTCAGACTTCCGTGGCAGTGGATGAATATATATATATATATATATATATATATATATATATAGATAATATTATATATCTATTTACTGGCCTTTTTTTGTTTAAAACGATCTATGTTTTCTTGTTTCTATACTTGTGGATATTTGTCAGAGAAATGAAACATTGAATAAAGGCAGTTGTAATAGTTGTTGTTAATTGTGTTCTCAATGTTTTTGTATTGAAAATATAATGCGTGCTGTTAAACTATGTATGTGGACTTATTAAACATCATATGGTATATTATATAATTAAACTAAGTCCCACTTAGGACCAATATAAACTAATGGCAGATAAATATTTAATGGGTTAAATCAGGGGTCCCCCCCACCCCCCCATGATTTTCACCTGTGCTGAAGCTGAGATATCCTGAACCTGACCTGTTGGGGGAGGGGTCTTGAGAAACCCCCTGGGTTAAATGTTAGTGATTTGCCACTTGAAAAGAAACCAAATCCGATGTGTGATATTGTTTAACCGTGGCTTGTGGATCCTAGAACTTTCATGTGAAAGAGCCAATTATCATTTTATTTTGTCATCTTAAAAAAAAAAATGATCGTTGGCCAAATAGATACATGTGCAGGACAGAAATGTCCTCCACAAGCAGGGATTTCACAGGACCCGGTAGACAGATGCAAGTAATCATTTGTTCACAGGACATAAAAAAGTAAAATATTCACTTTAATTGATAAATTCAAACACCAATTCTTATAACCTTAAAATTGTTAACTCGACTGATATGTGGCCAGTACCGAAATAAAGGATGAATCCGTCTTTTAGATTGTGGTGTTCAATTATATCTTAGAAAATAAATGTTTCGTGGCTATTAAAAATCCTGCTTTTCTACTAAACAAAAAACACACAGATATGCCATTCGAATAAGTTGTTGATCATTTTTATCCAATGTTGCACCAATAAAAATAAATAAATATTTTCGTGTACTTATTGTAAGATGGAAATAGGTGAAAACTGCAGTAAAACATAATTTCACACTTAAAGCAGCAGTCCACGCTGCCGTTTTATTTAAAATGTTCCCCCCTTTAATATGTGAATCAATACAATCCACATGATAAGTAATTAGCCAAGTTGCGGACCGATCCGTTCTCCTGTGATCGATCAGCGAAGATTCGGCTCGGGGGTTCACTAAATAGCTGTCAGTGCAGCAGAAGAGGACCAAAGATGCAAAGTTCTGTGGGGAAGATCATGTGACCAGGCAGTCACTAAATACAATTGGTGCACTGCTAGAGAGAGGGCAGGGCTCAAAAAGGGGTGTGCCAGAGCCTGTTTCAGAAGAGGATGGGGATGTGACTTTGTAAATGGTTGCTATAGAAACACAAATTCTTATTACATTACATTAAAAATGTCATTCAGAGTTGTTATTAAAACAAAATGCTACAAGTATTTTTTTCATACTACAGAACTGATTTATATAAAAAAAAAACACGTAGGATATTGCTTGGTCTGCAGCTTTAAGGTAAAATTTCAAATATTGATCAAGTGTGTGAATTGCAGGATTTTGGGTAACGTCAAAAATATTTTTGTATTCACACTATTTCTTCATTATTCTAATCTTTTAGCCAATGCTCTATTGAAATGCAGCCAGACTGACCCAAGCTCTGTACATTAGAATTTCACCCATACAGAACTCAAAGGTGTCGCAACCTACATCAAATCTAAATAAGTCTTGAAAATACTGTGTCGTGCTTATTATTACCATGTAATAATAGTGAATCATGCAATTCTGGGAAAAAATATTGAAACCACGCTGGCTCGTGGTGATTGGACGGGATTGGCGTGGTGGTTCTCGTGATGCGAGCACGCGCTGACGCCGATGCTTTCCTGCCCCATGAGTAACCTCCATTGCTGTGACGGATCTGGGCATTGCGCAAGCGCATAACCACAGTGGTTGTCATATCTGTCGGGGCTCCGGATTGGTTGCATGGGGCGGGACCATCGGTTGCTGGCCCATTACGCCGTCCCCTCTCGCTACCAGGTACTGTGCGGTTCGCAGACCGTCGGGTTTGGCGTGCGCATACGCGCAACGCTATTGCTGTGCATCACAGTGCGCGCTGATGCCGCTAGTCTCCCTCCCCGTGAGTAGCTTCCATTGCCCCGACGGATCTGTCCACAGTCAGGCACTGCGCAAGCGCTTAGCTCAAGTTCGACCTGTTCGAGCTCCGGATTGGTTGCCAGGGGCGGGACTATCGGTTGCTAGGCCTGCACACCTAGATTGATCTCTTACACACCATGAGATCATTAGTAATTATAGAGGGTGTGCTGCTCTTGTGCTGTGTTTATTGGTCATTCATTTTTAGTGTGTCTCTCTCTATATATATATATATGTATGTTAATAAAGTTTGATGTGTATACCTTGACAAAGCGCTCTGTGCAGCGTTGGTGGGGCTTTTTTTTGCCCTTTTCTTGTCTTCATGACCATTTAAATAATAACATTTTCATGGGAAACGCGCTCTCCTGTTTATTTTTGTATGGATATTTGTTGTAGTGCTCGGCCGTTCTTCTTTTTGCTCTTTAAACAAAGGTGGCCTGGTTTTCAGCCGGTCACACATTTTCAGGATATCCCAGCCACCTGTGCTGAAGCAGGGATATCCTGAAAACCTAACCTGTTAGTGGCCCTTGAGGAATATTATGCGTTTATGAAGATTAATCTGTTGATGATTCAGGGGGAAAAAATACCCAAATTATTATTTGTTCCTCTGCTCTGCTGTGTGCGATGGGTTTATTGCAGGCAATACCCACCTTAAGACACACTTGCTTAAAGAAGCATATGAATAGCACTGTGGATATTCTGAACACATGGCACATAAAGCTTGGCCCCCTGCAGACGCACTTACCAGAACTCCCTCCTACTGTCTCTGTACGTTCTCCCTACCTACCAATTAGATTGTAAGCTCCTCGGGGCAGGGACTCCTCTTCCGAAATGTTACTTTTATGTCTAAAGCACTTATTCCCATGATCTGTTATTTATATTATCTGTTATTTATTTGATTACCCCATGTATTACTACTGTGAAGCGCTATGTACACTAATGGCGCTATATAAATAAAGACATACAATACAATACAATGCATGGCTAGCCCATCTGCCAGCAAAGGCTTAATTATGGATGTCGGGAGCAAATTGACATTGGTTGGGGGCTGTTTGAATGAAGCCCCTGACTGTCTAATACCAGGTAGCCTACATACTGTACTACAAATTTAAGGTTGTTGCATCTTATGTAACAATGCGACCTGCTCAGTCACATGTATGCAAAGGGGTGATAAAAGGGAGCAAAGATCATTTTGGATTATGGGGGAAAGTAGTTAAAGGGGTAATCCCTTCTAGGACCAAAGTGTACTAATGGCAGTGACATGTTTAAGGGGTTACACCTGGGTGGTTGATGTGGAAGATACCTCATAGTCCATTCCATGCGCTGAAAGATGTGTTTTTGTTATGGAAGGTGTCGTGTAGAATAGCATTGCTTAGTACAGGGGGGGTGTAAGATTTTTCTGGGGGGGAGTACAGCGGTTGCAGAGACCCTGCGCTCTTCCCCACTGTGTTTAAATTAAATTCTGGGGGATCGCGAGAGGCCTCTGCAATGTCTCCTACCTTGTCTTTGGTGACGCGTTGCTAACGCCGCGGGGTCATGTGATGTCACGTTGACATTGGCAACATGGCATCACGTGACACCAAAGACAAGGAAGGAGGGGGGCACGAGCGGGGGGAAATGTGCGCACCCCTGGCTTAGTACATATGGGCCTGTATGCTCATCCAGTAGGGAACAAGCTGCAAGTATGGACAGTTATGTAATGTGACTCTCTCTCTCTGATAAGAAAGGGAGAAGTCATGCTACATGATTCTTCAAGATAAGCAGGAGAGACACAGCACGTGCAATGTGCCTTTCAAAGATAAGCACATGTAGATCCAGTCATGGTCCAGTGATTATGCAAGAATAACACCTACTGATCTGAAGTAATCTGTTAATGGAACAGATGAATAGTGGAGGTACATTTCATGGTCAACAGCGCCATCTACGAGAATTTATTTGAATGCTTACACTGCAAGAAATATTGCTGACATCGCAGAACAAGCGATTGGACTGTTCTTGGGGTGTGGGATGTGGTGTGTTAGGGAAAGTATATACCCTAGCTTTGTCTGAGTAAGTACACATGAATGTAAGAAAGGGCTGGCGTGTGCACATGCACGACAGCATATATGCTGTGAGTCCTTATTAGCTGAATAAATCATTGCTTATTTAGAATATCTTATCAAGTAGTGTGTGTGTGTTTTATTACCTGCTCATGCTTGTTATAGTCATATTTACTGCTGCCCATCATTACACAGAGAAATTCGTTCCTGCAAACAAAAAACAACCACTTCTAGGGTGTCCTCAGTGACATTTCTTTGTTAGATATTGGCATCTTTTCAGTATTTTATGAATCCACTTCCCTGTGCTGGAGAAGAGATCTGCTCCAGCGATGAGACCAAAATCTTCCATGACGGGGACGCCGCTTCACAGCATATTGGGGGAGGGGGAGGTCTGATAAGGGGTATCTAAGCTCGATCTGGCATTAACTGCCATTCAACTCAATGGTTAACACCGGAGCAGGTGCTAATACCCCCTATCCACTGTTTTAATTCAGCATTGTTCATCTCATCTGGATTCATAGGGGGATCTAAAATAGGTCATCTTGATTTTATTTTTTTACCGCCTAGGATAAGATGAACAGGTTTGCCATTTGTTTTTGATATTCGATTAACGGGAGCGGGGGGTGAACATAATCATCACGTCTTTCGTTCTCGTTTAAAGATGCGAAGCCAGGTGAGGAAACTGTGGGTTAAACAAAAGAGAAAATCAGATATAAGGTTTCTTTGGAGAGGCAGCAGGAAAAGGTAGACTCGTGCTTTGGATCACGAGATGGAAAACCTTTTTTTTCCCTCCCTCCCCTTCATAGGAAAGGACAGCCATGCTTTTCTATCCCGGAAAATGTCCAAACTACAAACATATCCCTGGAGTGATACAGTATCACAGGGAAAGGTAAGAGTCACCGTACAGAGCATAAATACGTTTTTAGCACCGCTTTATAAATACGGCCATTCATGTGCTTATCAGCCAGAGAGAGAGAGAGAGAGAGAGAGAGAGAGAGAGAGAGAGAGAGAGAGAGAGAGAGAGAGAGAGACCGACCGACCGACCGACCGACCGACCGACCGACCGCATGTACATGTTCCAATCAAGCTATAAACGAATAGCCTAAAGTGTTTTGAGAACCCACCCAAAAGCAGTGACGGGCCTAGTAGCCATCTTGGTTTATCCCAGATAGCCAGTGAATTCAGAGGTCCTTAGAAGACAAGGTTAGGTTTGTTCTGATAAGGGAAACCACCCCCAGGAGTCAGAGCCTGGGGCATTTGGAGTGTCAACTCCATAAAAGCCGTATAGATCCCAGGTAGCCGAGATCTATGGAGACTCTGCAGACCAGGTAACAATCAGGTTTTGATAACAGAGTTCTCTCTGGGAATCATAGCGATCTAATTTATCAATCAAATCAAAAATAGCAGGTATTAGTACCTTTAAAAAATGCACAGATTGCACCTTAAAAATGCTGTAATTAAAATCTTGCTACACCCCCATTAAGAAAAGCATTTTCCTGAATGTTTTGACGGGGTAATAACTGAGTGTTTAGTATATCAAGAACATAAATCTCAATAGAATAATCCAGCTAAATCCCATGTGATGGACAGCACAGTGGGCCCTCTGCGTGCCGCCATGTTCAGCGTTCTGCGTCTCTCTGCTGTGCGACTGTCACCTCCCGTGATTAGTGCCGGTCACAGGGACCGTTTGGGGACAGCAGGAGGAATGTTGAAAAGAGTGTGAATATTCAGAAACAATACACAGTATCAACAATGTGAACACTTACCTCCCAGTAGGATTGATCGCTGAAAAAGTGGATTTCTTTGGGCGACTTCCATAACTGACACTTTAATATAAAACCTGTTCACAAGAAAAGATGTGGGAATTAAGGAGGATATTGCAGTCTACCTTGCCTCTTGCCAAATAACCAAACCAAATCAGTGGTTTTCAGTGTATTCAAAATGTATTGTGCATCCTTAAAGTTCTACAGGGAGTGTGTAGTGAGGAAGAGGGAGTAGGGGGTATGATACCTTTTATTGGACTAAACAAGTAGTTGACATGTTACAAGCTCTCGTAACCTCTCAGGGTCCTTCAGCGGGTATCAGTGAGGTTGTAGAAGCCCGGCTCACATATGCAATGTGTGTAAAATACTATTGCGGCGGGATCATATTTTTAAATTGACAGAATTAGAACATGACAGTCTAACGCGTAATATTTTTTCTTTTAAATGATTAATTTAAAACAATATGGTAAAAGATATTTTGTTGTGAAGGGTAAAAGGTTAGCCTGTAACAACTGTTCTTCTGTAGGGTTAGAGGTATCTCTCTCCACAGACGGAGTATAGGACACCCTATAGCATGCACTCTCTAGACTGTCTATAGGATGAGAACTTTCCGCTGTGTTAGCGCTGTTGCCCCGAGGGTATTTGCTGTAGTAACTTCTGCTGGTGTGAAGTTGTGGTTGCGATAGTCCCTCCTAGATACTGGACAGCCAGAGATGGGGCAGGGGCAATTTCTCTTTAGATACTCTTCCACTTGGATATATCTCATGAACTCATTGGGTTTTCAAATATCACCAAGAATCTTTCAACTTCGAAGCTTCCTCCTGACTCCCAGTCCCAAGCCACTGACACTCAACTCTTTAAACACGGGTCGGGAGTGGCTCTGTGATAATGTGGCTGACTTTGAAGTGTCTGAACAACACAATTCAAATCCCAATGTCAGCTCCTTGTGACCTTGGGGAAGGCTCTTTATCTCCCTGTACCTTGGGCACCAAAATTAGATTGTGAGCTCTTCAGCGTAGTGACTGTGCCTGTAATATTGTATGTATGATCCCTAATATCATTAAGTAGGGATTACTGTTTAACATGCAATTTTTGGTGCAAACAAAAGACATTGATCACAGGAAAAAAACCGCTATTAGTTTTCATATGATTTCTTTTAATCTACTGCTTTTTATGGTTTTGTACCACTTTTGCAGCCAGCAGACTGTGATATACAGCCTCAGCAAAACGGAGTCTTACTTCCAATGTCAGCCTGTTTCGTTACACCGTGTGTCCACAAAATCCAGAATGAAAGTATATAGAGCCAGCAACCCATTGAAGGACAGCTGGTTGTCCCATTGGAACTTGGTGAACAGATCTTAACTAAAAATCATACTGACCTGTTAAAAGTCCCCCTGCCAGGCTGAGGGTCATCGTCAGACAGAGGCAACCAACACCAACCACAGCTTGATAACTCAGTCTAGGGAAAAGTAGCATTGGACAGGTAAACATATAGGCCCATGTCTACCAAGCAGGGCTGTTCCATAAGACATGTTATTGCCCATTCATGTGAATTTGCTGGATATTGTCTTTGCGTGTCAGAAGGTGTCTTATAGAATAGCACCTCTTAGTAAATCTGGCCCCCAACTTCCAGAGGGTAACCTTGGAAATGTAAGCAATTAAAAGTAACCTACTATTAATTACCTACTTTGACCCTTGAGACGTGGTCTGCCTGGAGGGGCTCAAGGGCTTACAAGACTTTGGCCAAAGAGTTAAACTAAAAGACCATTTTATTCAAAAGATATATATATATATATTTAGGCACTGTACTGTGTATTAGTGTCTTTGGATGTAGCACTGAGCTTTGTCTGTGTTTCATGTTCTGTCTCTGGTTTTAAATATATATTGCCATGCTCAGTAGCACTCCTCTTTGACACTTAGACGCATATATATATACTAGCTGAGAGACCCGGCGTTGCCCGTGATGTGAACGGTGAATAATTATGTGTTAATGTAGTGTAATAATGTGTAGTGAAATTGTAAAAAGTCATGTAAATGTTATGTAATTTTGTTCCAAAGTGTGTTTGTAAAGCAACAATAGTAGAAAGAACATGTATCTGAGCACAATGGTGGAAAGTGTATGTTACTTGTTACGGTTGTTAGTTAGAAAAATGTAGTTGTTGTAAACCCTTGGTGAAAGATGTGTACTTCAATTGTTGATAGTAGTGTGTGTGTGTGTGTGTGTGTGTGTGTTGAAGCGTTGTGTAGTGTAGGTGTGTTGAATATGGCGCACCATGCGTAGTGGTGTTTGTGGTGTGGGTGTTAGGTAGGGGTGTGTGGAAGTATTGTTTTGTGTGGCGTATTAGCAGAGGAGTGTTGGGTGTGTGTGAGGGCTTGTGTTGTGGCTGAGGGCGTGTGGCGTGGCGGAGGTATTTTGTGTGTGAGCGCGTTGCGTGTGTGAGTGCGTGTGTGTGTGGTTGTGCTGCGTGTGTGGTGCGTGAGGGCGTGGCTGAGGGCGTGTGGTGTGGGTGTGGTTTTTGTAATTGTTTTTGAATAGTGTGTGTATGGGTGTTATGTGTGATTGTTGTTTGTGTGTGTGTGGTGTGTGGTTGAGTGTGTGGTGTGTGGGTGGATGAGTGACTGTGGGGTGGGTGGTTGAGTGTGTGTGTATGTGTGTGATTGTTGTTTTTGTGTGGTGTGGGTGAATGAGTGACTGTGTGCTGGGTGTGTGATGTTTGTGTGGCTGATCGAGTGTGGTGTGGGTAGTTGAGTGAGTGTGGGGTGGGTGAGTGTGGGGTGGGTGGGTGAGTGTGGGGTGGGTGAGTGTGTTTGCTGTAGTGTTGTGTGTGTGTGTGTGTGTGGGTGAGTGTTGTGTGTGTGTATGTGATGAATATTGTTGCATAATAGGACAATGTGGTGGTAGTGTAGGGGGTGTATTGTTGTAGATGTTTTTGTGTTGTGTTTGCGTTGTCGGAAGGGTGTTGTGGTGTTTGAGGTGCAAGGGGAGGGGGTGCATAGACGTGTAAATTAGCATTAGGTATTTAGGAGGGGTTGTTGTGTACATTGAAACACGGATGTGGCAGCAGGGTGAAGGCGAGATGTGTGGTCCCTGGAGGGGGGTTGTGGCGTGCACCAGGAGGTGGTGTGTTTGCGGTATGGTTGCAGGTTTGTTGGGGGGAGCAGGGGGATGTAACTTGAGTGTTTTTAGTGGGGCGTGCAGTATAGAGGAGGGGTTGCTGTGTACCGAGGTTGGGTTCACGCTCCACGTGCGCGGTTGTGATGCGGGACCTGAACGGAGGTAGTGTTGGCGCTCGGTGAGGGAGGTGAAGGGAGGTAGTGTTGGCGCTCGGTGAGGGAGGTGAAGGGAGGTAGTGTTGGCGCTCCGTGAGGGAGGTGAAGGGAGGTAGTGTTGGCGCTCGGTGAGGGAGGTGAAGGGAGGTAGTGTTGGCGCTCGGTGAGGGAGGTGAAGGGAGGTAGTGTTGGCGCTACATGAAGGGAGGTGAAGGGAGGTAGTGTTGGCGCTCGGTGAGGGAGGGTGTTTGGCGCTCCGTGAAGGGAGGTGAAGGGAGGTAGTGTTGGCGCTCCGTGAAGGGAGGTGAACGGAGGTAGTGTTGGTGCTCCGTGAAGGGAGGTAGCGTTGGCGCTCCGTGATGGGAGGTGAAGGGAGGTAGTGTTGGTGCTCCACGTGCGCGGTTGTGAGGCGCTCCATGAAGGGAGGTGAAGGGAGGTAGCGTTGGCGCTCCGTGAAGGGAGGTGAACGGAGGTAGTGTTGGTGCTCCACGTGCGCGGTTGTGAGGCGCTCCATGAAGGGAGGTGAAGGGAGGTAGTGTTGGCGCTCCATGAAGGGAGGTGAAGGGAGGTGAAGGGAGGTGAAGGGAGGTAGTGTTGGCGCTCCGTGAAGGGAGGTGAAGGGAGGTAGTGTTGGCGCTTTGTGAAGGGAGGTAGTGTTGGCGCTCCATGTGCGCGGTTGGTATGCGTGCCCTCTATGGAGGTAGGTGTTGTGTCGTCCACCGTGCGGTTTGTGGTGTTTTCACGGGTGGGTTCTGTGGGTGTGGGGTGTTGGCTACGTGAGTGTTTTGTATGTATTGAGCGGGATAGAGGAGGTGTTGCGTCGTACGGGAGGGGATGTGATGCGGGCTACGGGATGCTGTGTGTGTTGTGGGGGGGGGTTGCGGGCTAAGGGAGTGTATGTTTGGTGGTCCGGAGGGGGGACTGTGTTGTCCGGTGGTGTCGGTGAAAGTGATTATCAGTGGCTGCGGTGGCGTGCGATCGTGGTGTGCATTGGTGGGGGGGTGGTTGTTAAGAGGTGGTGTGCATTCCGTGATGGTGCGGTGTGTGAAGTTGAGCATGCGTTAAACAATATATATATATAGGTAAGAGTCTGTACCTCATTCCGCAGTTGTTTTGGTGGTATCAGGCGGTGAGGGGTTTTGTGGGTTGAGAGGTGAGAGCTGTGAAGCGTTTCCAGGGTTAGGTGCTGTGAAGCGTTCCCAAAGCTCAGTGAGGGCTGGGAGAGTGTGGCAGTGGGGTTGGTGTGTTGGGGGCAGGCCAATGAGAGGTGTGCGGGGGCAGGTGTGGGGCCAAGGGAGCAATGTCATTGGTAGGTTGGTAATTTGAGCGGAGCGCTGTGTGTCTCGTGAACATGAAAGAAAAAAGTATATAATGGTGCAGATAGTATAAACAAATGAAGTCTCAAGGTAACTCTGCAATGGTGGTACTCACAATTGACAATGTCAATATAAGGCCGAAGCGTATCAGAGACAATTTCTCTCTCTGAAGGGGCCCTTTAAATCGATTTCCTCCCTCAGAGTGGTGTTGATAACGTGTCACGGAAGCTGTTTGTTGGTCATGAGGGGTTTTTACCCCAAGGTTTAATGAAAGAAGAGAGAACGCACCAAAGTACGTCATGGTCTAATAGGCTAATTAGTAGCAATGCAATAGCCATATGTACATTGAATGCACTCACATTTTCATATTTTACGTTCGAGGGATAGGGGACGCTGGTTGTAAGCGTGCGGTACCTGCACAGGATGCGGCGGAAGCGCTTCCGACTTGCGTCACGTGTATCCCGTCAGTCCTGTGACGGATAGGACGTCTGCGGATTGGGGGGAAGAAGCAGGCTGCCTGTGTGTCCGTCTCGTGCCAGCCCTAGCCCAGGATATCCCCCAGCTCAGCACCTCCCCACAGCAGATCGATTCTACGCGTTTCGCTGTGGCTTCGTCAGGGAATCGGAATCATATGACCCATGTGTCCCTCTTATATTTATAGTCCATGATCAAACTACAATGCGCCAATCAGGGGGTACCAATACAATAATTGCCAATCAGTAGGTGTTTTATGGCATTATCTAAGGAGGGTATATTAACAAATAACACAATACAATAATGGATATAATAATATAAACAGGCTTTCATTTGCTAATACAATCAAAAAATCATTATAATATGTACACTCAAATAACTTAATATACTTTAATATGGTTTTTAATCAATATAATAATAAAGAATACATAAAGATATATATGATAGATATATATAAGCGCAAGACAGGAGGAGGAAAGTTGTAAGTCTGAATAGGAATGAGGACGAAATAAAACAAAATTTAGTTACAACATTTTGTACACTAAAATTAACAATTCATTGTTAAAAATTGCTATAACTAAATATTCAGAGCCACTAAATAGAACCCATAACAATTTTAAAAAACATATGAACCTGAAACCAAAATCTACTTTTTACCTAGTCATGAAAAAGGTCATTTTTTAGAAGTATTTAAAGTATTTTTATCAAATGGTACTCAATGCTTTTAATCTTTTGACCAACAGCCCTACAAATTAAACTAATTTAACAAAAAAGAAAGGGAAGCCTATTAAGGAACTTAACTGTGAATGAAAATATGTTATCAACAGGCAGATAAAGGTGGGGGAGTTGTTATTAGATCGTATTATTATGAGGGAGAGCCAATAATAGAATTTTAGGAGATAAAGCACATATTTATATTAAGGATATCCAACAAGCGTTTCTCCAACGACCTGAAAAATTCATTATTAATTGGAAAAGACAGGGAATTCTAAATGAAGGAGATACAAATATCTTTGGAATGAAAATGCAAAACTCCCTGCTTATTCTACACTTCTGCCTAAGATACATAAGGTCCCATAAACCCACCAGGCCGACCAATTATAGTCAGGTTATAGAGTCTTTACAAGTAATTTATCACACGATAATTGACTGTCATCTACAAAAAATATGTCAGTTCTCTTTAATCCTATATAAAAGATTACAACAGATGTGATAAACATTTTAGATACTATCAAATGATAGTGAGGAATTATCATGTTAGTAACAGCGGATGTCACACATCCCTATTAACTTCCAGTGTACACATCAGATGGGTAAAAGACTATTGACAGTTATTTAAAAGGATAATTGAGGATGAGGAGAACAGATCACTTTTTGCGCTGAATCTATATTCTTCATCCTGGAAAAATTATTTCTGGTTAAATAATAGTATTGCAAAACAGAACCGCAAAATGGGACCAAGTTTGACCAAGTTATGCGAACCTCTTATGTGGAGTCTGGGAGGGACGATTACATCTGGTCCAACCAGAAATTTGGTGAAAACTTGGTCTCATGGAATCGTTTCTGAGATATCCTGTTCATATTGTGATTGAGGCAGCATAGAGAGAACTTGAAAGTTTTTTTCCACATATGGTGGAGAGAGAAAATACAAGAAATCTCAATTCGATACAATTGGGTAGTAAAAACAGAGTTAGAATGTTCTAGATCTATCAATCTATGTGGAAAATGTATACAATTAAAACACCAAAACCTTTTTCATTAAAAGGTAGATAGTAATATTCATACTAGAGAGCAGCTGCCACAATCCAGAATGGATTACGATATCCCTATATGGACACTAAGCGAATCAAAAGAAATTGCACCAGAAGTAATGTTTCACGAACACAGAGATCCTTCTAAATAATTTTTAAAGAAAGCAAATACAATCAGAAGACTATAAATTAAAGCTGCTGAGAGCGGAAGAATAGACACTAAAGAAATATTAAAGACAAAAGAAAGAAAAAATACAACACAAAATCACAAATTTTAATGTGGTTTCTCAACAATACAATAGAGAAGCATCACAAATGCAAGCAGATTATAGAAGAACACTGGGCAAATTTAAAGAAGGGACGCCATGTAATGCGGCACGACCAGGCGTTAGACCCTCTGGCAGGGAGAAAGAAGAGAGAAATGGGAGGGGGGGGGGGGGGAGGAAAGAAATCCTTTCTGCAACGTTTTAAAAAAAGTCTGCCCTTAATATATCAAAAATCTTATAACTTATTCCTATAATACATTGATAACGTGAGTCTGAATAGGGGCAGGAGAGTTGCTGTGTGTGTAACAATACGATTGTTGACCGGCTCGCTCCTAAATTTGAGCCGACAATTGAATCTGTCCCCGTTCCACCCCTCCTAAAAACGGAACTCCGTGTGGTAGCGGCGACTAGAGTCAACGGTACCAGGTGTCTGGTGTAGTAAACCTATATACCAACTGCTTGTGTATTTTATCTTGATGTACGCAGAACTATTTACTTTTAATCATAAAGTCACTTTTTAATACTATACATCACTATGTGCGTTGTGCGCCCTGTTCTTTTGTTTTTTGTGTAAGTGTGTTTTGCTGTAAAATAGTTGTGGGTATTTCTTTTTCCAATAAATTAATTTAATAAACTCTGTTTTTGTCTGGCAGATTGATCCCTGGTGTGTTAGTCCTGGTCTCCCGTGACAATTGGTTCATGTGTTTCTGTGCAACGAAAATCCCCGTTAGTACCGCCAACGTAACGCTGCAACTTTTATGAACGGTGGTTATTTTTTGCATATCATTAGCTTTGTACAGACCCGTTAAACAGAGGAAAAATAACGACTATAGACTATTAAGGTAGCAGTCGTTATTAACGCAAATTTAACAGACTTGAGGATCTACCTTTTTTAGGTTTTATTCCTACAAAAAAGGAGCTTACAACCAAAATTGACATGGCTGCGGAATCACAGCAATTTTTTCACTGGACTACAGAGATCCTTATCAGAGAAGCGTGGAATAAGACCGCTCCCGACAGGTCTATTTGTAGTCTGCCTGGCGAGCAGTAGAAAGGGAGCATAAACAGCAGGTGCTGCCATGACAGACCAGTGCCATTTTTAAATAAAAAGCAGGTTGGTAAAATGCTTTAATGGGCATCACACTTCTCACCTATATTTTCAAAGGAAACTGCATCTAAACTACTAATCTAATCAGCTTCTACAGAAAGATGCAATCCCCAAATGTAAAAAAACAAAAAAAATATTTGCTTCTTGTGTAAAAATAAAAATCTGTTTTATTTTCCCTTGGGTCCATTTAATTTAGATGTTATCTGGTAATGGTTGTACTTTCTTCATAATCAAATTGTGCCGTCATCCTAAATCAAACCCTCTGAAAGAACCATCACCCTGCATATAGTCTACAGTCTCATCACAAGAGATTAGGTGAAAATGGAGTCAACTCGCCAAAGCATTTGGTTACTCTGGAGAAATTAAACGTTTAAATATATTAATACTTCTTTCATCTGTATATAAATGGTGTCAACCACCTACATTTAAACACATCACTTCCATTAGTTCACTTTGATCCTCGAAGGAACAGACTTGTAAAGTCTACTTGTGAGTCACACTTAGAAATCAGTCATATGCAACCGGGAATCTATCAATATATTATACTTACAGCATGTCACATTAAGTAGAAATCGCTACACTGTAATATACAGTCCTGGTATTCAATCACTTGAAATCATTTTCATTCTAGAAAATAAATGAAAATGAACATTTGATGTGGTGTGCCGCAATATTCATGAGCTTGGAAATTTTGGCTACATGCAGTTTTTTTTTTTTTTCCTTCTTTTTTTACACAGGAATCAAATCAGTTTGTGGCCTAGATAATTTTGGCAGATGGAACCACCATATATCTAGCACTGTGAAAGCAGCCACTATTCATAGTTTAAAGGTAAAATTGGTCTTAGGAACAAAGTGAAGCAATACCACGGGCATGTCTTCAATGTTGAATCTCCAAGTTAAATCTGGGTGACAGCCGCTTAATCTGTAAATATGAATATGGAAGAACTCTAATGAATGTCAGGAAACCTCCTAAAGCTGATACACAGAACAGGACGAATATCCTGGTGCAATCACCCTTTTTGGAGGAAGTCCTTGTGATGAGCAGGACCTGCCCCAAATGTTACAGTTAATGGGTCCTGTATACTAAGGAGTACAAAGACATGCCAAGGAACATTGGGCCTTTTGAAAATAGGGCTGACAATCTGCTTTACAGGGCAATTTAAAAATAGGTATATTTGGGGGAACTGCGCCTTGAAACGTTATGTCAGTTTAAAATTTGCCAACACAAGCTGGGCAAAGAGTGACCTTTCAGGTGCCAAAGGCTACACTTTGCCACTTGGATTGGCTTTGAGCGAACATAGCCATTTCCTTGTGGTACAAATAAGAACAATTGACAAAGTCGCAAGACCCATTATTTCATTTTGCTTTCATTTATATCTAGAGAGATACGTCTAGTTACATTGTAAGTGCTTGTCACGGGAGACCAGACGATTACAATGGGATCAAAAGCATTAGACAGAACAAAAAAAGCAGCTAAATAAAATAGTTTATTATTTTGGCCTGAGCCAACATGAGCAACACAATTGCACAAAACAAGCCAAAAACACACCAGAACAGAGGGTTACAGGGGGGGGATCCCAACTAGGTGATGGGCGCTGCCATAGCTATCTTACCCAAGATGTCTTCCATGCTCCAATAGGCCGGGGCCATGGTAAAAAATACAACGCCGAGCCAGGAAACTTACCTCCTGCATGTGTGAGGCTTGTGTAGACGCTTCCGCACGTGTGCGGAACTGCAGCCGACCGGCAAAAGCTAATGACACTCCGTGACGTCGGCGCAGTGACGTGCTAGCCCCGCCTCCCAAGCGCGCTCATGCCAGGACACAAAAAAGCTCCTGCTTGAGCAGGAGAGCATGAGCGTCAGCGCGGCTCAGCGCTGTATTTTTTACCATGGTCCAGGGCCTTAGTCTGAGTATCCCAGTACCGTGGGACGATAACCACTCGCTTACAAGTTCAAATCTCCTGCTAGTGTCAGACACCAAGACTAGCTATGAACTGCAGATTAACTGTAA
Organism: Ascaphus truei; assembly: GCA_036426205.1. NCBI lineage: Eukaryota > Metazoa > Chordata > Amphibia > Anura > Ascaphidae > Ascaphus > Ascaphus truei. Next base: position 77,387,811 of record CM071572.1, read on the forward strand.
CATCTGGAGCGGTTATCAGCATTGGCTTACACACTTTTCCGGCCTCCATCTGAAACCATGGAGAGGCCGGGTGCAGATGTGTGCGGGTATTTTTAAAGGTTCCCCGCAGCTCTGAGAACTAAACTACTGACAAAGTACAACAGGTTAATAGGAATATACATTTTCACATCGCATTCATTTTATTTCCAAACTTCATTTGCAGATTCTCATTTTTGTCTTCATGCCATGCAAAATCTAACCCCTAATATTTGTTTAAGCTCTTGTCATGTGAATGAATATTATGCGGAAGGAGAAATATTTATGGCTGCGGTCAGTCTCCAAATGTAAGCTATATTTAAATAAACACGACACCACACAGGATTTGATACAATAACAAAGTATGTATTCTATTAATAACTTTGTACTCATAAAGCAAGAATTTCGAAGAGCAGTAGGCACAAGATATATACTGAATATACAGGAGGGCATAAAAAGTACAAGTATCCCATCTATACAAATGCTGGCAAACAGAAAATAAAGGGAAAAGCTGCATACCAAATTTGAAAAATGAAATACATACAGTTTACCGGTGCTGCTGGTTCAAGGAGTACCTGTCAAAAATATTCCAAGGCAATACTCAGGAAAAAGGGAATCCAACGCTGTACTCAGAATGCCATTGTGCGTTGTATTATGAACAGACGATTATGCAGTAATATAATACAGGCAGTCCTCGGTTATCCAAAGGAATCCGTTCTGGAAGTAGCGCTGGATAGTGACACCGTTGTAAAGCGAGTCCCATGTTAATCAGTGGCGGTGAGCGTTGGATAACACATCGGTGCGCAAAGTGGGGGGCTTTTCCCCTGGGGGCAGGGGGGTACAGCGGCTACAGAGATCCTGCGCTCTCCCCCAAGGCACTTAAATTAAGTGCCGGGGGGACTGCGTGAGGCCTCTGCAGCTTCTCTTACCTGAACTTCAGGGACGCGTCGCCATGGTAACCGCGGGGTCACGACGTCATTTGACGCAGGAGGGGAGGGGGCACTAGGCAAGGAGGGCGCAAGTCAAACTTTGCGCAACCCTGGTATAACGCATTCAGGCATTGGACAACGAATTCCAGCGTCGAAAAACGGCCCTTAAGGTTGCATTGTAAAGCGTTGGATATGCCATTCATTGTAAAGTGAGACGTTGGATAACGAGGACTACATGTATAGTTAAGGGCAATGTGAAATTATGTATTGTTATAATTATCTGCTGAATGGGAAGGGTAAACAGAAAAAAAATACAAACAGGAGACATCAATAACAATTTGAACGCGTTTTGTGCAAACTCCTGTTCAGCACAAAGTGATATCACACAGGGGAGTAGTTAGAGGAAAAATCAAAACCTCCCATGTCTCAGCTCACCACTAACAAACAATATTGTGAAATACTTGTTAGGTGTAAAAAAAATAAAAATAAAAGTAAAATACCTAGATTTAACTGTCAAACACATTGGTTCATTTTGGTCCTAGTAAAGATATATCCAACTCATCTTTTGGATCCTGAGTTGAAAACACCAGTAAAAACAGAAACTATTGTTTATTTGATGCACCATAGCCCCGTGTTTCAATACAAACTTGCACTTCCATCAGGGAGGCATGTGATGATTAACTGAATAAACTATAATTTACACTTTTACTGAAGTAAGCACCTGAATTATCTGGATTCCCCCCCCCCCCCAGTGAGCAGAAAGGATTGAGGTTGTAAAAAGATGCCTCCAATTTCTACATTTACTTTTTTGCCCTTTAAAAGCCTAAATATGAAAAGCACAGTAAAAAAAACATGGAATAGCCAACAAATAATATTTTATCAGATGCATTCTAAGGGACTTGACCCTAAAAATAGAAAGAGTAAAACACTGGGCTGGGGAAGAGAACTAAGGACGTTTAAACCAGACACAATTAGGTCATGATGAGAGACCATGAGTCCATGGCATCCACACGTCCCTAAAGCTGCTTCATCACCCCATTGGTTAAGCTACAGACAAGGATTCTGGGTAGCGACATGCAAATAAGCATATAATATGCACTATTTGACACTTGGCTTCCTACCCATCTTTACTTGGATTCCATAGAGTATTTGCCATTGAGATTAAGGACACTTGGTATAAGCTTGATCACCAACTCAGTCTTCAGCAAGGGAAACAAAATAAATAGAAAAATGTGTTTTGTGGTTTTAAGTTATGAAGTTTGGTGGCACATTAAACACTCTTGCTGGTCCCTGGTTAAGGGGTTAACTAATCAATTGCATAACATGAGAAAAGAAAAATATGCCCAGCACCTCAGGGATCGGTACTGGGACCCCTGTTTCTTAACGTGTCTATTAATGACCTTGAGATTGCTCTCTATGCCAAAGTCTCCAGATTTTCTGATGACACTAAATTGTGTGAGGTAGTACAATCAGAGCAGGATGTAATTTCTCTCCAGAAGAACTTGGAGAGACTGGAAACTTGGCCAGGTAAATGGCAGATGAGGTTTAATACAGATAAATGTAAGGTTATGCATTTGGGATGCAAGAATAAACAGGCGACTTACAAATTAAATGGGGATAAATTGGGGGAATCATTGATGGAGAAGGATTTAGGAGTGCTTGTAGACAGCAGGCATGACAATAGTGCCCAATGTCATGCAGTAGCTGCAAAGGCAAACAAGATCTTATCTTGCATTAAACGGGCAATGGATGGAAGGGAAACATAATTATGCCCCTTTACAAAGCATTAGTAAGACCACAACTTGAATATGGAGTACAATTTTGGGCACCACTCCTTAAAAAAGACATTATTGAACTAGAGAGTGCAGAGAAGAGCCACCAAATTAATAAAGGGGATGGATAATCTGATTTATGAGAGGCGAGCTAAATTAGATTTACTTACAATAGAAAAAAGGCATCTAAGAGGGGATATGATCACTATATACAAATATATTCGGGGACAAAACAATGAGCTTTGAAAATAACTATTCATCCCTAGGACAGTACAAAAGGACACGGGGTCATCCCTTAAAGTTGGAGGAAAGGAGATTTCACAAGCAACAAAAGGAAAGGGTTCTTTACAGTAAAGGCAGTTAAAATGTGGAATTCATTACCCATGGAGACTGATGGCAGATACAATAGATGTGTTCAAAAAAAGGTTGGACATCTTTTTAGAAAGGAAAGGTATACAGGGATATATATACCAAATAAGTAAACATGGGAAGGATGTTGATCCAGGGAGTAATCTGATTGCCAATTCTTGGAGTCAGGAAGGAATTTATTTTCCCTTTCCAGTATGAGCCATCATTGGATGATAGGTCACTGGGGTTTTTTGTTTGCCTTCCTCTGGATCAATATACTGCAGGTACGGATATAGGATAAAGTATCTTTCGTCTAAATTTAGCATAGGTTGAACTTGACGGACGTACGTCTTTTCAACCTCATCTACATAACTATGCTATTGAAGACTTCACAAGAGACATCATTGGTAACAGATACAACACTAAAGTCTAAATATGTCAAACTAATGTATTTTTCTACTAAGAAAACCGAAAATGTTTCAATGTTAAATTTCACTTTACTTTAAAACCCAATGCAGGTTTTTTCAAAGAAATTGAGTAATAATAAAATGAAATTGCATTGCTACAAAACACCATTAGAGATTGTATAATCCCACCGAACAGGATTTGGAATCAATGTTAATGGCTGCACTTCCAGAGCACTTTTCATCCTTAAATCTCTAAGAAATGGACAAAAGGTTTTTAATTCATCACTGCAGTTATAAAATACAGGCCGGTTGTAATTTGATATTAAGCAGAGGAAAGACGCCTAGTCCTTGAGCTGGGAGCTTCAGGTCAGAGACGTAATAAGCAGTAGTCATAATGAGTAGCCTTCCAATTTCCAACTAACATTTGGAGAGAGGGAATTACTAGAAAGGGCAGTAGCATCTTCACATCAAAAATATAGGGTTTGATAATGTTCAATGAACTGAGCAATTGCTTTGCTTCTATCCTTTAACTGGTTACTAAGCAACAGTTCATTTACAGACTTCAACAAGTAAAGACTGAAATTTCAGATTTTGGGGGTTTTGTACCCTGTCCACACACAAAAAAAAGGCAAGAGAAAAAAGTTGCCAATGAGACTCTGTTGAAGTTGGGGATGCTGAATCTGTGATAATGGCAAGAAGAAAAAAAAATTATAAATACATTTTTACAACTCTGGTAATGTAAACGGGGGGAAAAAATAATTAGATGAGGGCCTACTTAGCTGTTTCATGGATTGCAAGTAAGGGGTTTATTCACTAAAATGTTGATTTGCTGTAGGTCAAAATGCTTCATGGACCAACATTATAGTTCTTCATAAATTAAATGAATGTACAGAGCTTTGCCAACCTTCAAAAAGTGCATTTGAACAGACTGAGGTGCCCCTAGAGAGCCGATACGAGCTATTTCATGCTCCGGGGATCCCCAGGTTTCCAAGATCCTTACTGGCCAACAGGAAGACGCAACGTCATCCATTGCACCTTCCTATTGGACGGCAATTTAAATCCAATGGAGAAAAAAAAAGTAGTAATGCCAATAATGTCACTAGTAAGTATCTGGGGGTCATCTTTGGTGCGAAAAATAGCACGGTCCCCTGCAGATGACCCCCGTTTCCAGTCCTGTAAAAAAAATAAGGGTCAAAAATAAAAATAAGGGTCAAATAGGATTGCTGTTCTAAATCACTTGTAGGTCTTTTAAGAGTTATGACAGCCAATAACAAAATCTACACCTAAGGACAAACATAGCAAGTTGGGCTGTATTCATTAACCCCTTAGACCGCCCTTACGTTATCTAAAAATGCCACAAGTGTGACTGGCATTGACAACATTTCAAGGGGCATCCCAAATAGACATTTTATTTGTAAACATTTTTCACTTGCTCAGTGAAATCTGATTATTTTGAAAGATTCAAATAACCTTTAACTATTTTACTTATTTGTACATTGTGAAAAATGAATGTTTTGTTTTTCTCCAGGTCCACTCAACTCAAGAATTTTAGCTACTTATGGGTTTATCTGTTTGACAGTCAATTGTGTTTCAAAATTGCTTTGATGTACGAATGCAATTAGAGACATTTTCACTCATACAGCCCAGCCTTTCTAGACTCGGAAATAATTGTACCCTGGCACAGCAGACCGCTCTGCATGTTATATAGTGTGTGCGGCCGTATGCTTTTTGTGTGTATGTAATTTATTTTTTTTAAAACCACACACACACTTTAAAAAAAACATGAGTAATAAATAAACAAAAACGGTGTAAAACAGCCAAATGTAATCTATGAAACATGCTTCAGCCTTTAGGTCACTTTGGCTTAAGGAGGAACGGTCCCTCTAAAGTAGGATACTAATGGAGGATATGACAATGAAGTATAAACAGGAGGATAATGGGAAGTAAATGCAAATTGCACAATAGATTGCTGGGCTAAGTGTTACAGTTACACATGTTCTGTTCTAGAACAGTGCCTCCCAACATGAGCTTCAAGAACCCCTAGGGCAGTGTTTCAGCCAGGGTGCCGCGATACCAGGGGGCTGGGAGGGGACACTGCATCCTGTCTGAGAAATGAGACTGATCTGACTCTACTCGCTCTCCTCTCAGACCGGCACAGCGAAGAGTGGAAAGGCAGATCACAGACTCCCCACCGTGAGTGGAGTGTGTAATAGAGACAGTGATGAATGTGTGCTATGTGAGAAGGGCCATGGTTTGAGAAAAGCGGCGAGTGTGCTCTGTGACAAGAGGGGGGTGGGTGTGAATGGGTACGGTGCTGAGAATAAGGGCAAGAATGAAGTGCAAGTGTGTAGGGTTTGCACGCGAGGGCAAGTGTGGTGCATGAGAGAAGGGTTGCCCTGAGATTTTTAAAAATCTACCAGGGGTGTCCGTGCTCAAAAAAGGTTGAGAACCACTGCCATAAGAGTTCAGAAGGTGTCTCCAAGGGGGTTCGTTAAAAAAAAAAAAAAGAAAGGTAATGGCGAGCGCGCAACTGGCTGACACAAATCACCTAAGCAATATGAGCGCCGAGTTAAAGCGCCAGCGCGCTCTCATTCACCCTGGCCGCAGCCTTAGAATGGGTGTATAGCAGCAAATTACAGCAGGAGCTCTCAAAGTTGCTCGCCACAATGGTTTGTATCCACAGCGACCATGCATTGTGGGACGGGACTTTGGAAGCTCCCGCAGAGAGCGACAGCTATACCCCCCATGCTGTTTAGACTCACTGAGGTGCAGTTTGCGGCCTTAAGCTTGTGTTCCCCCACAACAGGCTCAGGACACTATATTGCCTGGGATCGGTCACACAAGTTTTGTGTGTTTGAGTTTTGTGAGTCGGCAATAAGATTTAGTCATTAGGCGGTTACTGAACAAATACTCAAGCAGGGGGAGCACTATCCAAAAAAGGTTGGGGAACACCAATCTAGATAAGTGATAACAAAATCATCTTATCGCTATGCCCATCTGGTTACTTATCACATAGATTTACAGAAGCACCCAGAGCAAAAGCAAAGTTCATCATAAATGTCTCTCGCACCCTTTCCAGCCGCAGTCCAACTACAATGCCTTTGCCTTTAATCTAAATTTATATTAGGGGGACTTAGCAGCTCAGCTAGCCTGTACGGAATATGAAACTCCACAGAATATGTGGTGAAGATGAGAGTCCTTGCTAATGATGTTCATATGATGGTGTTTTTTTTTTTTTTTTTTTTTAAATGCATAGGCTGCGTCCATAGGACAGCAGCCGTGCGGAGGCTGAGGGAAAGCGGGTGCTTTCCCTGGCCTTGGTCCGTGCGCCGTCCGGGGGCGTGTCAGGGGGGGCTGTGACGTCACAGAACTGGTTCGCCCTCATTGGGCGAACCGCTCACGTGACCGCGAAAATCTTTTGAAAAAGACCTACGCTTACGCACGCTTACGCAAGCGTGCGCGAGCCCCTGCTAAAGCCGCTCTCATTGCGGCTGCAGGGGCTCACTGAGAAGCGTCAGCGCGCCTCAGCGCATAAGCGCTGACCCTGGACGCAGCCTAACAGTGAAAAAGAGAGGGAAAACAAAAACAGCATGGCATATTTTCAGCATTATAGAAGAACAATATACAAACTGAACGGACACCCTGGATACTATGTTACATGTGCTACACATCATCCAAGTGTAAGGCAAAATGTATATTTTCCTTCTTAAAATTCTTAGTAACCTGAACTGGAATGATCTTTTGGTTAAATTAGACCCTCAGGATCTAATTAAATGACAATTCTTGAAAATAAGAATACTACAGTGAATAAGGATATTTACATTCATTATACACTTCCAGATACTAGAAGCTCTATAACTTGGGTAGCCCTCAGCACGTTTGGTTTTTAACGAAGGCAAAGGTCTGACATTTTCTATGAGGACACTACAAAGTAAGCCATGTGGGTCAGCTGCTCTACTAACTGGCAACGTTTTAGTGGCTCAATACCAGGGGTGGCCAACTCCAGTCCTCAAGGGCCACCAACAGGTCAGGTTTTCAGGCTATCCCTGCTTTCACACAGGTGGCTCATTAAGAATGAGTCCTAAATACAAGTCAGAATGACTAGGCCACCTGTGCTGAAGGAGGGATATCATGAAAACCTGAATTGTTGGTGGTCCTTGAGGACTAGAGTTGGCCACCCTGTGTCTAATCTATAAAACAGACATGTCAGACGGCTGGAAGCGTCACTCGTACTGACTGGGTGCTGCTTTATACTACTACAGGTTGTTCATTTAAAGAGAGGACATTAAAAAGGTCATGACCATAAACTTTGGCTCAATTGAAAAGGTTGCTTGGTTCCTAATAAAACAAACTTTAGGGTGAAATTTAAAAAATAAAAAAAAAAAGTGATCAGGAGACTTCATTATGTTTATTAACATTATTCATCCATTTCACGTGCCACATCTACTCAAACTATGGCAACCAAGTTGGTATTTTGGTTAAAACAGCCATTTATTCATTTAGATTCTACAACAGAATTCTAATAACTTGGGTCTCAAAGTGCTTCACAATCACAGCATAGTGCGCAGCATATAGGAATGTTACAGGCACTGTCCCTGCACAGATGAGATTACAATCTATGTTTTGGTGCCTGAGGCACAGGGAGATAAAGTGACTCGCCCAAGGTCACAAGGAGCAGACATCGGAATTTGAACCAGGTTCTCTTTATTCAAACTCTGTGTCATGGTTTACAGCAGGGGAGCGCAATTTTTTAGTGCTGCGCCCCTCTGTCTCTCTCCGGTTCTCGCACCCCCCCCCCATCAGATGACGCTGCAGGGTCATGTGACGTCACATCCCCCGCGGCATCATTTGACGCCACATGGTGCCGCGGCATTGCCATGGCGACGGGTCACAGAGCGTCTGAATCCCGGTAAGTAGACAGTTGCAGAGGCCTCACGCAATCCCCCGGCATTTAAATTAAATGCCTGGGGGAAGGGCGCAGGACCTCTGCAACTGCCCACGCCCCCCCAGCAAAGTCTCCTGCCCCCCCTGGGGGTCGTGCCCCCCACTTTGCGCACCGCTGGCTTACAGAGTCAGTGTCTCTGCTCGCTCACTGACTGATAGGATAGGAAATTGAGCTAATTGATATAAAAATCAAGTTTGCGAACATTTTAGTAACTACACTGCTATCAGCTAAGTCAAATCACCCTTTGAGCGTCTTACTCACTTTACAGTAAAGTAGTAACCAACTTACTCATAAGCACTCACACGTCAAACATAATTAAGCATATTTCCATACATCACTACATTCGCATTCTTTGGCAAAGACAAGCATCATAGACATAGCTTCTATTAACAAGTTAGGTTATCTTGATTCCTGGGTGCATCGTCACACAACCTCATGTCAAATATTACAGGAATAGAATATGTAACTCAAGGAGGCCAAGGATGATACAAGGATGAGACTGAATTCATGACACACGCTGGTGTCTATTTACAAAACTCTCCCGGCACCAAAACCAGTGCATCAGATATTTTAAAAAGGAAACTCTGCTTTCAGTGGGAGTCTCACTCTGATGAATCGGGTGCTGTGTTTTTTATATACTAGTTTTTCAGCTGGGTGACTTTATAAAACAGACTGCATATTCCTGGAGCCAAACCTCTCAATTGCTTAAAGAGTTACTTTGATCTCTAGACCCAGCATCCAGAATACATAGGCCCTGATTCAATGTTGTGAAGCCAGCCAGAGCTGGTCAAGAGCTGAGCTCCACTGACAAATCTTCTCCAGCACAGGGAAGCAGCTTCACAGCACAGCATAAGGGTAATACCAGTCAATCAGTGCCTGTAGCCAGGACCGCATAAAGAGCCCACATTTTTCACCCACCACCTTAACCATTCCATGGCACTGCAACCTCCAGGACAGGAAGGGATTTTAAAACGAATTTAGAGATCAACCCCTTTTTCAATAAACTGCAGAGTAGTCACCCTGCTTGGTAACCTAGCAGGGAACATTGAAATGGAGTTTAAAACTTCAACAGCAAAGGAAAGACAGATTCATTATATATTGAAATCGAGACCTTGATTTTGACAATGAGTAAACAATAAAGTGTCATTAGACTACTTCAGTTGCTATTCCAATGTTTACTTGACATATGCCCTCTGGTACCACTCTTGGATAAAAGTTACATACATCATTACTCTTTCCATGGGAAATTACACAAGAAAGGGTGTGGGGGGTATAGATACCTCCTAACCTTAACGGATTCACTGCTTTAGTTTATGAGAATATCCTCACTACAAACAACCGAGAAACACATACATTGGGGAGATTCGACAGGTCTGCAAATTGCAATTTAGCCCCAATAAGCCTCTGCTATCAGTCTGTGAGCAAAAAGGTACACTTCCGGGTAACAAAAAGATGGAAGATTTGGGAACTTAGGCAAAAAAAAAAAAAAAACACACACACACGGCATTTTAATGCATAAACACCGACTTTAAAACTCCCATCGAGTCTTGCTCTTTAACACGGAAGATAAACAGCACCGAGTCTCCAAACAGTCACTGCCAGCAAGGGAGACCTGACAGGTTCGCACATGGCCCATCTCATCCAGACAACCGACTTCAATGGGTCTGAGCGCAGAGATGTCAAATCCGAAGTATTAACACCGGGGGTAGGGAAGAGACTCCTAGCTAATGAGTAACCCCGTCACTGCCGGAGTAGCAACTAATTAAGCCCTGTGACTACCTGACAATGAGGGATGATGACAGCTCTGCAAATGACACTTCAATCCCCAATGACCAGGTCACCCACAAAACAAGTTTCGATCAAAACACACACACACAAATATATCGAGACAACTCCAGCGAGTGTCACCATGAACACAATGAGCTGGAATCCCCACTTGACAGCTCAAGACAACGCTCCCCAATGTGTGAGGACGGAGCACCCCGTCAGGATACACCCAGACTTCTCTCGGGGCCTTCCCTGCCACTGGAGCAGGAGGGGGGGGGGGACACACACAGCGTGTGGGGGCGGCGGGAGAAGCACAAGTCACCCACCTGCCGTATATCCCCTCCGTGATTCGGTTCCGTTTCACCGGCCGCCGGAGTTTGCTGCAGTCCGCATTCCGCCGCTTCATTCTCCCGGCCCCTGTGAGGCCTTCCCCCGCCGCCGAGGCCGCCTCGCTCTCCCACTCTCCCGGCCCCTGTGAGGCCTTCCCCCGCCTCGCTCTCCCGGCCCCTGTGAGGCCTTCCCCCCCCGCCGAGGCCGCTTTACTCTCCCGGCCCCTGTGAGGCCTTCCCCCGCCTCGCTCTCCCTCTCTCCCGGCCCCTGCGAGGCCTTCCCCCGCCTGGCACTCCCGCTCTCTCTGCCCCCGCCGCCCCTCAGACCGCCGGAACCCTCACATGAAGGAGAAGTTTGAATGGAAGGAGAATTCTGACGGTTTTATCGCTTCACTTATGTGTTTGAAACAAAGAAATAAATATGGAGGCCCCTCCTCCCTTTCACACAGCGCAGCCTCAGCCAGGCGCAACGTAACCCCGGCCACATTGTGATTGACCGGTGGGCTGAGCCAATCCCAGCGCGCAAGACGCGCGGGTGAGGTGGAGTGACGGCGCCGGCAGCCAATGGCGTTCAAGGGGAGCCTGCCAATCGTGACGCAGAAGGTTATTTGGCGTCTTCGTTCCCTTAAAAGAGAAACTGGAGGGGGAGAGGTGGAGTGTTCGTGTGACGGACGCGGAGGGAGGCCAATGGGAACCCGTTGCGGCCTGGGTGGGCGGCTCGGAGGGATTGAAAGAGTGGCGCGCGGGAAGCGCGCGGGGCTGTCAAAAGCGTTTGCTGGGACGTCAGGAGCGGGGGGGGGGGCGGAGTGAGTGTCACGCAGGGGTAGCCAATCGCGGGGGGGGGGGGGGGGGGGGGGTGACAGGGGCTTGACCAATGGGGGGAGCGCGAGTGGGCAGGGTTAGCGCTGGCAGTTGGGCGGGTTTGTTTGGGGGTTCCACGTCCGCAGGATAAAGGGCCGGGCTGGGGACCCCGCCCACTGGGAGGCCGGGGATGTGCTTGTGGGCGGCGCACCCACCACATATTGATGGGAGGGAGACTGCGCCATGCAGGGGGAAATCTTGTAAAGCAATTATTAAGGAAGCGCAGGCAGGGCTTGTATGATCATCATTATTGTGGGTGTATTTAAATATACGATCAATTAAAGGAATTACTCCAAACCGCAGACAATATTCCATAGTTATTTCTGTAAAATAAGGAACACGTGTAAGGGGAACCCGCGGGTTTTACATTTCATTTGTGTGATTAATATGATTTCATATTTGTGGTGTCATTTCAATAAATATCAGATATCTTAAAACCCACCTCCCTTAGCAAAGCATAATGGGGAGCTCCGTGGCTGATACCTGACACCTCATACATAAAGCTTGGCCCCCTGCAGACGCGCGCTTACCAGAACGCCCTCCTGCTGTCTCTGTACGTTCTTCCTACCTATTAGATTGCAAGCTCTTCGGGGCAGGGACGCATTTTCCTAATGTTACTTTTATGTTTGAAGCACTTATTCCCATTATGTTGTTTGAATTATGTGTTTTGTGTGTTATTATGGCACGTGTGTTACTGCTGTGAAGCGCTATGTACATTATTGGAGCTATATAAATAAAGATATATATGTGTGGTTGTGTATATATAAGGCTGTAAACCACAGAGGATACATGACTATACAACTGTAAATACAGGGTTGGTGTCTCGCCCCAATAAGAATGTAATGTATCTTTATTTACATAGCGCCGTCCATGTACATAGCGCTTTACAACATTGCAATAGGAGGCAAATACATGACAAACAATGGGAATAAGTGCAGCAGCATTAAAGCTGCAGTTCAGTCTTTTTTTTTTTTTAATTTGTAATTTTTTTTTTTTTACTTTAATAGTTTCATGTGGGCAATCTCTAATTACCTAAAAAAAACTGTATAGCTGCCGGTCAATTCGTTTTCCATGTATTGATCGGCAACATTTGGCAAGATCTTTAGATATGGCATATGTTTTTCTTCTGCTTCTGTCACTCAGTGGAAGCTCATGAATATTCATGAGCACTCCTGCACTGACATGTGCTAGAGGGAGGGCAGGGCTGACAAAGGGGTGTGCCAGGGCTTGTGACAGGACATGAAGGGGCAGTTCCTTACAAATGGCTGTTAAAATAGAATACAAGAAAATTGGTCTTTCAAAGTTGTTGTTTTTTTAAATAGAAACCGCTAAAAGTTTTTTTTCTTACTACAGAACTGATTTATTTAAAAAAAACACATGCAGGATATTGACTGAACTGCAGCAATAAACATAAACCTGCCCCAAAGAGCTTACAATCTAATAGTGGTATGTTGGGAGGCTTACAGACACATTAATAGTAACAAGTGCAGTCATGAGGTCACTGCACCTAGAGTTCGTAGCAGAGGGGTAAAATGTGTAATGAGATGTTTCTTTTGAGCGGTGGATTATTATCTGGGTTTTGAATGAGGGAAGGTGCTTGATGAACATTGAGTGGAAGAAGGTTCTATCAGTGGGAAGAGATTAGTGATGAGGGTTTAAGACGGGAGAGGGCTGTCTAGGTAAAAATGTGTAAATATGAGACAACCTTAAGTGGAGTGTAAGACACAGGTATGTAACCCTAATTTGCTATGTTACCTGTATGTGTAACGGTTTTCAAACAATCGTATCACAGAAGAGATCAGGAAAAATCAAAACACCACAAAGCATTTACTTACTATGGAGCCATCAAAAAGATATAAATGTGGATAGGTGCGGGCTACAAATAATAATAACTTTATTTCATATAGCGCTTTTCTCCCGATGAGATGCAAAGCGATTCACAATTACATAGGCATTTGTACAGACAGATTTTAAAAAAGTCCCGTTATTAGCCTGGGCTAATCATCAACAACGTGTAAAAAACATATACAAGGTATCCTCCTTGTGGCTATACAGGTAAAACCCTACTTCATACCTGTCACGTAAATTCTTTATATCTTCAAATGACATCATCTTAAAATATGGGAAACACAGCCTGGTCTCGCCTCCACCTGGTGTGCTGCATCTCTTCATATGTGCAATCATGACCAGCAAGCCGGAGATCTTACAGGGGCGGACAACCTGGCTGGGAGTTAGAGCCAGAATTGTAACAGGTCCACAATAAGAAAAAAAAATCCAATACTTGTATACACTGACACCTAGCATAAGCTGACCGTGTCAGTGTGTAGTGCCGTCAAGTTATTTCCTGTGTCAGTGTAATGCCGTCTCGCTACATACTCTGTGTCAGTGTGTAGTGCGGCATATTGACGGCACTATACTCTGACAGAGTACATAGCCAGTGCCACTACACACTGACAGGACATAACCTGACACAACTATACACTGATAGAGGGTATAACCTGAGACAGAGTACCAGTTGGGGAGGGGAGAGGGAGTGACATGGAGAGATGGGGCAGTGGGGGACAAACCGGGGATGGGGCCCATGGAGGCAGTGGGGTGATTGTTCCTACTTTGTTCTCCAATCTACACAGCCAGCACCACATGGAGCTCTCAGCAGACAGGGTGTATACTCACTGTACCCTGTGTGCTTGGGAGCCAACCAGGGGTCGGTGGCCCATAGGAGCTGGCCAACCTGTGGCCCAACGGTCACATGCAGCTCTTCAGTAGGGAGACCATATTTCTCCATGCTGTTTCCTCCTCTCTGTGGCCTCACCCCCAGGCTCCTGACACCTCCTCCTGATTGGCTGCTGGGTAATACAGCCAATCAGGATAGAGGAAGCTGCCCAGCCCACTAGTAACAGCCCTGTTCTCTCCCTGCTCGGGGAAATCCTGCAGCGCGCCAAGCAGGTCACTATGTCCAGAGAGGTAACACCAGACACATGTCCAGTATTACCTCTCATTTTGTACTGGACAGAGCGTCCAAATACAGAACAGTCGGGTTCAGTACTGGATACCTGGCAACTGTAGTCCTAGTGCAGGATCCGGGAGTTTGGTTCGGGACCCGGAGCAGTCACGCTCTCCCCAGTGACATAATCCAGCTCCAGACACCAGACTGCAACTCTGCACCAGGACCCTGAGGACGCTGAGAAAGAGGTGTTAGCGGACGGATCACCAGAGCCTAACATCGGCGGCCCGAAGCGGAAGGCCCTTTGAACTATACCTAGATAAGGGCGCTGTATAAATGTTGTTATAAATAAATAACTACTGGATGGCCTGGCTTACTTATTATTGTAAGCACAATTTGGGAGTGCAATATTTTGGACCTTTCTGGCTTAATAAAATACTTTTTTCATACGGCACCATTGGAGGCTTCTTTGTGCTCTTGTCTCAGATCGACCTCAATTGTCGGTGCCAGGTTCTCCTCTGAAGAGCAGCAGAAGGCAGCTCCTATAACTAGAACTCTTAGGCTAAGGCCATACAACCTTCCCCCGCGTGCAAAGGCTGTGACGTCACGCGTGAAGCGGGTGCGTTTTCCGTCCATAGTGGACGCTCTGTGGGGTGCATGCCTAAGGGCGTCAAGGAGCTGGTTCACCCTCATTGGGCAAACCGCTCAAGTGACTTGCCTGTCGCGTCAAGAAACCTGTTTCACCTGATTTCTTGCGTAACGCGCGCCCCCTCCTGCTTGCGCCCGCGCGGTCCATGGGCGCGATCAATGCCTTTAGGCAATGTGATCGCGCCCCGCGCAAACGCCTCCGTGCGGTCTGCGGCAGTATGGACTTGCCCTTAGGCTGTGGCCATAGCAGGAGAGACGTAGCTCGCGCCGTAAACCAAATGCAAAAGTCAATGCGCACGGCCATAGTACGCACGTGAGAGACGGCGCTGCAGAAACTTCAGAAGACAAATGAAAAAGTGCAGGGAATTATAGTGCAATAAATGCAACAGTCAGACAATAGGAAAGGAAATCCCTGCCCCGCAGAGCTTACAATCTAAGTGGTATGATGGGAAGTTTACAGAGACGCAGGTGAGGGAATAAGCGCAGTGGATGGCAGTCTGTGCAGCTGTTCATGCTCCGTTCCAGACTCTTTGCATCTTTAAAGAGCTCTCCTCATCATCATTGCACTGACTGCCCGGCATTCGTGCTGCTTTTACTCCCACAGCAGCTCCTGCGCGCTTCGCCAGGTTGGCGTCTTGTGTTTTTAAGAGCTGTCCTCTTCCATGCGCTGTATTCATCTCGCCTTGTGGGGGGCACAGCCGTGTGATTTTATTGTTTCACTAAACGGACACCCTTCTTCTTTTTTTAGATATTTCCAAATGATGTGGTTCATCGCCCTCCCCTGAAGCAGCGAGTCGTCACTAGTTACATCTCTCTGGAATGGATTCTCTTATCTGCGACTGATTGGAACTTTGTCACTATTTTTCACACGTCTTTCGCAGAAGTGTTGCATTGTGATATATTATATATGTATAGTTAGTTTTTTTTTTAGAGAGATTATTATTATTTCTTTGCCAAAAATACATATATTGCCCAATTTTAACAAATAACATTTAGCATATGAGAGTATACAACTTCACTTGAGAACTGTATAGAACCATATTTACAATAGTCAGTAGTGTCATATACATATTAATTTGGAGAGAGAGAGAGAGAGAGAGAGAGAGAGAGAGAGAGAGAGATCCTGAAAACCTAACCTGTTGTTAGCTCTTGAGGACTGGAGTTGGCCACCCCTAGCCTAGGCTATTGGAGTGGTTTTTTTTTTTATTGCTTAGTTCTAATACCCTCTGAATTGTATTTCCGCTTCAATTTACCTACCTTCCTTCCAGTTCATTTGGTTGTGTAGTGTCACTGTTGCAGCGAGCGCACAGAAGCCATTTTCTTTTCACCCTGCGGGTTACGCCCATTCTCTACTGGTAGCAAGTTGCGTATCAGTGGTGGGCGTTTTAAACCCATCCTCGTTTTTATGAATGACAGTCACTTTGCAATCCCAACTGCTGACACCGACACATCGTACACAAAGTCTCTCGGCTCCCGGCTTGGCCGTGATAAGAGTTGTCGTCGTCCAGTCAACACCCCTTAGACTTGCTTCTGCGATCCTTGCGGGTGCCTCTCCTGAAGAATATTATCCGAGGTCAACGTTTTAATTAACGTTAAAGCTAAAATGCCGCCGAGGTACCCACCGAGTTTGAGAAGCCGCCTGCCCTGGCTGCTGCTGTTCTTCCAAATCATTTTTATAATGGTTTTTTTGTTTTTTGTGTCCCACGATTACCAGCCAGACAGACAATACATTCGGCTGTACCCAGGTAAGATGAAGCTGTTCTCTCTCGACCAGACAAGGTAGCCCCTGCATCACGTAGTATTTCGGAGAAGGAAGACTTGGAGCGAGATGCTCTGCGACTGCAAAGGGGAGAAAGTACTTGGGAGATGTGTGTGGAACGGCCGTCCTGCAGGGGTGGTAGTGGCTGGTACAGTAAGGGGATTCAAACATGCTTTGGATTAACATAAGGCTATTCTCAATAGGAAGGAAACATGGGGATAAATATGATCTGATGATTTACAGATGGGCAAAATAGATGGAACAAATTCTGTTTCTATCAATGCAGATCATAGAGACAGTATTTTTGATACTAATAAGTGGGGGGAAATGAATATACTGTATGCACCATTTAACTACGTCCTAACTCCTCCTATAGCCCTTTTTGCCAAGGGGTGGCCAACTCCAGCCCTCAAGGGGCCACCAACAGGCCAGGTTTTCAGGATATCGCTGCTTCGAAGACTGAGCCACTGATTCAGCCACCTGTGCTGAAGCAGGGATATCCTGAAAACCTGGCCTGTTGGTGGCCTTTGAGGACTGGAGCTGCCCAGCCCCTGCTCTTGCTGCATAGCGAGCCGACACACACAGGGCAAAATAGCTGTAATACTTATTCCACATGGAATAGATTTTATGTACAATATGTGATGAAACGTTCTCAGTTTGCATGATCCACATATGCACTGTGTGTGTGTGTGTGTGTGTGTGTGTGTGTGTGTGTGTGTGTGTGTGTGTGTGTGTGTGTGTGTGTATATATATCCTTATTCTTTTTAAGATCTTGTACTGGGAAGGAATCGAGATATGTATCTCATTTGCAGGTCAATGTTTTGGGTTTTAAAAATATTCATTTATTGTTAATGCTTCAGTTACAGAAATTATGCGTGATATGAGACACACACACACACACACACACACACACACACACACAGTCTTTATAACGTATTTTTTTAGGAGCCACAGGGTCTTGAATTTTTTTTAACAACTTTTTGATTTTTTTTTATCCTTGCTTCCAAATAATCCCATTTATTCTGCCACCCCTTCCTTTTCTTAGAACATTTAATGTTTAGATTTGTGGTATAGAATAGCTATTTTTCTTTTTCTTCGTAGAAGAGGACTGTAGCCGTCTTGCATTGGTTCTAAGTGAAGAACCTTTCAGTTTAGGCGACACAGAAGGGTGTGGCTACGTCTCAGAATCAGCATGATGCAGAAACATGTGCGCAGCTGATAAAAAAAAAAAGGGTTTTTTAGTAGTGTCATGTTAGGTTCTTTGTTAGGGGTGGCCAACTCCAGTCCTCAAGGGCCGTCAACAGGTCAGGTTTTCAAGGCTAACCCTGCCTTAGTCATAGACTGAGCCTCTGATTGAGCCACCTGTGCTGAAGCAGGGATATCCTGAGAACCTGACCTGTCGGAGGCCCTTGAGGTCTGGAGTTGGAGACCCCTACATTACACAGTGCCAGATAAAGGCTGAGCCTCTGATTGAGCCACCTGTGCTGAAGCAGGGATATCCTGAGAACCTGACCTGTCGGAGGCCCTTGAGGACTGGAGTTGGCCACCCCTACATTACACAGTGCCAGATAAAGGCTGAGCCTCCGATTGAGCCACCTGTGCTGAAGCAGGGAAATCCTGAAAACCTGACCTGTTGGGGGTGGCTTGAGGTCTGGAGTTGAGCGCCCCTGCATTAAAGGATATCAGCGCGGGCAACACCATTTCATTTTTCAACGATCAATAAATACAGCCACTAAAACACTCCGTGCATGGTTGCTAACACGACGCATAATTGTGCGCGGGACTGTTATACACGCGTGAGTTGTTATGTATCCAAGCAGATATTTCTTTACCTGCCGTGTGACAGTACAATAATGTATTTTCCTTCTTCTCAACAGCATTTCAAGATGTCAACGTTATGGTGTTTCTCGGATTCGGTTTTCTCTTTGCGTTCTTAAAGAAATATGGATTTAGCGGCATCGCCTTCAACTTTCTCGTTGCTGCATTGGGAGTGCAGTGGGCCATTATTTTAGACGCTTTCTTGTTTCATTATAAAGATGGAATTACAGCCATTGGTTTTCGCAGGTAAATATCCCTTCCCCCCCCCCCCCAGGTAGACTTAAGGAAGCAGTTTAGGAAGCTCAGAAAAGGTGCGATTTGCCGTTCTTCAAAAGCTTTCCAATTCATTTGTACACTCGGAAGTCAAGTTTCCGACATCTTTACAGACCCTGAAGATGCCTATTCAATATGCCTTGAAGCAGCTTCCCAGGGCTGGAGAATATTTTATTCCCAGTTACTGTAATGGAGCGTCTCTCTACCTCAGCACTGGGAAGGGAACATACAGTACACCTGGGGGAAAGGTAATGACCGGAGATACAGAAGTGCACCCTATCCTTATCAGGGATCCAAGAAGATGAGGGTGGAGGGGGAGCTTTGCCTGTACAAATTCTTGTTGGACAAACAGCAATATCCGACAAAAGGAAGCATCCGGAGGAAATCAACCTCCGCCAGGTCTCAGCTCACCATGTTTACAACCTAGCTATATATCCCCTCCACTAACTGCTCCCTAAAAACCCGTCCCCTAACTGCTCCTATAATCTATTTATATGCCCCCACCACTAACTGCTCCTATAACAACTCACCTAACTGCTCCTTATAACTCCTC
This sequence comes from Ascaphus truei, assembly GCA_036426205.1. Lineage (NCBI taxonomy): Eukaryota > Metazoa > Chordata > Amphibia > Anura > Ascaphidae > Ascaphus > Ascaphus truei. The sequence continues at coordinate 77,407,179 of CM071572.1, forward strand.
CCTTAGCTGCTCCTATATCTTCTACCTATATTCCTCCCCTAACTGCTCCTATATCTTCTCCCTATATTCCTCCCCTACCTGCTCATATAACTCCTCCCCTACCTGCTCCTTCTAACTCCTCCCCTAACTGTTCCTATAACTCCTCCCCTAACTGCTCCTATAACCGCTCCCTATAATTCCTCCCCTAACTGCTCCTATATCCTCTCACTATAACTCCTCCCCTAACTGCTCCTATATCCGCTCCCAATAACTCCTGCCCTAACTGCTCCTGTATCCGCTCCCTACAACTCCTCCCCTAACTGCTCCTATAACCGCTCCCTATAACTCCTCCCCTACCTGCTCCTATATCCGCTCCCTATAACTCCTCCTCTAACTGCTCCTATAACTCCTCCCCTAACTGCTCCTATATCTGCTCGCTATATCCGCTCCCTATAACTCCTCCCCTAACTGCTCCTATAACCGCTCCCTATAACTCCTCCCCTAACTGCTCCTATAACTCCTCCCCTAACTGTCATAGATATATGAGTAGATCAGGGGCGGCCAACTCCACTCCTCAAGTGCCACCAACAGGCCGGGTATTAGTGATATCCCTGCATCCCTGAGCCACTGATTGAGCCACCCGTGCTGAAGCAGGGATATCCTGAAAACCTGACCTGTTGATGGCCCTTGAGGACTGGAGTTGGCCGCCCCAGGAGCTAGTATACCAGTCCCTAAGCATTTCATAATCCATGTATGGCGTTTCTTCTGCAGCCTTTTAACAAGGGGAACATAATAACAGGAAATAAGAACAAACACGTGCAGCAAGATGCAGCGTAATGAGGGCCCTGCCCGGGAGAGGGTGCTATCCAGTCGTGGGGAGGGCAACTCCAGTCCTCAGGGGCCATCAACAGGTCAGGTTTTCAGGCTATCCCTGCTTAAGCACAGGTGGCTCAATCAGTGGCTCACTAGTTTGAGCCATATGTGCTGAAGCAGAAATATCCTGAAAACCTGACCTGTTTGGAGGAGGAGGGGGGGGGTGGCTTGAGGACTGCAGTTGAGCCCCCCTGTCATAAGCCACCTTTCCGCCACGAGAAGACACGTGACAGAATGACTGCACGTGTTTTGTAGCTGAAGACTGCTTAGCAAATACGGCCCCTAACACTTTCCCTGAATGGGCCACAATTTGGCCTTCCAGTGCTACACGGGGGACTTAGCATAGCACCAGTTAGTAAACATGTCACTTTATGTTATACTACAATGGGAATGACTATGTTGCCGATTTGCTGCCCCTAATCGCAGCATCCCTGCTTCAGCTTGCTCACAGGGCTAATGAGCGTGTTGCCCGTTGCAATCTCGGCCGGGGCGCTCCTGGGGAAGATGAACCCCGCGCAGCTGTTATTGATGACAGTCCTCGAAGTCACCGTGTTTACAGTGAACAGATACATCATGACGACACTTCTCAAGGTAAGATCGGATCCAGCGTGGATGTGTCGTAAAGGTGAGGTGCCACGTAGCAGGTTAAAAAAAACGCCACGTTTTGTAAAGTATGTAACAATTTCACTGGCTTCCTTCAGCTAGTGTAACTGGAGCAGCACGATGTGAGGAACGGAGCACTGATCCAGGCAAACATCGCCCGGGGACCCCACAAACAGCGGCATTTTATTCCAGTCTCATGGACAGAAAAAGACACCAACGCGTTTCACGCTCCACCGCGCTTTATCCGGGTGTTTGTTATGGTAGTGTAACCCTGCTCCCCCCCCCCCCCCAGACTCTACGGTGGTGTCTAGGGCACATGAGGGCAGATTACATGCGGTGTGGTGCGTACCTGTTAGGAACAGGAGGGCCTGAGCTTCCCGCGGTGTTGTGGGGGAGCCAGGACCAGGCTTCTGGGGTGGTAGCCTCCATGATCTCTTAGTGGTGCAGTGCCTCCATCTTCTATACTCCCAGGAATATGGGACAGGACCGGTATAGAAGAACCCCTCGGGTCCCAGGGTTATACTCTCCAAGTCACACACAGTCTTTACGGATGAAGAATAGTCTCTTTATTTGACAGAGCAACAATATCCCAACGATAAGGGCTTCCAGCAGCCGCAACACAATAGCCAGGACGGGTTATACACAGTTCACCTCCACCCAAATACTTCCTCCTCTCCTTCCCTCCAAGTCACTCTTCCGGCAGGATGGTCTGAGCTAGGGCTGCAATACCCCGTGGCCCACCCCCGAGGTTAGCCTCGAGGTGGGTCTTGAATTCTCCCCCATCACCCCTGGCAGCGGGGTGAGGGCATTGGTCCACCAGTCTATAATTCTATCAGCTCTACCTATAGACGCTGATCGGTTTGGTTCCTCTCTCTCTCTCTCTCTCTCTCTTCCGGCACTCTGCACTGGGGAGCCCGCAGCCTCCTGATACTCCTCGGACCGTTCCGCAGGATTCGTGGCTCACGGCATAATAACCGGCAACTCTAGACTCTCAATATCACTGTTCACTCGGCTCTTCCTAACTACTCTCTCGAACGAAAAACCAGAAGGGCCGCCACTCTGCGGAGTTGGCTGCTAGATACAGAGCTAGCCCCTCCCCTCATGGTGTCAGCGGGACCACCCCTCTTGCTCACGCCTGCAGCAGAGTCCAGGCCTGCGTCTACCACTCAGGGCAGGGCTATGAAGGGGGAAAACCCAGGATGATCACTGGCGCCTGATCTTAACAGGACTTACCACAGTAGAAGGAAGATAGGTATAGCCCTCCCTGCTTCCAGAGATACTTACCTCAGAAGGGGTTGCCTGTTGCAGCCCCGGCTGGGCTGGTTTGGGCTAACATAATGGCTGCTTACATGTCCTGTGTATCGGCACACATGACGCGGGACATTTAAACAACAGAAAGATACCCGCAGCACCTATGGAGTGAAGTATCTCAGGAAGCAGGGGGTCCCCAGAGCTGAAATGAACCGGAGACAGGTAAGGGGTCCCCAGGAGGGCCGCTTTAAAAACACATGAAATCATTCAGATTACAGGTGTCGTGGAAAAACTCAGTTCCACGCGTGTCTGTTTAGGCAAGCAGTTTGTATAGAGAACTTTTATGACAAACAGCTGTATGCAAGAGACATTCATGTACAATCAAACATGAGTCTGATCTAACATAAATGTACTAATTTATATATGCCCCAGGCAGTCTACTTTGTACCCAAAAAGTAATGGGTGTGGGTACATAATTTTGCAATGCCCGCCCATATGACGTCATCGGGCATCCTATTTTATTTCTACATAATTACCAATTATATTTTGCAAACTAGACAGGACAAAGAAAGATATATATGTAACGGGTATTCCCCCCCCCAATCGCAGATCTGATGTGGGTGTAAGGAACATACTGTGTTACCATAGGTGTGGTGCATTACCTGTTGGCTCACAGGAGGGCTGAGCTTCCGCCACGGGGAACCTGGGACATAACACAATACTAGGGGTGATCACTTACGATGCAGCGCCTCCACCTGCAATGGCTCCCGCCAGAGGGGGAGTGGTTCCTCGCAGGACAATCACTAATAATCACATACACAGTGGGGTATAATAACTAATGGCTTTACTAACATGCATAACAACTCATCACATTCATAATGACCTGTGTCCCTTACACGAGGAGACACTTACTGCGACGTCTCGCAGGACGCTCCCCAACACTAGGTGATCCCACCCAGTGTCCAAAGAACCCCCACCCAATGTCCCGCACTCTTGCAGAGGGAACGTGGGTGACTGCGCAGTCACTAATTACGTTAAGGGCCCGGTGGTGCACTTAGTAAATGTATGATACCTGCCGAGCACGCCGGTGCTCGGGTCAGCAACTCTTCAAAAAGGGTCAGACGTGTGATGAGTCCGTCTGATCCTCCAACCGAACTCCTGGCGCACGCGCGGACCGCCAGGGGCGATCTTTTTCTGGAATCGTCTCTGTGGACCCCAACCGCTTCCACAGGAACAGCAGCAGCCGCTGCTTCCCTATCTATCTAAGTGGTACTAACGTGACAGGAACCCTAACCTAGGGCCTGTCCCTGTGGTACCGCAACCTAAAGTGGCTTTGGGGAAACTCCTAGGGGCCTAACAGGGGTAATAACCTGCCCCACTCCCTTAGCTCTTCCCAGCCTGACTATGCTCAATAACACTTAACGGGTCCCAGTGCCTGCAGCAGCAAGCTGTAGCTCACTGGATGCTGCAGCCAACGTGCTGCGCAACACTGTGCCTGCCTGTCAGACCTCACAGCACTAACTCTGACAAGGCAGCACTCTATACTAAGGGCAGCGTCCCTATCTTGGGCCTCCCTAAGCACTTACCCACTAAGCTAGTGGGGAGTTGGGGCCTACCTGGGGTGTAGGTACCTATATGGGGCAGGAGCTGCACTCGCTCCCCGCACCCTTCCTTCCCTCACAGCTCCCTGACTCCAACTCTCTGTAACCTTTCTTTCCCAGCTCCCACTAATGTAAGTGGCAGGGTCCCTAACCTGAGGTCTGCCCCTGGCAACACTCACCTTACTGGGGAGCTGAGCTATCTCGGGCCCTGGGGGTGCTGGCCTAGTACAGGGAGTCCCCGACTCCTGTACCCTACCTCCTTCCCTGGGCTGCTCCGGTCTCTGACTGCCCACGCAGCTCCAAGCCCGCGAAAATGTATCCACTTGCCTCTCAGACTCTTGGCCCTCATTGGCCACACTGTAGCACCTGGTGTGCTTGGCCCTAAGCCTCATGGGAATTGTAGTCCCGTGGAGGCTGTATTTACATTGGGGCCGCGTGCGCACCTTCCCTGCGCCTGCACTAACCTCTAATGGCCGCCTCGACCTTCCTATCACTATCCCTACTCTTGCGCGACTCTGTCCTGTCTCTAGTCTATCTTCTGCGCATGCGCGATATATCTGTGGTCTTCCCGGCGCTCCGGTACCCTTGCGCATGCGCAACGCACCTGAAATGGCGGCGCTCCGCTTACCCAGTCGCCGGGACCTTAGAGACGCGACCGCGGCCCTAGCAACGGCCCGATCGCGTCCCCGGCAACCGGCCAGCACTCCACAGTAACGCGCTACACGCGCACCGGCCTCCTCACTCCCTCGTGTGCGGCGGTTGTATGCGGAGGAAGGAGGGGGGTCAGTGGGCAAAAAGGAGACCTGGCTACATCCTCCCCCTGGTGAAAAATCCAACGCCCTCGCTTGGGGAACGACATACCCTGACATAAGGTTACACAATAAACATTTGCATGGCATAATTGGTACACTTAGCAGGTCGACTTTACCATCCTTAAAACATGGCACATTTTCCCACAATGAAAAATTACATGGCATATCACACCCAATAATTCCCAAGGCCAGCTGAGCATCAGCTGCTTGCTGAGACCATTTGTGGGGTGCCCCTAACTGATCAGGTGGGGGTACCTCACTTTTGCGTCCGTGAGCCTCCCCGGGGTGAATCTCTCGGAGAGCACACTCTGGGATAACAGTCACGCGTTCTTCGCTACTTCCTCCCCCTGGTGGAAGGAGTAGCACAATGTCCTTTAAGCAGGCCCTTACCCGGTCATCCGCGGCATGGATGCGGTAGACCAGGAGGCCAGGACCTTTCCCGCGGTCCACTACTTGGCGAATGGGCCGCTTCTTCTTGGGTGCAAGGGAGGCAACTTCTACTAGCTCCCTTGCCACACAGTCCTGGTCCCTACCTACTTGCGAGGCTTCCACTGGGAAGCGAGGAATGAACAACGCCTCTTTTCTCAAAGTCTCTGTCTCGCCTGGCAGGGGGTAAAGAGTAGATGATTTACCACTGTGGTGATTCGCGGTGGCCAACAGGTCCTCGGGGACGCTGTCAGTTCCCACCTCGGCTGTATCGGGACCTGTCCACAACACTCCTGGGACAGTCCACTCACTGACTCGAAACTCGGGAGCGTTGGATCCCAGTCCTGGGACCATCATTTGGGTTAGAGCGCACGGGCACGGGCTCATACTCAGTTCATAACTCTGGCCTTTTTCACGGCCACCTCCATCGGAGCCTGTGGGGGGCAAGGGGGGTTCCTTACCACTCTGCTGGCTTGCGATGGTTTTCTCTTGGTCTGGAACACTGTCAGGTATCTTCTGTGCTTCACCTGACACCACGACAGAGCTGACTGTTCTCTTCAACTGAACGGTATGCGGTAGATACTGGTCCACTCGCACGGCGGGACAGCTTTCTTCTATGGGGGACACCTCCGCCAGGACGCGATGTCGGGTGGAGCCATTCGCCCGGGTGTCCAGACTTAAAAAGCTATCGTGCTCCGCGGTCACCTGGAGGCTCACACCCGACACCCCTGGGGCAGTCAACTCACCCTTGTCGTCGGTAGCTGGTACTGATCCCACGCCTGGGACCGATGGTACCTCTGTAGGCCGGACTGGCCGTTGTAGGGCACACGGGCCCACAGCACCTGAATACACTGTAACTGAAGTAGGTGATTCTTTGGCCCCAACTTCACTGGTGTGGTCCGCCGGCTGGCGCATAACCACGAATGGCTGGCGGCTGAATTCACTGAAAGAAGATGGGGGTACAGACACCTTACCCTGTGATTCCTCTGTCTCACTGCTGGGGTGGTTCGCCGGTAGGCGCATCGCCACCGATGGTTCGTCCTTTTCCGTAGCTGGCTGGGCCTCAGTCCTTCCCTCTTGGTTGCAACGGGGGACTAGGGCAGCCTTGTCTGTCAGCTCCTCCACCTCCGTGGTTGAGGTAGAGCAAGTAACAGCATCTTCATCTCTGTGTTCTGCCATCTGAGATTCCTGCTTGGGATCTGGGACTGTAGACTGCAGCAGCACAGGCTTTAGAAACTGT
>CM071572.1:77418963-77436978 GCA_036426205.1 Ascaphus truei
ACACATACCCTATACAATCCGGGCAGACACATACCCTGATACACATCCGGGGCAGGCACACATACCCTGAGTACACATCCGGGGCAGGCACACACATACCTGACATCGGACTGATCCCGGGCAGGCAAACATACCTGATACACATCCGGGGCAGGCAAAACCATACCCTGCATACACATCCCGGGGCAGGCACACATACCCTGATACACATCCGGGGCAGGCACACATACCTGATACACATCGGGGCAGGCACAGATACCTCTAACACATCGAGGCAGGCACAACTACCTGATACCATCGGGCAGGCACACCAATACACTGATACACATCGAGCGCACCAACATCCTGATACAATCCGGCAGGCACACATACCTGATAACATCGGAGGAACATCCTGATACACATCCGGGGCAGGCACACATACACTGATACACATCCCAGGCAGGCACACATACATGACATCCCCAGGCAGGCACAATCCCTGATACACATCCGGGCAGGCACACATACATGATACCATCGGCAGCACAATACACTGATACACATCGGCAGGCACACATACTGATACACATCCCGGGCCACAACACTGATACACATCCCAGGCAGGCACCATACACTGATACACATCCAGGGCAGCACACATATACTGATACACACCCCGGCGGCACTACCCTGAAACAATCCGGCAGGCACACATACACGATACACACCCGGGCAGGCCACATACCCTGATAAACCATCCCGGGAGGCACACATACCTGATACAGATCCGGGCAGGCACATACCCTGATACAGTCCAGAGGACACATCCCTGATACAGATCCGGCAGGCGTCACATACCCTGATACGATCCAGGCAGCACAAAGATGTACACATCCGGCAGCACTGTCACGTTTGTTCTCTCCACAAAACCTGGGTAGACGCGTGGCTGAGGTGGGGCTTTAAAGCACGACCTAGACCGGCGGCTGTCTGGATGCGAGTTGTAGTCGTACATAGAGAGTCGGATGAGAAGGACACGTCAGTGGACAAGCCAGGGTCAGGACTGGAGACATCAGGGTAAACATTGTTCAAGCAGGAGTTCGGCACACAGGTAATAGAATTTCCCCGCTTCAGCTTAGGAGCGTGAGCGCGGGGCGTGAGGTTCTGCGCGTGCGGCGACCATGGCATGGTACTGGTCCTCAGGAAGGGATACTCAGACCGGAGTGGGCAACACCGCCAGGCAGCACTGATAAACCAGTGCTTCAGCGCAAGAGTCCAGGTGGGCGTGCAAGGAGAGAGAGAGTACAGACCTCAGGACTCGTAGAAAACGTGACCTCTTCAAGGGAAGGACGGCAGGCCTCAGAAACTGGAAGCTGAAGTACGCACTGAAATCCTCCGCTTCAGCACAGGAACCCGAACACGCTTCTGCAATGGAGAATGAGCAGCAGGCCACAGGAACCAGTAGATAGGCCTTGCTGTAGAGGATAGCGAACTCAGGAAACGAGGAGCTGAAGTCAACACTGGAGGCCCTCCGCTTCAGCACAGGAGACAGGAACAGGCCGATGCATGCGACACTAGCAGCCGGCCTCAGGAACAGGGATCTGAAGTTAACATGAAGAGTACTTCGCTTCAGCACAGGAGACAGGAACAGACCTGTGCGTTAACTAGGAATAGACCTAGAGAGATTAATACACAACAGAGCCAAGCCTTAGGCTTGTGGCAGAACAATTGTGAACATCCAGGAAAGACTATGCTCGCACGGGAGCATTATGGGAAGGCTGTCTTTAAAGGTCAGTGAACCAATAGCAGAAGGGCGTGTGACCAGCATTGCTTTATGATTGAACCCGGGTGAAGCTGCAGTAAATATCAGGAGCAGTGTTCCAGGGCTGCACAGGTCTGTAAGGCAAGGTAAGCAGTAAACTGAGGTGTGGATTCCTTACAGGCACACATACATTGATACACATCTGGGCAGGCACACATACCCTGATACACACCCGTGCAGGCACACATACCCTGATACACATCCAGGGCAGGCACACATACACTGATACACATCCGGGGCAGGCACACATACCCTGATACAGATCCGGGGCAGGCACAACATACCCTGAGACACATCCGGTGCAGGCACACACATACCCCTGATATACAGATCCGGGGCAGGCACACATACCCTGATACACATCCGGGCAGGACACACATACACGATACACATCCGGGGCAGGCACACTACCCTGGACTAACACATCCGGGGCAGGCACACATACCCTGATACACATCGGGCAGGCACACATACAACTATACCCTCAGGCAGGCACACATACACTGAAACATCCGGGCGGCACACAGTACCCGATACACATCCAGGCAGGCACCACATACACTGATACACATACCGGGCAGCACACATAACACGATACACATCCGGGGCAGGCACACTACACTGAATACATCAGGGCAGGCACACATACATGATACCACCGGGCAGGCACCACACTACACTGATAACACATCCGGGGCTAGGCACACATACACATGATACACATCCGGGAGGCACACATACCTGTACACACCGGGCAGGACCACTACAGATACACATCCGGGTAGAGGCACACATACACTGATACCACATCCGGGCAGGCACACATACACTGATACACATCCCGACCTGTAGGCAGGCACTAATACACTGATTACACATCCCAGGGGGCAGGCACACATACCTGATACACATCCGGGGCAGGCACACAACATTATACACACCTGGGCAGGACACATACACTGATACACTGGTAGGAACAATACACTATATACACACCGGGCAGGCACACATACACTGATACACACCGGGGGCAGGCACACATACAACTGATAAAAACATCGGGTAGGCACACATTACACTGATACACATCCGGGGGCAGGGCAACATACACTTGTGGAACAGCGAGGAGGCACACATACACTGATACACATCCGGGTAGGCACACATACACTGATACACATCCGGGGCAGGCACACATACACTTATACACATCCGGGCAGGCACACATACACTGATACACATCCGGGGCAGGCACACATACACCAAGACCACAGATCAAACTGACTCAGATACACACACATTCACTGATAAACACAGAGCAGACTGATCCAGATGCACACACTAATACACTAATACACACAGAGTAGACTGAGGGTATCTCTGCAGCCGCACGTACACACAGCCTTGAACATGGGACATTCAGCCAGTCTCCTGAGTCTAGCCAAGATTTCCCGCGTCTCCCGGTCATTCCAGGAGACTAATGCCAGGTGGGCCAGCCTCATTCTGTAAGTCCAGATAAATAAAGCCACGCCTCATACTCCCACTGTAAAGATACTTGCAGAATAGTCATTGGTCCAAGTTGTGATATTCATTGTCTTGATTGCCTCTCAGATGGACGGTCACCTTAGCATGATGCATGCTCACATCTTCGGAGCGTATTATGGACTGTCCGTTTCCTGGTTTCTCCACAAGCCTTCTCCAAGTCACAATGCTGCCCACGAGAAAGAGAAATCGGAAACTACGTCAGAGCTGTTTTCAATGCTGGGTAAGAGCGACAAACTCAAGAGGTGATCAATTAAGACAGGGGTGCTCAACTCCAGTGCTCAAAGGCCACCAAACAGGTCAGGTTTCAGGAGATCACTGCTTTCAGCACAGGGGGCTCAGTCTTCGACTGAGCAACTGACTTGAGCCAACGTGCTGACGCAGGGATATCCTGAAAACCTGACCTGTTGGTGGCCATCTCTGGTCTGAGGGTTTTCAGTTAGTCCAGGGATAGCCAACTCCAGTCCTCAAGGGCCACCAACAGGTCAGGTGTTAAGGATATCCCTGCTTCAGCACAGGTGGCTCAATCGCCGACTCCCCCTCGTCCGTTCCTCTCTTGCATTTTATAGAATATCACGGGAATACTTCATTGGTCAGTATTTCCGTGGTTGCATCTGCTCACAGAATTTTTAAAGACGAAACAAAATCTCTGGTGAACATAACACTTTGGAAAAACATGCAGACATACAAATACCTTAATACATTTATATGCAAATGGAGAATTCGATTTACCCCCCTTTTATCACTCCATTGTAATTGCTTGGCTTGGAAGTGAGAATAGATTGTAATATGGTAATATTTTACTGATTGATCTTCCCCAGGGACCCTGTTTTTGTGGACGTTCTGGCCTTCTTATAATTCCTTGTTGCTTCACGATGAAATAGAACGGAAAAATGCTGTGTACAACACTTATTACGCCATCGCCGTCAGCACAGTCACTGCGTTTTCAGTATCCGTGCTCAGCAATCAGAAGGGAAGACTCGAAATGGTAAGAGTTACCTTGCTCAACTGACCAAACTGCAGCGGTACCGGGGGGGTGGGGGAGGGGGGGGGGGGTTGAGGCGGGAGGATCACGTGATCAGTTCCGGGTACCGGGGGGTGGGGTGGGGCGGGAGGATCATGTGATCAGTTCCGGGTACCGGGGAGTGGGGGGGGGGGGGGGGGCGGGAGGATCACGTGATCAGTTCCGGGTACCGGGGGGTGGGGCGTACCACTATTTACTATTATTTTTTTTTTACAAACCCACTTTTTTGTGTACAATTTTTTTTTAACATTTTAGTAAACCCTTTTAGTGCCTGTGGGTCACGCCACCTCCCTGGCCGCGGACACCTACGGTTGGATCACGTGATCAGTTCTGGGTACCGGAGGCCGGGAGTGACGGGGAGTGCGGTACGCCATCCAGCGCCGGATGCGTACAGGTCCGGGGAAAAAAAAACAAGCAAAAGGCACGATGTTAGGTGCACGTCCCGAGGGTCCCTGGGGTGGCACCTTTCTTCGCGTACACCCTAAGTCATCAGGGCACTGAAGGGGTTAATTTTTAAAAGGGTAAAAACTCTTTTATATACGGAACGCAGGGAAAACTGAATAGTATAAAATATCATAGTCAAGGGCTTCTTCATTAAAAGGGAATACATAATAATAATAATAATAATAATAATAATAATAATAATAATAATAATAATAATAATAATAATATATGTATATATTTACATAGTAGATGAGGTTGAAAAAAGACATATGTCCATCAAGTTCAACCCATGCTAAATTGAGAAGACCGATAGTTTATCCTATATTTGTACTTACAGTATATTGATCCAGAGGAAGGCAAACAAAAACTCCAGTGAAATATCATCTAATGATATCTCATATGGGGAAAAGCAGAAAACAATATATTTTTGAACAAATCTATTGTATCTGCCATCACAGTCTCCATGAGTAATGAATCCCACGCTGTAACTGCCCTTACTGTAAAGAACCCTTTCCTTTGCTGCTGGTGAAATCTTCTTTCCTCCAACTGTAAGGGACTGAGTCCTTTGTACTGCCCGTGGGATGAATAGTTCTTTTAAAAGCTCCTTGTACTGTCCCCGAATATATTTGTAGATAGTTATCAAATCCCCTCTTAGACGCCTCTTTTCTAATGTAAACAAATATAATTTAGCTAGCCTCTTCTTATAAATCAGATTATCCATCCCCTTTATTAATTTGGTGGCTCTTCTCTGCACTTTCTCTAGTTCCATAATGTCTTTTTTTTGATGGCGTATATTCTTTCTTTTCAGGGAATGTGGAATTATTATTCATTGAACCCCTTGGGTGCAATGCATTCCTGGCCCCATCAGGACTCAAGGTTAAATCTTAAACTTTAATAATAAATACCAATACAGCTACTAGGACTTCAAAATGAGAACACAAGACGCTCACTTATATGTAACTTTTGTTTTAAATGACACTCTCATTGCCCACAATGCATTGCAAAATGTAGCTATCTCTTGCAGCAAATGGCTTACACTATATAGCAATATTCTATGCTAAAATGTGTGTGTGTATATGTGTGTGTGTATGTAGATAGATAGATATAGACAGGGCGTCTCTGGAGCGGTTCCCGCTTCATTTCAGCTCCGGGGACCCCCTGCTTCCGAGGATGCTTGCTTCTGTAGGCACTTCCGGTACCTCCATGGAGGTTTAAATCTCTGCATCACATAGGCCAGTAGGAAGCCGCCACAGGCTCCTATGCCTCGTGAGATTTAAGCCTCCATATTGTTCACCCGGCCAGGAATATTACCGGCGCCCCCCACGGAGGTCAGTATCTCGGGAAGCATGGGGGTTCCCGGAGCTGAAATTAACACGGTCCAGCTCGGGAGACCCCCTGCTTGTGATGTCATGTATGATGACATGAGCAAGGCAATGGGGGGGGAGGGGGGGGAGGTGGGATTAAGGGTGTGTGTTACCTTAACTCGAAATTTCCAGACTTTTGATGGGTTTGTTTACAAATTTTAAGTACACTTTAACAATATTTTTCCCGTTGAATATATATGTATGTGTATTTGTCTATATGTATGGTGTGTTTGTGTATAAGCGTATATATGTATGGTAATAAAACAGCCTATGTGTCTGTCAGAGCCATAGCTCGAAGACCATGAAACCTATATACAGTATATACAATACAATCCTTCCGAATTTGGTTAAAATGAGTCCAGTTTTGAAAGGTTCAGTCCTCCATCTTAATCCAAAATGGCATCCAATTGTATCCAAACATAGACAAAAACCTGCTCCTTGGTCTCAGGAACCATCATGCAAAATTTGTTTCCAATATCTTAAAGCACCAGTCCAAGCTGCTGTTTTTCCCCCTTTAATATGTGCATCAATACAATCCACACAAGGATAAGTGATTAGCTAAGTTGTCCGTTGGTCCGTTCTCTTGTGATCGTTCGGCGAAGATTAGGCTCGGGGGGTTCACTAAATGTCTGTCAATGCAGCAGAAGAGGACCAAAGATGCAAATTTCTGTGGGGAAGATCATGTAATCAGGCAGTCACTAGATTCCATTGGTGCACTGCTAGAAAGAGGTCAGGGCTCAAAAAGGTGTGTGCCAGAGCCTGTTTCAGAAGAGGAAGGGGGTGTGACTTTGTAAATGGTTGCTATAGAAACAAAAAAATACTTGTTACATTACAATACATTAAAAATGTAATTCAGAGTTGTTTAAAAAAAACGCTATAAGTATTTTCTCATAATACAGAACTGATTTATAAAAAAAAAACACATGTAGGATATTGCTTGGTCTGCAGCTTTAAGAGGTGTCCAAATGCACAGCGAACAGACAGACAAATTTCCAAAATATATAGTAGCAGAGGGAAAGAAAAAGGAGAGAAAAGAAGCCATGCATGATCTGTAAAGAGCGGGGAGAAGGAAAGGCACAGGCCTGCCAGTGTGGAAGGCTCCCCCATTCACCTTAAGCACAGGAAAAGAAAGATATTATTATAAAGTCTTATGGTCAGCGAGTCCGCGTGACACAGGGACAGGTTAGTGTTGGTGAATGCTGATAACGGTGCAACAATCATTAATTCACCCATGTGTTGGTCCTGCATTATCAGACCTCACGGTAGCAAGACGAAACAGAATATGGTATATATATATATACACTTAAAGTGAGTGTCCTTAATACCAGCTCCCTACCTGTACCGAAGCTGTGCGCAAGCGGGGAGACTATAGAGCCTATTACAAATGTGTTATTTACATCAGTTATGCACGTATATGATGATTGCAGTACAGTACATGCATCAATAAGTGGGAAAAAAGGTTGTGCTTCCCTTTAAGTACATTTTCGCTTTACATACATAGTTACATAGTTACATAGTAGATGAGGTTGAAAAAAGACGTACGTCCATCAAGTTCAACCTATGCTAAATTTAGACAACAGATACTTTATCCTATATCTATACTTACTTATTGATCCAGAGGAAAGCAAACAAAAAACCCCATTAAGGGGAAAAATTAATTCCTTCCTGACTCCAAGAATTGGCAATCGGATTAATCCCTGGATCAACATCCTTCCCATGTATACTTTATCCCTGTATACCTTTCCCATATAAAAAGATGTCCAACCTTTTTTTGAACAAATCTATTGTATCTGCCATCACAGTCTCCATGGTTAATGAATTCCACATTTTAACTGCCCTTACTGTAAAGAACCCTTTCCTTTGTTGCTGGTGAAATTTCCTTTCCTCCAACCTTAAGGGATGGCCCCAAGTCCTTTGTACTGCCGTTGGGATGAATAGTTCTTTTGAAAGCTCCTTGTATTGTCCCTGAATATATTTGTATATAGTTATCATATCCCCTCTTAGACGCCTCTTTTCTAATGTAAATAAATCTAATTTAGCTAGCCTCTCCTCATAAGTTAGAATGTCCATCCCCTTTATTAATTTGGTGGCTCTTCTCTGCACTCTCTCTAGTTCCATAATGTCTTTTCTTAGGATTGGTGCCCAAAATTGTACTCCATATTCAAGGTGTGGCCTTACTAATACTTTGTAAAGGGGCATAATTATGTTTACTTCCCTTCCATCCATTGCCCGTTTGATGCAAGATAAGATCTTGTTTGCCTTTGCAGCTACTGCATGACATTTGGCACTATTGCTAAGCCTGCTGTCTACAAGCACTCCTAAATCCTTCTCCATCAAGGATTCCCCCAATATATCTCCATTTAATTTGTACGTCGCCTTTTTATTCTTGCATCCCAAATGCATAACCTTACATTTATCTGTATTATACCTCATTTGCCATTTACCTGCCCACGTTTCCAGTCTCTCCAAGTCCTTCTGAAGAGAAATTACATCCTGCTCTGATTCTATTACCTTACACAATTTAGTATCATCAGCAAAGATGGAGACTTTGCTCTCGATCCCAACCTCAAGGTCATTAATAAACAAGTTAAAAAGCAGGGGTCCCAGTACCGATCCCTGAGGTACTCCACTCACGACTTTAGCCCAACCTGAAAAAGTTCCCAAAGCCAGGGGATGGCTTATCTTATATCCCAAAGCCAGGGGATGGCTCTTTTCTTATTTATATCCCAAGGTATAGTGAAGGCTATGTCACGATCTTATCGCGGAACATAACAGACACAGTTCTAGAGTGGTGTCACGGAACACACAGCAAACAGGTTAAAACAAGCGTGAACCAATGAAAACGTTTAAAAACAATTACGTACACGTTGTCGGTTGTGGAGGTGGAGAAACCAGTGCACCATCTCAGCCAGCGTCACGTTGATTTAAATCAGGGGTGGCCAACTCCAGTCCTCCAAGGGTCACCAACAGGTCAGGTATCAGGGGTATCCCTGCTTCAGCACAGGTTTGGAATTGGAATTGGCCACCCCCCGATTTCAATGTCTCCACATGTATTTTTAAACATGCTAAGAATATATATATATATTTAAAGGTGTACCCACTAACTAACGGTGAAATAGGACTGTGAAAAGTTACACTAGATTGGGAATAATTGAAATTAAAAGCCCCAGAGGTGTTCAGTTGTATAATTATAGAGCTCACGGTGTAACACGACAGTGAAATGACCTAATTTGCAGGTTTTTTTTTAAAAAAAATTAACGTGTGATGACAGCAGATTTGGTAAAAAAAAAAACCTTTCTGGGAATATTCGTGTGGAATTGCTCACTCTTTTCCTGTCTGTTTTTAGCAATAATAATGATCATACCTCACCACTCACTCCGCGGGTTGGGGATAACTGGCAGTGATCGAAGTCACTTTTCTTAATCTCTAGCGTCTGAGGTTACCATGGTAACCTTTAGATGAAACTGCTGACAGCTCCATTTTATCTTCCCGGACACTTAATATTTCAATCGCATATAGCTCCTGAACGGAGCACCGGATTTTAAAAACAAAAACAGCATTTTAAAGGTCAAGAAGAGATCTATTATACAGGAGAAAAAATGTAGGCAGCTGCACTTTGGCACCATACTGCACGTGTGGCTAAGAGACCAGTTTTTTACTAGCCCACACATGGAGTACCCAGAAAACCTGTTCTGCTTTGCTGTTGGCATCAGATCTGCAGAACATTTGCCCACATTCACAAGTCTGGCAAACTGTGACTATTCACGACCCACAGAAAGAGAAAAAAAACTCCACTACCCCCCCACAAAATCTACCATGTTCTTCCAACATCACCAGCCAAGTAGAAGAAGTGTAAATAGGCAGACGAGACAGGCCGAGGGACCCGATCCCAATCCTAGAGTCCTTTATCTCCGCTCGCCTCGGGCGGCGACAATAGATTACAAGCTCTTTGGAGCAGAGTTTCATTGTACATGCAAAAAAACTAGTGTACTGCGCCACCTACCCTGCCAGAGCTATGTAAGAAAAACATGGTACGGCAGCAGTTTAAAAAAAAAAAGGGTCTTTATTATATTATTATTATTATATTACAGTATTATTATTATTATATTACATTATTATTATTATAGTGGGGCCCGATTTTCATATATCTGCAGTCACCAGGCACACTGATCTTGGTTACACTGAAATGACAAGCATAGCATGTTCTCCACCATGTGATCCATCACGCTGCAGAGCACTTTACTTATCAGCTTCTGAAACATATTGTGATTTGGCCTATAGATGGTTTACATCAGCTGTAATTTGGCGCCCTGTTCTTTCCTGCTCTGTAATTGCCAGCGAGACATCAGGGCCAGGCGGAAATCAGTAGGGTTTATCTTGTCTCTGTGTATCCTAATAAGCTTAATATGAGTAAGCAGGTTTGTGGAAACATGAAGGGCTGCATTTGGTAGGGCAATGCTCAGCTACGAGGCATTCGTGTGCCTTATTCCTTAGCCCTGTTTAGGCAATCTGGCCCAAAGGGACCTTCTGCTTAATGTTGGCGAAATGCAATTTCTTTTGATTTAAAAAAAAAAAAAAATGATTATTTTTAATAATCTTGTTTTTTATGCTTAACAAAGCCCTTCGCTGCCAGAATGGCCGGGTAATGCACTGCAAACCGGGCAGTGAAAGGGTTACATCCGCAATATACACCATTCAGTCCTATACACTAATATCCTATTTTCCTATTTATTGTGTGTCAAATTTTCAGTGCTGAAAAGTAAAATGCGCGTCGTAAGTCGGCCGCCATGTGCAATACCTGATTTATACAGTTTAAATTAAAACTGAATGATGTGTATTTTTTATTTTTATCTATAATTAGTGTTAGTAAATGTAAATTATTAGGGTATAATATAATAGATAATAGCCATGCTGTGAATATAATACATTTTGTTAACTATATAATGAAACATCCGCGCCGCGTCAAGTACATTTTTGGACTGTCGCGCACCACTTTAATACTGCGCGGACGCTATTAATAGACTTTGTAGGGTTTACGCAAAGTCGAACTTGGCGGGACATTTTGGCACGTTCTGCTTTGTGTTGGCGCACTTCTATAGTATGTGTGGAAACGGCAGACATTTTTAAAGTGGGAATCAGAATCATTGCCTTACAGTACAACCTGTAGTTGTAGGGGTGGAAAAAAAACATAAAGACCACTATAGGGTAATAATGTCTGGACTGGTAGGGCAAAGACTAAGGCTAAGTCCCCGCTAGAGATGAAGAGTGGAAAAGAGTCTTGTGCAGTGATTTCTTCTTACATGGAATACCTCAGAGAAGGGAACAAGAGATAAACAAAAACACCGCAATAGTGTATTATCTTTGAGTCAACAAAGACGGTATGGGACAAGATACAAAGAGCATTTATTGGTTAAAACAATTGTAACCTCAATTGACATAAAACATATGTATAGTTAATAAACAGTTGACTTTTCTCCTGCTATACGAGGAAATAGTTCTCCTGCAGAATAAGAAATGCGCTTCCAAGCGCTTGTGCTTAAGGAAGCTTCGTTGCTCCGCCGTTTAGTAAAACTGAAATCCTACTCACCGTCCATGAGTAGGACATGTACAGTGGTTCGGGGTCTTTTGCCGGGGATAGCCGCTTGCTGTGTGGTGTAGAACGTCCTTGAGTGCGGGGAGATGTCTTGCGGTCCTCGTGGTCTGCTACCAACAGAGTAGTTTCTAACTGTCTCCTCCCGCTGACGTCACCATCTGGTGTGCACAGCTACGGGGTCCCTGGATGGCCAAAAACCTTCCTACGCGTTTCGAAACTCCTCAATACTGGGTTTCTTCGTCAGGGATCAACCTGGACCGCTAGTTACTGCACTAGGGTCACAAAGGGTCACAGTCACTGCACTAGGGTCACAAAGTGTTCCTACAATCCCTTATGCAGGACAATACAACTTCCCAACAACTTCCCACAGCTGCTGGAACACACTGTAACTAACTGTGTTGTGCCTTATATACTTCAGGAGGCAGGCGCATCCCTGATGTCACTATCCAGGGACTCAGAGCATACAGCCACTCCCCTCCATACATAGGGCACCTCACCATGGTGTGAGGGAAAACCTCCATAACTACTGCTGGCATACCTGTACTTACCAGGACTTACTGCCAACAGAGAGGAAAGTAATATACCATTATAATGCATGGCTATATATGCATTGCACAGAGTGTATTTATACTGTAAACCTGCAATCATGATGAAATCGTTGTCTTTTACCTGCTACAGTGCGTTGATTACTTGTTTTTTTTTCTTCATGTACACTATTCTCAGCCAGTGGTTTTCAACCTGTGTTCGCCTAAATCTCAACAAAGGACAAGCAGAATTGTCCTAGCTCAGGCCTCATTCTCTGTAATATAAACTTAGCATGGAAACAAAATACATGCATATTTATTAAGGTCACAGGGAACATGGCAGCACACAGAGCAAAAACATGAAGTCCATCACTTGGGTGGATACTGCTACATTATGTTACTGACATTCAAACTTTTTTAATATTATAAATTTAAAAAAAAAAGTGATTTCCTTGCATGGAAACATTTCGTTTTTATTCATTTGGAGGTAGCTGCTTGTAAAGTACTACTCCCCCATTCCAAAAAAAAAAGGCTAAAAAACATGATTTAGACAACATAATTGTCCAACTTGTTTTGCTTGTTTCTTAACACTTGTACAACACAATGCATTATGGGCCAGAGTGACAGCGCTATGCACCTCCAGCATCCTTTCTCACGCATGTTGACCACGTTATGCTGTTGCTCAATGGTAAGTGACATGTTCTCAAAACCACACTGGTCATCAAAAGCCAATGAATTCCTCAGACGTGTGGGCCTGCCGGTGTACTTCTGCTTTCCGACGCACACATCAGACGGGGCGTCGTTTCAACAACTTTAGGTGTCTGACTGTCTAGAAGCTTGTTTTTTTTTTTTAATCCTTCACTACATTTGTGGGCTATTTTTCTCAACACTTCTCAGCATTGGTGGCTTTTCTTAGTGGTTTTACTTACAGAAGGAGCGTCTTCCGAGACGGGAGGAATTAACTCGATGAGTTTTTGCAGCGTTGTTAATTGGATGTTGCCGTAATACGCAGAATTTTGTGACGAGCTAAGAGTCAGGCGCTCATATTCAGTGCGCTGGGAGGTCACCAGACAAGATGTGTGTCCCATTCCATTGGGTGGAGCTGATCTCATCTCCAGCATTGGGAAGCGGGCCAAAGTCAGAGAACTCAGTCATGCAACGCCGTCTCCATACTAGCCAACTAATGATCCAAGCTGGTTCTTCTTCAGGTCTAACTTGACAAGGCCAAGTTATGTCGAACATACCAGTAAATGGGAATACAAAAAAACAGGACTGGATCTTTTTCACACTGGTGACCTGGAGTCACTTGGCAAGTCTATAGGCTGTACGGTGTGTTCCGGTGCAGAAAGGGGTCTTCCAGCAGAAGACGGCTTTTGGCTCTTTGTACGACTCCACTAAAAAGATGGGCTTATGTGTATGTCACACAGACATGGGTTAGACCACCTAGTCTGCTTTTTCACACCCCCCACCACAGCTTGCAGCCTCCCACACTTCCTTCCTCTTGCATTCCGTTTACAAAGGTCATTTCATCTATTGTTGACAATCCCTTTAATTTCCACTATCACTTACCCCGGCTTAGGCTGATGCCCCACTGCACCCGCCTGCACGCTCACCTTGCGACCTGGTGGCACGTGCAGAGCGCTATACCGTGGTCTGCAGGCGTCGTTCTGAGGTGCAGGGGGCGTGGCCAAAATGGGCTGTGTGGGCGTGGCCATGATGAGAAGGCGGGGCTACGACGCCGGCTAAACTAAAAAAAAAACATGAGCCCCTGCCCCCCCGCCCCCACACACAGACACACAGACACACACAGCTCAGCAGACTTCTCCCCCCTCCACCCCCCCACCTCTCGCGCTCTACCCCGCCTCTCTGATTGGCTCCCTGCCACACCACATGACGCGTCGCTGCTCGGGATCACAAACTGGTTGTAGCCCCCTGCCGGCTGACACGTCGCAGTGCGCAGTGAGCCTGGGAGCGCGGAGGGACCGGGGACAGCCAGGGAGCAGGTAGAGGGCTGGTGAGAGGCGCGCGGCCGCGCGCGCCGCCGGCTGCACTGGGGACCTAGCCTTAGTAAGTATTAGGGATTTACGAACACGGGAGGCCGCTGCTAATAAATGATATAGTGAGATTATTCTACCAGTAGCATTGTTAATGGAGTGTAGGGGTTGCAGTAGTCAAGGCGGGAAAGGGTGACGGTAAACATAGAAGATTTGGCCGCACAAAAAGAGGAAAAGGACGTTTCTACCAATGTTAAGGTAGAAGAAGCTACAAGATTTAGCCGGTGTTTGATTTCGGCAGAAGTAGAGTCAAAAGGAGTATTTTAAAAATTGCAGTGGCGGCTACATTTCAAGGTCCCTGCAGACATTTTTGGATATCAATATTGATACAAAAATAGTAAAGGACTAGATCATTTAACAATGAAGCTGAAAAGGTGCTGCCATTTCTAGCAAGTTTCTGAATCCGATAAATACAATATCAAATTCAGGGGGAAAAAATCTTGCTACATGCAACTTATAAGCGGTTAAAGAAACACAGCAAAACCTTAAAAGTATAGGGTAACCTACAAAAGCCTTCAAACCCCTTATCTGTGTTTTTCTTTCTACGAAACCTCGTATGGTTAAACTAAACCAATGCGCTCCTTTTAACTTTACCGATATGCATTCTTGTGTAACAGGCGTGCTCCCTAACTGCGCTGTTGTTTGCAAAGGGTCCTGACCAGAAAAATGATATGATGGAAACGATGAAGAAAAATATATGAAATTAACCCTTTTGATGCACCTGGCACATCAGGGGCAATTGTTTTATATATACTGTATATATCTTTTATTTCATATAGCACATTTCTCCCAATGGGACTCAAAGCGCTTCACAATATAATGCGTGGTAAACAGCATTGTTTGCAGACACAGTCCCTGTCAAAATGAGTTTACACTCTATGTTTTTGGTGCCTGAGGCACAGGGAGATAAAGTGACTTGCCCAAGGTCACAAGCTGCCGACACCGGGAATTGAACCAGGTTCCCCTGCTTCACACTCAGTGTCGTTGTTTGCAGAGTCTGTGTCTTTACTTGCTGAGCCTTCATCTCTCTTTGTACCATATTAGCAGCCATCAGATTAAAAGAACTTTATAGTCTGAAGTTCTTTGCTCCAATCTTTGCTTCACGTGTACCAGCTGAACTGTCGAAGGTAGTGAATGTTTCTGGCTTATAACAATCTGCAAAATCACTGATATGTAACCTTCCTCAGGGGTTTGAGGAAGCTCACATATCTGAGTGAAACGCGTCGGGTGGGATTCTCTGCACGCCTACGGTCGCCCCTCTACTCATACAAGTGAAAGCCGCAACCAGAGCCCTCCTGATCCTCCTCTCTGGTGACGCCAGCTACCCAAAAACGCGAATACGGATCAATTGGAAGTTCACAGTATACAAACGTCCTAAAAGAGAACACCAAGACGTGACACTATATTGAAAAGGCCTGGTTTTTTTCTGGCACCACGTGAGTGGGCAGTTTATATATTGTTTGAGCACAAACTATCACCGTTAGCATCTTTGCGCTATGTATATCTTTCTCCCTTTTTTATGGTCCTGGAGAGGCTTGCCTTTAGAAGTTTTTGCTGTCTTGCCATATCAGATGTTTGGAAGCATCTTCCGAAAGATCCGCATTTCTCCTCCGGGGTGTCACTTTTTATTTTATTTTGTATCAATTCCCTATCCAAGACTTTATATTTACCAAAGTGCACTTTTTTTTTTTTTTACTGACTGAATTTGTTACATGCACAGTTTTTTTTACTCACTATTATCGGTTCTGTTTGCGCTTGTTTCTTGTCCTATGTACCTTTAAACCATCTGCACCAGATACAGTTTCTTTGCTACAACTGTGCCCTGAAAAATGGTGCAATGTGTTAAAGCAGCAGTCCAATCTGCGTTTTTTTAATTAAATTTTTTTTTGTCTGCTTTAATATGTAAACAAAGGGAGAAGGATAGGGAGTGATCTATGAACCATACTAATTGTAATAATGAATAGTAATTAAACAAATACAATCGATTATTGGGAAATGGGTGCGAACTGTGAACTGAAAAGTGAATCAGTGAAAATGAAGAGTGCAAAATGATTGCACCCCAAAGAAAATTCACTTAGATGCACACCACTAATTTAAAAGTAACTTTTATTATTATTATTATTATATACTTGAAACATATATTACCGAAAGTGTGTGTAATAAAAATAAAAATTAATTAAATCAAATATCCATATGTTTAGGGATAGTCCCATCCCAACTGCTAGTATCATTTACTTATCATTCGAGCTATTTATTGATTTGGTGGGCTTTTTTGGCTCACCCTGGCTGTTTGCACCATTAAACCTCTATCACCTTATTTGAAATTGTATATAGGAGTGTTTATACATGTGAGGAGATCTTGGTGCATGTGTTATTTGATTTAATTCATTTTTATTTTTATTACACCCACTTTCGGTAATATATGTTTTAAGTATATAATAATAAAAGTTACTTTTAAATTAGTGGTGTGCATCTAAGTGAATTTTCTTTGGGGTGCAATCATTTTGCACTCTTCATTTTCACCGCTTTAATATGTGCATCAATACAATCCACACAATGATCAGTAATTAGCTAATTTGCCGATTGATCCGTTCTCCTGTGATGGATCAGCAAAGATTCTGCTCAGGGGGTTCACTAAATGGCTGTCAGAGAACCAAAGATGCAAATTTCTGTGGGGAAGATCATGTGAGCAGGCAGTCACTAGCTACAATTAGTGCACTGCTAGAGAGAGGGCAGGGCTCAAAAAGGGACGTGCCAGAGCCTGTTTCAGAAGAGGAAGGGGATGTCACTTTGTGAATGGTTGCTATAGAAACAAAAAAGGCTTGTTATATTATAATACATTAAAAATGTCTTCTCTTTTATTTTTATAAATACTACAAGTATTTTCTCATAGTACAGAAGTGATTTATTTAAAAAAAAACACACATGTAGGATATTGCTTGGTCTGCAGTTTTAAAGGAGCAATCCATCTTATTTTCATTATTTGGAAATGGTTATGAAGCACGTGGTCCCCGCAGCTGAACCACGTTAATGTCGGCTCCGCGGGTCCCCCTACTTCCCCAGATACTTCTCTCCGTAGCTGCTGCCGGCTACTTCCTGGTTCTTACATTTCCTGCAGCACGGGGGCCAACAGGAAGTCGCGACGGATGGCGGATGAATATTTAAAACTCCATTTTCTTTCCCCGGCAGGGGAATGGTACCTGGAGCAGCATCGCTGGAAGCAGAGGGTCCCTGGTGGGATGGGACCTTTCGGCACGGCCAGCTAGCCACAGCTGATCAGCAGCGAGGGACAGCTAGCTGCCGGCTGTTTCACCGCCAAGGTAAGTGGTTTCAGGGATTAGTGTTAGTATTTGAAGTTAACTTTAAGGGTTTTAGGTTAGGGGTTTTAGGGTAAGGGGCCCAATTGGCGGTTACGGGGTTTTAGGGGTCTGCAAAGGACACGGGGTCATCCCTTAAGGTTGGAGGAAAGGAGATTTCACCAGCAGCAAAGGAAAGGGTTCTTTACAGTAAGTGTGTTTGTGATGGTGCTCAAAAAGTGCTGGGACTATATGGAAGGAGGGGAGTGTTAACTGGGTAATAACAATTATTTACAATGGTACTGTGCCTTTAAGTGGGCATAAGGTACCCTGAAGGTAGGAGTGGGTTGCCAAAGACAGCCCCCTCTTTCCT
>CM071572.1:77443750-77458818 GCA_036426205.1 Ascaphus truei
CATATTTAAGGGGTTACATCTTTACAAACATATTTAAGGGGTTACATCTTTACAAACATATTTAAGGGGTTACATCTTTACAAAAATATTTAAGGGGTTATATATTTACAAACATATTTAAGGGGTTACATATTTACAAAAATATTTAAGGGATTACATATTTACAAACATATTTAAGGGGTTACATCTTTACAAAAATATTTAAGGGGTTATATATTTACAAAAATATTTAAGGGGTTACATCTTTACAAACATATTTAAGGGGTTATATATTTACAAACATATTTGGGGGTTACATCTTTACAAACATATTTAAGGGGTTACATCTTTACAAACATATTTAAGGGGTTACATCTTTACAAAAATATTTAAGGGGTTACATCTTTACAAACATATTTAAGGGGTTACATATTTACAAACATATTTAAGGGGTTACATATTTACAAACATATTTAAGGGGTTACATCTTTACAAACATATTTGGGGGTTACATATTTACAAACATATTTAAGGGGTTACATCTTTACAAACATATTTGGGGGTTACTGTGCAAGGTTGCGTCCCAGCCTTTATTTAAAGAAGCAGCAGCATCAGACCCTGAGAAGAATGGAAGAGGCTTTTGCTGTTCTCTGGACCTTCTTTTTATTAGGGATTCCACATTCAGGTGTACAACAACCAGTTCTCCCAGCGTGATGTCTCCAGCCACAGAATAGCCAGCAATATCTGCATTAGAAAGTTTGCATGTTTAAGGGGTTACATCTGGGTAACTGAGTTTTTTTACAAAAGTAAAACAGTTAGTATTTTTAATAATTATATTTAAGTTACTTCGCAAACACGGGGGTCGTGCCTGAGAAGTAAGTCTGGGCTGACACATTTACGTCTAAACAAAAATAGTATTTTCTTGGTGTAATAGGCACCAAATATATTAAGATTATTTATATGGTTGTAGCATTTGGCAATATAATTGAGCAAGAAACTCTTCCTGCATCACATTTAAGATGACAGGAAAACAACGCAGAAAACCTAACACAAGTGGCACCTTTCTTCATACATACAGTACATGTTCCATCCCTACGCCAACACGTGAACGCGCCTCCTCCTCAATCTCCTCCAGTTGCTCCATAAATCCCCAATATTGTTACCGACAAACGCAGACAAACAGAAAATGGTACACAGAAGAATTATACCTGGGCACTGTCTGTCACAGGCATGTCGCTGCACCATTTGGAACAAAGTAAGCACGTACAGGAGTGATGATATTTAGGAAATTATACCGTGACCCTATTGTGAGCGGAGACTTGGGAGGGGTTTGTTTCTGCTGGCTGCTCCTTTTTGTGTGATTACCATGTTCAACAAGAGTTTGCACAGGCAGGTATTGTGGCAATGTAAATGGATTTTCATCAATTGCCCTATTCAATACGTGACAAACAGCTTAAAGCAGCAGTCCAAGCTGCCATATTTTTTGTTCCCCTTTAATATGTGAATCAATACAATCCACACAATGATAAGTTATTAGCTAAGTTGCAGATTGATCCGTTCTCCTGTGATCGATCGGCATAGATTAGGTTCGGGGGGTTCACTAAATGGCTGTCAGTGCAGCAGAAGAGGACCAAAGATGCAAAGTTCTGTGGGGAAGATCATGTGACCAGGCAGTCACTAGATACAATTGGTGCACTGCTAGGGAGAGGGCAGGACTCACAAAGGGGTGTGTCAAAGCCTGTTTCAGAAGAGGAAAGAGATGTGACTTTGTAAATGGTTGCTATAGAAACAAAAAATGCATGTTACGTTATAATACATTAGAAATGTCATTCAGAATTGTTTTTTTTTTTTAAATGCTACAATTATTTTCTCATACAATAGTATAGAACTGTTTTTTTTTTTTTTTGTTTTTTTTTTTTAAACACATATAGGATATTGCTTGGTCTGCAGCTTTAACGCAAAGTTACCAATGCATTAACTTTCATTCTGGCGTGTGAAAATTAACCACAAGAAAAGAAATGCATCAAGTGAAAAAATAAATTATTTTTTACCCTTTTGCTAATAGATGAAAACAAGAAAGAAGTGTCATACAAATGCCTCCAGCAGAGATGGGGTTAAGAAAATGAGTCTTTTGTTTTATAGAGTAAAATAAAAAGATCACACTAAGGAATACCGTGTGGTTAGTGCAAATAGGTTTTACAGGAAATTCCCACTACTTCAGAGGTAATGTACATACTGTAACTGTTCCCAGAAAGTATTACATTTTTAAACCATTGTTTTAACAGTTTGAGTCGCAGAGACTTTAAATGTTTAAACTGTTTGCCTAATGTAGTGAGATTTGCCATTAACTGACAAATTGAACCCCAACCCTCTCTAATAGTGCGTCTGAGATCAGATGCATTGTAAGGAACCCCAACCCTCTCTAATAGCGCGCCTGAGATCAGATGCATTGTAAGGAACTCCAACCCTCTCTAATAGCGGGTCTGAGATCAGATGCATTGTAAGGAACCCCAACCCTCTCTAATAGCGTGTCCGAGATCAGATGCATTGTAAGGAACCCCAACACTCTCTAATAGCGTGTCCGAAATCAGATGCATTGTAAGGAACCCCAACCCTCTCTAGTAGCGGGTCTGAGATCAGGTGCATTGTAAGGAACCCCAACCCTCTATAATAGCGCGTCTGAGATCAGATGCAGTGTAAGGAACCCCAACCCTCTCTAATAGCACGTCTGAGATCAGATGCATTGTAAGGAGCCCCAACCCTCTCTAATAGCGCGTCTGAGATCAGATGCATTGTAAGGAGCCCCAACCCTCTCTAATAGCGTCTGAGATCAGATGCATTGTAAGGAACCCCAACCCTCTCTAATAGTGTGTCTGTGATTAGATAACAGATGCCTTGTAATTTTCCAATTACCAGAGAATTGCAGGTAACCCTTTGGGGAGGCCCAGGCAACCCAAGGGATTCTAGGAACCAAGTTGAAAAACACTGCTTTACCCTGAACGGTCACAAAATTAGTGCAAAAACGTCTCCATATTTATGAAAGAAAAAGAATCCTATTGAAAGCTATTTGGGGGATAATGTATCAAGGCAAATTTTAAGCAAAGTTGCATATTTTCATCTTGCGTCTCTCAGCGCCAGTGGGAGGATTCACTAAGAACCGATAAGAGATATTGGAGCTTGATTGGCGTAAACCGACACTGACGCAGATCCCTTATCATTGTTTCGGGAATCCCCTTCAACGGGGAATATTCTGTAAGCTCCGATCCGCGCGGTCCGCACTCCATTGTAGTGAACGGGGCTTTCCGTGCAGACCGAACGAATCGGCGTTTTCGAGGCTTATAGAATATGCCCCAACGGATCAGGAGTTTTGCTCCACTTATGAACCATGTGCGTCGGCTGGTGGCTTGGGGAGGGTCAGTAATAGAAGTTAGGAAAAGTTACACAACGCACAGATTATAATGAGCCGAGCAAATTCCTTTAAGTCAATACATTAACCCCCTTGAGGTTTCTCCTTTGATAAACGAGGTGCTATTCTGGCATTTCCTCAGTTATGCAGCCAGAAGACTTAAATAAATAATCCCTACTCCATAATTGCACCAGTTTTGTTGTCGGGGGACGTCGTTAAGCCAGGGCTGCGCCACTCCAGAACTCCTGACCCCCCTGTCATGGAAGACCAGGACTCTTTCATGGGATCAAGCCCCAGACAGGACACCAAAGTCATAAAGGTGTATTTATTCTGGCGAGAGCCAGCGGGCCCAACACCAGATCACAACAGAGCTATACTCACAGTCCCTGGCCCATACAAGGGGAATCCTAGACCGTCTAGGTGCCCAGCGCCACCGAAATGACTTTCCCGGTGCAGCTTCCACTCCGGTGAGGGCTCGGAGCCTGTAGGTAGCGCTGGATGCAATTTGCCAAGCAGCACTTTTGAATATCCCGCGGTAGAGGAGCGCACAGCCTCGTTTTCAGGTCGCTCCGGCGCAACCTCGGAGAGCCCCGCTTAGTTAGTCCATACAACGGAGTCGGCAACCACCCCGCTGCTGAAATCATCTGTCTCTCTTAGGCTGAGTCCCCGGTGCCTGCTGCTGCGATGGCGTGCGCGGAGCACAGAAAGTAGAGGTCCTGGCTCCATAGACAAACATGGAGAATGGGCCTGTGACCAATCACCGCACGGATGCTGGGTGGTGGGCCAATCACAAGACAAGGGCTCATCTGTGTTGGCCAATCGGACCAGGGAGCGTGACGGAGAGGCTGCAGCAAAGAGGGCGGGATTTACAAATCAGCCAATAGGAGCAGCGCTAACCTCCTACTGTCCTCAGTGCCGACTCGCTATCTCTTGAGGAGATAGGCACCTCTCTGTCTGGGCAGACAATGGTCCTGCTTAGCAAACCAATGGCTCTCAGACAGGAGTACTGCCCTTCCCCACTATCCATTGTCCACAACCTCCTTGTGTTACCCTCTGCACCCGGGTCCCTGGGCATGCAGGCTGAATAAATGTGTTACCAGTCTAGCATATCCAGGGCATCCAGAACACAAACTTATACAGCAACACCAATATGTTCAACAATAATAAAGGTTACAGTCAGGGCTGGCCTGTACATTCATCCAGACGATGCGGCGAGGGCTGGGGTTTTCCTTTATTAGCCGAGCCACATTGCTCTTATCATCACACACCCCCAAGAGGTCAGCTTTTAATGATACCGCTGATTCAGCACAGGTGTCTCAATCAGTAGCGCAGTCAAAGACTGAGCTACTGATCGAACCACCAGTGCTGAAGAAGAGATATCTTGAAAACCTGTCCTGTTGGGAGATCTTGAGGAGTGGAGTTGAGTACCCCTGCATTAAGGAACCACAAACGTTCCTCAGTTTTGCATGCAACAGAAACATAGAAACATTGGCCCTTATTCTTATTATTTGAAGTGAATTGGACTTTCTATGCGATCCCACCGGATCGGCAGTCTCTGGGCTTACAGAATGGGGACCATAGAATTTATTGGCAGGTCAGAACCACTTAGCCCAAATTGACTGTCCATTACCCAGCCTGTTGTAAAACCTTACACCTTATTAGATCCTTAGGGCCTCATGCAGAGAGCAGCACTATTATAAATCTCGCCATTTTCCGGAGAAAATCGCGCTAAAAACAGCTGAAAATGGCGAGCTAGGGAAAACGCGCCATTTTTTTTTTCTATTTCAAAATCTCGCCGCGCGGCTGGCGATAAACTACATCTCGCCAGTCTGAAAAGTATCCGAATTCAGAAAGGCCCGCTCGCCATCTAGCGGCTGTTTTTGGCGCGATTTTCGTCAATTTTCTCCGCCAACTAAAGTTGGCAAAAAGCAGGAGCTCGCCGGCTATAGGGGGAAAAAAAAATGCGCGATTTTTTTTCTTCCCTTTCAGCTGCGCGCATCTCCTCATTTACAATTCTCCACATGCAGTAATGCTAAAAATAGCGGATTTCGCCCATTTCTGCATATGGAGAATAAAACTCTCCATTAAACCTACTTTTTATTCCCCTCTCCAATTTTAAAAAGCGCTGCTCTCTGCATAGGCCCCTTGATGATCATTTCAAGAAAAAAAAAACCTGAAATGAATAACAATAAATCCTAAAATAATGTAAAAATAATACCCACCGAATAATAATACAAACGCCGTGCAAATCAATAACAATAATAAGTAATGGAAAAGTCAAATGCCTATGTATTCACTGGGCCTTTCTAGCAGCGAAGGGGTTAAATCAGGGGTAGTGAACTCCAGTCCTCAAGGGGCCACCAACGTGTCAAGGTTTTCAGGATATCCTTGCTTCAGCACAGGTGGCTCAATCAGTGCCTCAGACTGAGCCACTGATTGAGCCACCTGTGCTGAAGCAGGGATAGCCTGAAAACCTGACCTGTTGGGGGCCCCCTTGAGGACAGGAAGTTTCCCACCCCTGGGTTAAATGATGTGGCTCCACCCGCAGCATTAAGTCAAAGCAATAATGGCCCGCAGAACAAATAATTAACGGGCCATCGCTGCTTATCCTTCACGAGCAATGAAAAAACCACACTTCCATTATTCCAGCCTGACAACGGGGGTTTTTTTTTTGTTGTTGGTTTCTCATTAACCCACTAACTTGCAATAAGTAATTTCCCTTAATGCTTCGAATCCTTCTTGGTATCACTGTGGTGTGTGTGGCTGATATGAAGGAGTAGGAGGTCACTGCTGATGGTACCGTGTGCCTGTATGAAGTTTCATTAGACGTGGGAGACCACAATATTTAATGGTGGAGAGCAGCAGCGCTGGCCGCTAATTGTTTCAGTCTGTTTGTAAGATCGCCACAATTTCCCCCCAGTTGCCTCTGGGTTTTCTTCTATTTAATTTCCGAGTCCTTCATCAGGATGATCTAAAAACGTTCAAGTAGCAAAACGCCGGCTCCACGGTTAACCCCATCAACGTTAATGGGACTTGCAGTGCAAGGGGAAATGAGAGGGTTAATACAGGCTGGCTGACGCCCAAGAAGCACTGCGTGTGTCTAATATATCAAGAAAGGGCTGAATATTAATAAAATAATCAAGTTAAATCATCATCAAGTGATGGAGATCACGGTTCTCCTCGGTGTGCCGCCACGTTCAGCGTTCTGCGTCTCTCTGCTGTCCGAGTGTCACCTCCTGTGATGTCATTTATGGCTCTGCGGTGACAGGGAACGTTTGGGGACAGCAGGAGGGGGTAGTTAGAGTGTGATTGTAATATAAAGTGTTCATTTCACACTTGAGTTTCTGTTATTTTGATTTATCCTCAGTGTTAGAGGTACAGTACCTACGCTTTTAGATCGTGTGTGTGTGTGTGTGTGTGTGTGTGTGTGTGTGTGTGTGTGTGTGTCTGTGTCTGTGTGTGTGTGTGTGTGTGTTTGCAGATTTGTCTAAGACATGTGAATGTGATCACAAGTGATATTCTTTATTGGCTATATGCTAACGGTGGAGGTTTTTTGTTGCCTTTTTCACCCACCATAATCTTAAAATGTATATGTATAACAACACACCACACACACCCCACACAACACACACCCACACACACACACAACACACACACACACCAACACACACACACACAACACACACCTAATGTTCTCATTGCTGTCAGTACCCAGAATCCCTTGCTGCAGTGGAAGCACTGCACGCTGGGAGATAATGGGGGGGAAAGCAGAGTTGCAGACCTGTCTGAGACACGAATAAGCCCACAAGTGATATTTTTATTTGCTGCGAACAAATAATATAATCATTTTTATATTATCCCTGTATGTAATATTTTTTTTTTTTACAAAACAGTAACAATAGATCATTAAAATAAAAGATGGGAGAAAGGATTGGAACAGTGGTAATGCCAATTGACGGCCTTCTAAGTGGGTGAAGTCAGTTCAATTCCAAATATCAACTACTTGTGACCTTGAACAAGTCCTGTTACCTCCCTGTGCCACGGGCATCGGAAACCAGAAAGTAAGCTCGCCCCGGCGGGGAGAGCCGCCTGAAAAAAATATCATACAGCACCAAACCCGGCTTGTTTTCTGTAGGAAATGGTATCCCTAAAATAACAGTCAGGACACCGGGCTGGTGCAGCTCTGTAAATACATTTCTTGTTAATGAGCTTGCTGTGTGTAGTGCTATTTGTGTAAGGCTCTCGCTGTACAGAGGAAGACGTTTACATTGTCTGCACAAGAGAAGCCATGCGGTTTAGAGGGCATTTTCTGTTTAACTAGCACTAAAGTGTTTCAAGGAGTTACAAGTGCATTAGTGGTCTGGGTCACAATTTGCTTTGGTAACCTTTGACTTTAGCCAATCAATCTTCCTGACACCCATTAAAATGAGCTCACTGTGCCGCTTTTACAGCCGGATCAAGTGGTGATTCTGCAGCTTAGGCTGCTCAGCGAGGGCGTCACTCTGCTAATGATCCCTTTATTGATCTTTAATGATTTCCTACATTAGGACAGGCAGCATTAGCCCAAACATCGCATACAGGGAGAGGCTGCCTAAATAATTCACAGCTCAACGAGCGATCAGATACACTTTGCAGCTGCACTGAATTCCCCGTCACACGTTGCTAGCCCTCTGCAGGGTTAGTATTTATTTGACTGTGTTTCTTTATTGCTATCTCGTTGACGGTTTAGTTGGTTTAGCGACTCAGTTTTTATGAGGTTGTGTATGTATGTATTTCTTATACACACTTGCAAATACTGTATATATGTAACCATCCTTGCCCGGCTCTGAACGAGTTGAAAAGACTATATACACGGCAGTGCTCAGTCTCTCATACCTGTGCCGGGTCGGTGCAGGCTGGGCTCAGTCTCTCATACCTGTGCCGGGTCGGTGCAGGCTGGGCTCGGTCTCTCATACCTGTGCCGGGTCGGTGCAGGCTGGGCTCAGTCTCTCATACCTGTGCCAGGTACCGGTGCAGGCTGGGCTCAGTCTCTCATACCTGTGCCGGGTCGGTGCAGGCTGGGCTCTGGGCTCAGTCTCTCATACCTGTGCGCGGTCGGTCGTAGCTGGCTCAGTCTCTCATCTGACTGCGCCGGGTGGTGCGGTCAGGGTCTCAGTCCCCTCATACCGTGCCCGGGTCGGTTGCATGCTGCTCAGTCTCTCATATGACCTGGCCGGGTCGTGTGCAGGCTTGGTTCTCATGTTCTCTCATACCTGTGCTGGGGGTCGGTGCAGGCTGGGCTCCAGTCTCTCATACCTGTGCCGGTCGGTGCAGGCTGGGCTCAGTCCCCTCATACCTGTGTCCGGTCGTGCAGTCCGGGCCTCAGTCTCTCATGACCTGTGGCCGGTCGGTGCAGGCTGGGCTCATCTCTCTACCTGTGCCGGGTCGTGGCAGGCTGTGGCTCAGTCTCTCATACCTGGCCGGGTCGTGCAGGCTGGTGCTCGTCCTCTCCATACCTGTGCCGTGTCGGTGCAGGCGGGCTCATTCTCTCATACCTGTGCCGGGTCGGTGCAGGCTGTGGCTCAGTCTCTCATAACCTGTCCGGTCGTGAGGCTGGGCTCGAGTCTCTCATACCTGTGCCTGTGTCGGTGCATGCCGGGGCTCGTCTCTCATACTGTTGCCGGGTCGGTGCAGCTGGCTCATCTCTCATACCTGTGCCGGTCGGTGCAGCTGTGGCTCAGTCCTCTCAATGCAACAAACCTGTGCCGTGGTCGTGTGTTCAGGCTTGGCTTCAGTCTCTCATACCTGTGCCGGGTCTGTTGCTGGGCTCAGTCCTCTCATACCTTGCCGGTCGGTGCAGCTGGCTGCATCTCTCAATACCTGTGCCGTGTCGGTGCGGCTGGGCTCAGTCCTCGGTCATACCTGTGCCGGTGTGGCGTCCTTTTTGCCGTCTGTTTCTCCTTCTCTCCATACACCTGTGCCGGGTCTTGGCAGGCTGTGCTGCATCTCTCATACCTGGTGTCCCGGGTTCGGTTGGCCAAGGCTTGGCTCGAGTCTCTCATACCTGTGCCGGGTCGTGAGGCTTGGGCTCATCTCTCATGCCTGTGCCGTTGTCGTGGCAGGCTGGGCTCAGTCCCTCTCATACCTGTGGCCGGGTCGTGCAGGCTGGGCTCAGTCTCTCATACCTGTGCCGGTTCGGTGCAGGCTGGGGCTCAGTCTCTCCATACCTGTGTGCCGGTCGGTGCAGGCTGGGCTCAGTCCTCATACCTGTGTCCGTGTCGTGGCAGGCTGGGCTCAGTCCTCTCCATACCTGTGCCGGGTCGGTGCAGCTGGGCGCAGTCGCTCATACCTGTGCCTGGTCTGTAGCTGGCTCAGTCTCTCATACCTGTGCCGGGTCGGTGCAGCGGGCCGTCCTCTCCTACCTGTGCCGGGTCGGTGCAGGCTGGGCTCAGTCTCTCATACCTTGGTCCGGGTCGGTGGCTTGGGCTCATCTCTCTCATACCTGGGCCGGGTCGGTGCGGCTGGCTCGGTCTCTCATACCTGTGCCGGGTCTTGCAGGCTGGTCTCAGTCTCTCATACCTGTGCCGGGTCGTGTGCGCAGTGGCTCATCTCTCAGGCTACCTGTGCCGGTCGGTCAGGTCTGGGCTCGCTGTCCCTCAATCTTGCCATTTGTACTCTGTTGCCGGGTCGGTGCAGGCTGGGCTCCGTCCTCTCATACCTGTGCCGGTCGGTGCGGCTTGGCTCAGTCTCTCATACCTGTGCCGGGTCGGTTCAGGCTGGGCCTCAGTTCCTCTCATACCTTGCCGGGTCGGTGCAGGCTGGGCTCAGTCTCTCATACCTGTGCGGGTCGGGCAGGCTGGGCTCATTCTCTCAGACCTGTGCAGGTCCGTGCAGGCTGTGCTCGTCTCTCATACCTGTGCCGGGTCGGCAGGCTGGGCTCAGTCTCTCATACCTGTGCCGGGTCGGTGCGGCTGGGCTCAGTCTCTCCATACCTGTGCCGGGTCGGTGCAGGCTGGGCTCAGTCTTCATAACCTTGCCGGGTCGGTGAGGCTGGGCTCAGTCTCTCATACCTGTGCCGGGTCGTTGGCAGGCTGGGCTCAGTCTCTCATACCTGTGCCGGGTCTTGCAGGCTGGCTCGTCTCTCATACCTGGCCGGGTCGTGCAGGCTGGGCTCAGTCCTCATACCTGTGCCGGGTCGGTGCAGGCTGGGCTCGTCTCTCATACCTGTGCCGTGTTCGGTGCAAGGCTGGGCTCAGTCTCTCATACCTGTGGCCGGGTCATTGTGGCTGGGCTCATCCTCTCATACCTGTGCCGGTGGTGCAGGCTGGGCTCAGTCTCTCATACCTGTGCCGGGTCGTGGCGCTGGGCTCAGTCTCATACCTGTGCCGGGTACGTTGCATGCTGGGCTCATCTCTCATACCTGGCCGGGTCTGTGGCGGCTTGGCTCATCTTTCATACCTGTGCCGGGTCGGTGCAGGCTGGGCTCAGTCTCTCAACCTTTCGGGGGGTCGTGCAGGCTGGGCTCAGTCTCTCATAACCTGTGCCGGGTCGGGTGGCAGCGGGCCTCAGTCTCTCATACCTTGGCCGGTCGGTGCAGGCTGTGCTCAGTCTCTCATACCTGTGCGGGTCCGGTGCAGGCTGGGCTCAGTCTCTCATACCTACTGTGCCGGGTCGTGTAGGCTGGGCTCAGTCTCTCATACCTGTGCCGGGTCGGTGCAGGCGGCTCATTCTTCATACCTGTGGGGCTGCCAGGGCTCGGTGCGCTGTGCTCAGTCTCTCATACCTTGTCCGGGTCGGTGCAGGCTGGGCTCAGTCCTCTCATATCCTGTGCCGGGTCGGTTGCAGGCTGGGCTTCATCTCTCTACCTGTGCCGGGGTCGGTGCAGGCTGGGCTCAGTCTCTCATACCTGGTCCGGGTCGGTCGCAGGCTGTGCTCAGTCTCTCATACCTGTGCCCGGGTCGGTGAGGCTGGGCTCAGTCTCTCATACCTGTGCCGGGTCGTGCAGGCTGGGCTCATTCTCTCATACCTGTGCCGGGTCGGTGCAGGCTGGCTCAGTCTCTCATACCTGTGCGGTCGGTGCAGGCTGGGCTCACGTCTCTCATACCGTGCCGGGTCGTGCAGGCTGGGCTCAGTCTCTCATACCTGTGCCGGGTCGGTGCAGCTGGGCTCAGTCTCTCATAACCTTGGTGCCCGGGTCGGTGCAGGCTCGGGCTCATCTCTCATACCTGTGCCGGTCGGTGCAGTGCTGGGCTGCGGTCTCCTCATAACCTGGGCCGTGTCGTTGCAGGCTGGCCTGGGCTCAGTCCTCCTCATACCGGTGTGCCTGGTGGTGCAGGCGGGCTCAGTCTCCTCATACCTGTGCCGGGTCGGTGCGGCTGGCTCATCTCTCATACCTGTGCCGGGTCGTGCAGGCTGGCTCAGTCTCTCATACCTGTGCCGGTCGGTGCAGGCTGGCTCAGTCTCTCATACCTTCCGGGTCGGTGCAGGCGGCTCAGTCTCTCATACCTGTGCCGGTCAGTGTAGGACTGGCTCAGTCTCTCATACCTGTGCCGGGTCGGTGCAGGCGGGCTCAGTCTCTCATACCTGTGCGGGTCGGTGCAGGCTGGCTCAGTCTCTCATACCTGTGCCGGGTCGGTGCAGGCTGGGCTCAGTCTCTCATACCTGCCGGGGGTCGTGGGCCGAGCGGGGCCTCAGTCCTCTCATACTGTGCCGGGTCGGTAGGCTGGGTCAGTCTCTATTCCTACCGTGCCGGTGTCGGTGCGGCTGGGCTCAGTCTCTCATACCTGTGCCGGGTTCGGTGCAGGCGGGCTCAGTCTCTATACCTGTGCGGGTCGGTCAGGCTGGCTCAGTCTCTCATACCTGTGCCGGGTCGGTGCAGGCGTGCTCAGTCCTCTACCTGTGCCGGTGCAGGCTGGGGCTCAGTCTCTCATACCTGTGCCGGGTCGTGGCAGGCTGGGCTCAGTCTCTCTATACCTGTGCCGGTGTCGTTGCAGGATTGGGCTCATCTCTCATACCTGTTGCCGTGGTCGGTGCAGGCGGGCTAGTCTCTCATACCTGTGCGGTCGGTGCAGGCTGGCTCGTTCTCTCATACCTGTGCCGGGTCGGTGCAGCTGGGCTCAGTCTCTCACTGCCGGGTCGGTGCAGCTGGGCTCAGTCTCTCATACCTGTGCCGGTCGGTGCAGCTGGGCTCTCTCTCATACCTGTGCCGGGTCGGTGCGGCTGGGCTCAGTCCTCTCATACCTGTGTCCGGGTCGGTGCAGGCTGGCCTCAGTCTCCTCATACCTGTGCCGGGTCGGTGTCAGGCTGGGCTCATCTCTCATACACCTGTCCGGTCGCGTTCAGGCTGGGCTCAGTCTCTCATACCTGTGCCGGGGTCGGTGCAGGCTGGGCTCGAGTCTCTCATACCTGTGCCGGTCGGTGCAGGCGGGCTCGTCTCTCTACCTGTGCCGGTCGGTGGCAGGCAGTGCTCA
The DNA here is from genome assembly GCA_036426205.1 of Ascaphus truei. Classification (NCBI taxonomy): domain Eukaryota; kingdom Metazoa; phylum Chordata; class Amphibia; order Anura; family Ascaphidae; genus Ascaphus; species Ascaphus truei. The sequence goes on from CM071572.1 coordinate 77,456,585, forward strand.
TTCTCTCATACCTGTGCCGGGTCGGTGCGCTGGGCTTGTCTCTCATACCGTGCCGGGGGTTCTGTCAGGCTGGGCTCGGTCTCTCATACCTGTGCCGGTCGGTGCAGGCTGGGCTCAGTCTCTCATATCAGCTGTGACCGGGCGTCGCAGGCTGGGCTCGCAGTCTCTCATACCTGTGCCGGTCGGTGCAGGCTGGGCTCAGTCTCTCATACCTGTGCCGGGTCGTTGCAGGCTGGGCTCAGTCTCTCATACCTGTGCCATGTCCGGTGCAGGCTGGGCTCATCTCTTACTTGGGCCGTGTCGGTGCAGGCTGGGCTCATGTCTCTCATACCTTTGCCGGTCGGTGCGGCTGGGCTCAGTCTCTCATCACCTGTGTGTGCCGGTCGGTGCAGGCTGGGCTCAGTCTCATACCTGTGCCGGGTCGGTGCAGGCTGGGTCTCAGTCTCTCAACTTGGCCGGTCGGTGCAACTGGGCTCAGTCTCTCAACCTGTGGCCGGGGTCGGTGCAGCTGGCTCTCGTCTCTCATACCTGTGCCGGGTCGGTGCTGGCTGGCTCAGTCTCTCTCATACCTGTGCCGGGTCGGTGCAGGCTGGGCTCAGTCTCTCATACCTGTGCGGGTCGGTGGCAGTCTGGGCTCAGTCTCTCATACCTGTGCCGGGTCTGTAGGCTGGGCTCAGTCTCTCATACCTTGCGTGTGGTGCAGGCTGGGTCAGTTCTCTCATACCTGTGCCGGGTCGGTGCAGGCTGGGCTCAGTCCCTCAATACCTGTCCGGGTACCGGTGGCTAGGCTGGGCTCAGTCCTCTCATACCTGTGCCGGGTCGGTGCGGCTGGGCTCAGTCTCTCTCATACCTCTCGTGCCGGGTCTCGGTGCAGGCTGGGCTCAGTCTCTCATACCTGTGCCGGGTCGGTGCAGGCTGGGCTCGTCCTCTCATCACCTGTGCCGGTGTCGGTGCAGCTGGGCTCAGTCTCTCAACCTGTGCCGGGTCGGTGTCAGGCTGGCTCCGTCTCTCATACCTGTGCCGTGTCTGTGCAGGCTGGCTCAGTCTCTCATACCTGTGGCCGGGTCTGATAGGCTGGCTCAGTCTCCCATACCTGTGCCGGGTCGGTGCCAGGCTGGGCTCAGTCTCTCATAACCTGTGCCGGGTCGGTGCAGGCTGTGCCTCAGTCTCTCATACCTGTGCCGGGTCGGGGCAGGCTGGGCGTCAGTCTCTCATACCTGTGCCGGGTCGGTGCAGGCCTGGCTCAGTCTCTCATACCTGTGCCGGTCGGTCAGGCTGGGCTCAGTTCTCTATGACCTGTTGGCCCGTTCGGTGCCGGGCTGGCTCAGTCTCCATACCTGTGCCGGGTCGGTGCAGGCTGGGCTCAGTCTCTCATACCTTTGCGGGTCGGTGCAGGCTGTGGCCAGTCTCTCATACCTGTGCCTTGTCGGTGCAGGCTGGTGTCTCAGTCTCCTCATACCTGTGCCGGGTCGGTGCGAGCTGGGCTCAGTCCCTCTACATACCTGTGCCGGTCGGTGCAGGCTGGGCTCAGTCTCTCATACCTGTGCCTGGGTCGGTGCAGGCTGGGCTCGTCCTCTCATACCTAGTGCCGGGTCGGTGGCAGGCTGGGGCTCAGTCTCCCTCATACCTGTGCCTGGTCGGTGCAGGCTGGGCTCGTCTCTCATACCCGTGTCCGGGTCGTGCAGGCCGGGCTCAGTCTCTCATACCTGTGCCGGTCGGTGGCAGGCGTGCTCAGTCTCTCATACCTGTGCCGGGGGGTCCGTGCAGGCTGGGCTCAGTCTCTCATACCTTTGCCGGGTCGGTGTCAGGTGGGCTCAGTCTTCCATACCTGTGCCGGGTCCGGTGCAGGCTGCTCAGTCTCGTCAGTCCTACTGGCGGGTCGTTGCAGGCTGGGCGCAGTCCCTCGTCATACTGTCGGGTCGCGTTGCAGGCTGGCTCAGTCTCCTCATACCGTTGCCGGGTCGTGAGGCTGGGCTCAGTTCTCTCATACCTGGCCGGGTTCGTGCAGGCGGGGCTCATGTCTCTCATACCTTGTGCGGGTCGGTGCAGGCTGGCTCAGTCTCTCATACCTTGCGCGGTCGGTGAGGCTGGTCTCAGTCTCTCATACCTGTGCCGGGTCGTGCAGGCTGGGCTTCAGTCTCTCAATGATGGGCGCGGTCGGTGCAGGCTGGGTTCAGTCTCTCATACCTGTGCCGGGTACCGTGCAAGCGTCTTGGGCTCATCTCTCATACCGA
>CM071572.1:77461299-77547298 GCA_036426205.1 Ascaphus truei
ACACAGGCAGGCACTCACGCACTCAGGCACACACATACATACACACAGACACACAGACACACACACACACACACACACACAGGCAGGCACTCACGCACTCAGGCACACACATACACACACACAGACACACAGACACACACACACACACACACACAGGCAGGCACTCACGCACTCAGGCACACACATACATACACACAGACACACAGACACACACACACACACACACACACAGGCAGGCACTCACGCACTCAGGCACACACATACACACACACAGACACACAGACACACACACACACACACACAGGCAGGCACTCACGCACTCAGGCACACACATACACACACACAGACAGGCACGCACGCTGCTTTCACTCCACACTCCTCCCCGCTCCCCGAAGCCTCCCCTCCCCATTGGCTCACCACGTGACGCGTCAATGCTAGGGATTACAATTCTCTTGTATCCCATAGCGGCTGACGCGCCACAGCGTGTAGTAAGCTGTGCAGCCAGGGGGGACCGGGACCGGCTCTGCAAGATTCCCCTGCTGGTGGGGAACTCGCGTGTGGCCGCCCGCGCCACCGAGCGCAGCGGGACCGAGGCCTAACAATTTACCTGGCGCTTTGAGGACTGGCAAACAGTCTTATCACCAAAAGACACTAAATACATAAAGATCACAACACCCCTCCAATGAATGATGCTTACTGTACCATGGAGATTTTAAAGAGGCGATCCAAGCGGGTGATTTTTATTTAAATTTTTTTAACATAAGCAGGGGGTCTTCATGAATTTCCACTCTGGGGACACCCTGCTTCCGAAAATGCTTACCTCTGTAGTGGGTGCTGGTAGCTGCCCCAATCAGCTAGCAGGGATCATGTAATGGCCGCTTTTCAAAGCTCTCGCGCCCTGCGGGCCAATAGGAAGCCGCACCGGGTGATGTCACGGCTTCCTATTGGCCCACGTGACGCGGTAGCGTTAAAAGTGGAGAGATACCGGCACCCCCTTCGGAGGTATGCATCTCAGAAAGGAGGGGGTCACCGGAGCTCAAATTAATGGGGTTAAGCCCCCAAATCCCTATACTTAAATCCTATGCGATCCCACCGGATACTTAAGTCCTATGTTTAAAATATTAGCACAAAAATGCCTGTTTGGATTCCTCCTTTAAAGGTTTTAGAAATTACTTAGCAAATACAAATATCACTTGTGATCACATTCACATGTCTCAGACAGGTCTGCAGCCCCTGCTTTCCCCCCATTATTTCCCAGCATGCAGTGCTTCCACTGCAGCCAGGGATTCTGGGTAATGGCATGCCAATGAGCACTCATAGAAATTATTTTAAAATGCTTACACTTGTACAGATTTGTTTTCAAAGGTGTAAGAGAGGTCAATTTAAGCAATACAACTTGCCCCTGCCTTCTCTTCACTTTCGTTCTAAGATGAACTGCATCTTTAAAAAAAAAAAATTAAAATCAGGCTTTTAAATATATATATATATTTCTCTTTTATCTTTCCGTAAGTAATATTTTAGATTGTTTGTGTGTGTCAAATCTACAGGCAAATAGTTCTTTTTTTTTTTTTTTCGTGCTTTGTAAAATATTTATGATGCCGCAATACAGATACACATAAATATATCTAAATATAGTCTATATATCTATATAGAAAAAGGGGAATGAACCCCACTGTGTCCGGTGCTCTCAAACGCAGTATATGTGACTGTGTGTGGGTTAAATGCAACCTCAGATAAGTATGTAAACAGAAAATGGACGATCCTACTGCAGATAATATGATAAGTAACAGTTCATATGATAAGGAAGGAACGGGGAGACAGACTAATAACCTGGGTGGGGGGCCAGTGTGCAGGGAATAGTATAGAGACAGGATAAGAAGCCGTGCAAGCCCCTCTCCTGTACTCACGGAACAACTAAAGCCTGCTGCCCTTACCCGACCTGGTATCTTCACTGCTCCTTCGTAGGCTTGCCGGTCCCAGCTAATAGCGAAAGGGGACTTGCCTACTTAAGATCCGTCTGTAGAGAGTTCATTCACTCTTTGATAAAGTCCCAGGACGGGACGAAACGCGTCAGAGGTCAGAAGTCTCTCTGTGATGTTCAGCATCCTTGTTTAATAAAGCTGATTTTAACCTTCTTTTTTGGCTGAGTTCCTATCCACGCAGTGACCGCCTACAATTCACCTATTTTTGCTATATATCTATATACATGGTCACTTTTCACAGAATATAAGCCAAAGTGAAATTTCTACTTCAAAGATGATTCATTTTCTAAGGAAGGCAATTACCCTGAGTTTTTTTAACCCCCTGAAAAGGAGCACGGAACTGTACATTTGTCGATTAAAAAGTAGTGGTACTGCCAGTTTGTACATGTAAATAAAATTGTAATATAACAAAAAAAACAAATAGCCTCATCCAATATTTATTTATAAAAATGTTTTACCAGGAAGTAATACATTGAGAGTTACCTCTTGTTTTCCAGTATGTCCTGTGCACAGAGTTATAATAACAATACATGGTTACATTAAGTGAACAGAGGGTATACTTTATATTTACATACATTTCATAGGCAGTTAGAGATATGATTATGGTCATATGTAACATTTACAGACAAGACTAAAGTTGTGTTAGGAGAGGTGTGACAAATTATAAAGTGAAATACTTATCTGTTTTTCTTTTCATAAGTGAGGGACATTTAGTTAAATTCTTTGCCCAACGCATTTTAAGTTTGCAAGCCATGCCAAAGTACCCCCACTTTTGCAAGTCCTAACACGACTGACCCTTGCCAGAAATGAGGGCTTCGCCGGTTGATAGATGGTGGTATTAGCATGACTGGACAGCAGCCGTGACATATTATAATGTTCTAGAAGCAGGTTCCTCGGAGTTCTGGCAGAGAGCCTCACCGTCAATCCTGTAAATATGTTTACGTGTATAGATTTGTATATTAAGAGTGTCCTGTCCCTGTTTATTGTTTTCAGTTAATGAACGTGCCCTATACAGTAACCGCCTATAGTAATAGCCCAAGATTGTTCTCAATGCTGGGTGTGTGCTACGCAGAACAGGGCTAGTCCCCTCCAAATGGTGCAGGGTCACATGGCCCGGAGGTGCAGGTCCCATTGGTCATGTGTCCTAGATTAAAAAATAATCAACAGTTTAACAAACAATGTGTCAAAAATGAACAGTTTGGGTGAGAAAAAGTTACATTTCACACCACTTTTTCTTTAAAAAAATAATAATATTTGTGTTAACATGTCCTGCCCTTGATGTGAGACTGTTAAATATGAGATAAGGTATTTCAGCTTGAGATAATTCTATTACATTCACCAGAATACAGCAAATTCCAGCACTGAGTAAATGCTGCTCATTATAGAGGTGTATAATACTCTCCTTGTTAACAAAATGTTCTGACAGCACGGATATAGTGACTTATTATTATGACACTATATTATCTAATCTACTAATAGATGTATTATTCATTTATTCGCTGGGAATTAGAAAGCCATCACAGAGCACTCTTGAACATTTTGCCATAAAAGCACATTTGCTGCTTATCCATTGGCAAAGAAACGACTCTCACTTTAAAATACATTAATGACCTAATTATAGTGTTATGTTTGGATGGGGGTATGTATATATTCATCAGAGATTTTGAAACTGATATAAATACGTGTTTAATGTGCTCTTTGGAAGAAGGGATGCTGTAGAGACTGCACAAACTATTTCCACGGCCAGCTCTCTTGAGGTTTCAGTGCAATAGATGTCATTTTCTTATAGCCATAAATAATTGTAACTTTCCTGTGATAGAACAGCGCAGAAGATATTCAGCCCAAACCACAATATCGGCCCATTAATGGAGCTCAGTTTGTTGCTGTACTGTGCTGTTTAAAAGTTTAGCTGCATTAATTGAACGAGTGTAATGTTCTGTAATATGTCCGCTTGCAGCGGATGCTGACATCGTGTCCGAGAAGTAAACGATGAGGTTTGTGTGTCCGTCTTCCAGCTGCAAACTGGAGCAGAAAACGAGCCTCAGGTTTATGGATGAGCAAGATCCAACCGGGCTGAAAATCTGCGTTGTACTAAACACAAAGAATATCCCTTTAAGTGGGTGCACGCCTTCAAATAATGATACACTTGGTAGCAGGACTGTATTTAGTACTGACAGCCATTGATAATGGTAGACACATTGAAAGAGGTAAATAGTATAACATTTTAGGAAGTGATATATATGTGCATTGATAAATACTTGCTACTTCCTAAGTAGAGACTATACTGTATGAACAAAAGACACTTTTGAAAAAAATACTGTCTTCCACGTACAGTGCTGTGTACGCTGTCAGCGCAATATAAGAACACGAAATATTCGCATATTTCAGCATGTTTCCAACTCAACACTTGACATTAAACTTTTTCTAAATTGAGATGTTTAATTGAAATAAACTTTGATTTAGAAACATAGATTGGGATGGCAAATAAAAACCACTTGGCCCTCCCAGTCTGCACACTCTCCTACCAGTAGTAAAAACCTCCGACCCTGTTAGATCCTTTAGGTTCTCTTTATATTTAGTATCACCTTATGTCTATCCCAATCATTTTTTAATTCCCGTACTGCAGGGGTGCTCAAATCCATCCTCAACCCCCCCCCCCCCAACAGGTCAGGTTTTCAGGATATCCCTGCTTCAGCACAGATGGCTCAATCAGAGGCTCAGTCGAAGGCTGATTGAGCCACCTGTGCTGAAGCAGGGACAGATTGAGCCACCTGTGCTAAAGCTGGGATAACCTGGAAATCTGACCTGTTGGGATGGGGGGGGGGGGGATTGAGGGCTGGAGATGAGCAGGGGGCTATATTAAGCGTGTGTTCCCCCCAGGAGCGGAGGACACTGCACTGCCTGGGAATCGCTCACACAGTTTTGTTAGCGATAGTCTGATGAGTCGGCAATAAGATTCATTCATTAGGGGGTCGCTGAACAAATATTCTCTAGCACGCAAACCCCTGCATTTGAGCATCACGTTCAGGCTAAATAAAATAAATAAAAAATAGTAAAGAATTTGGGCTAGTAAAGGAAATTTACAAACCATTTTTTTTTTGCCATCAGTTTAGCGGGACTGCACCTTTAAACCGGGCACAATGCAATTAAAAAATATATAAAACATTTACAACGGCAGCACTTATGATCAGATTTCGCTGTATAGTATTGAACAGCGTAAATGCAATAATGCCAAATAATTTTCCACTCTCAGAGCTCCGGTGTGCAGCTTTCCCTCGCATGTACGATGACTTGCTATCAACATTTTCCATCCTGTTAAACAATCGACTACTTTCTCTTACGGATGCATTTAGCGTTGAAAGGCTCCAAATGTAATCACTGGTAATAACTGCGCTTTCATCTCCCAGAGTTCATTGTACTTGCTTGCTGGTGTCACAAACTGCTGGTTAGAACAAGCCGTGAGAATTACTTTGCACATTAGGAGACAAATAAACCTGCAGATTGGATTAGCTGCTCTCTGCAGTGGAGGGCCGTGTTGGAAAAGGGTTATTGGAAATGGAATTTCGTTTTACCTGTTCTTCCTATAGACCAGGGGGGGGACAACTCCAGTCCCCAAGGGCCACCAACAGGTCAGGTTTTCAGGATATTCCTGCTTCAGCACAGGTGGCTCAATCACGGGCTCAGACGAAGGCTGAGCCTCTGATTGAGCCACCTGTGCTGAAGCAGGGACTGATTGAGCCACCTGTGCTGAAGCAGTGACTGAGCCACCTGTGCTGAAGCAAGGATACCCTGACAACTTGTCCTGTTGGTGGCCCTTGAGGACTAGAGTTGACTAGAGGACCTCTATCTCTCATATACATATTTTAGGAATATATAGGTTTTTTGTTGCCTTTTTCACCCACCATAACTTAAAATGTAATGATATATATATACCATTACATTTTAAGTTATGGTGGGTGAAAAGGGCAACAAAAAACCTCCACCGTTAGCATATAGCCATAACTTTAAATGTAAAGGTAAACCTACCCAGCCTAGAAATATTGCAAAGCAAGTATAAACCAACCTCACACTGATGATACCCATCAAGGTTGACACATGTCTGTGAGTGGTTTGACTTGCTTTGCTAGTCCCATGCTGTGCTTAAAAGCTGTGTGAAAGGCGATGCATTTGCTTAAATGGGCTCCATGTGTATGGATATTCCAGGCAAAAGGTGACACATTGTGTGCTCATTTGCATGTCATTTCCCAGAATCCCTTGCTGCAGTGGGAGCACTGTATGCTAGGTGATAATGGTTGAAAGGCAGGGTTGCAGACCTGTCTAAGGTTGCGTCCATGGTACCTCAGACATGTGAATGAGCTCACAAGTGATGTTCTTTATTGGATGCATATATATATATATATATAATCCTGATGTCCAAAATCCGCAGCACTCACCAATTCAAATGCGAAAACAATTTTATGTAGAAACACAAGCCTCAGGGGTAACAGCAGGGAAAAGAAGCGACGTTTCGGAGCTCCCGGCCCTTTCTCAAGCTCCCTGTGGATGTTTTTGCATATGAATTGGTGAGTGCTGCGGATTTTGGACATCAGGATTTTGCCTATTTTTGCTGCTGGATGGTGATCCTGGCTGCACTGCTTGCACCACAACTGACCAGATAACTTGCTTTCCTTATATTTTCAGCCAAACGAAGAAGCGGTGCACTGAGGTAAGTATGGAACCACACGCAGCTCTAACAAAAAAAGACTAATTTATTGAAAAAAAAGGGAACAAACATCATGAAGGTTCCTAGCTCTAGAGGTTCCTAGCTCTAGAGGTTCCTAGCTCTAGAGGTTCCTAGCTCTAGAGGTTCCTAGCTCTAGAGGTTCCTAGCTTCATGGTGTTTGTTCCCTTTTTTTCAATAAATTAGTCTTTTTTTGTTAGAGCTGCGTGTGGCTCTCTACTTACCTCAGTGCACCGCTTCTTTGTTTGGCTGTTCCGGTACCTTTGCTGGTTGCACGTGGATTCCAGGACACACATCACTGCAGGCATTCACTCAACGGTGCTTCACCTTTATCTCTTTGGCTACACCGGATCAAGCAGCGTGACAGCAGGTATTATCATTGGCAGAGGGGACGGTGGGTGACTAAGCGTCAGCCTGGCTGTTCTCTGGATGGTCGGCGACTCTTAGCGTCACCTCACCTTACCCCTCCCCCAGCCTGCTCCACTGGGTCCGCTTAATACGCTTGTTTAGAGTGATAGTTATATGCTGCAGACGTGTGCCATTATGTTCTAAGAATAAGACATTCTACGCTTTGGCCCTTGAGCACTGGCAGCAGAATTCTTCTGTGTTCCTTATATTTTCCCCTGTTGAGTGCCCATTCTTGTGTGTCATATATATATATATATATATATATATATATATATACCATACACATTTTAAGTTATGGTGGGTGAAAAAGCCGACAAGAAACCTCCACCATATAGCATATAGCATATAAATATAAATAGTATATATATGTGCCACCCATGGTTCAGCTTCAGGGGACATCCTGGTGCATGTAAAGTAAAAGTATACTTCATATTTGGGGGGATTGCAGCTTTAAGATAATGGCACCTAGACTACGGGCTGAAAGCTAAAACATAGGTTTGTTACCCAATGTGCGTCAACTTACACCAACAAAATCTGTGGCTTCTCCAAGCAGTAGTGGCACTGTGTCACTAGTGTTAATTCTGTTCAACAATGGGACAAAACTATTTAGAGCTTATTTTACAAAGGTTTATATTAAATATATGCTTTAAAAAAAAAGGTGACATTTCCCTTGCAAAGTAAATGAATGTGTGTGTGTTAAAAAGTGGTTCTGAATTTGTTTCAAAAAAAAAATTGGAATATCATCAGCCCTAATAAAGTATACATGAAAATAGGCGTTAGATTTGTATATTATGTCAATATTCACATTGCTTCCTTCATGGCTTGTAAATAGTTTAATATTCCAGCTTTTGCCTTGTTAATACTCAGTGAGACATCATCATTATATGACATGTTTTCTAGACAGCCAGTCTCTCAGAAAGCCATTAGTCAAAGATAACATAACATTTAGTGCTCATGGCTGAGATGCTATTGTACATGTAATGATTATTTAAACCAGCAGCTATAGACTGCACAGTGTATGCAAGTGATGTGGTTTCTATGCAGAAAGCAGCAGTACTGAATAAGAAATCGGTGAAGCCATTGATTTGGTACATGCAATACCTAGCATAGGATATTTTCTATTCTCTTATTGGAGACACAATTCAATACGAAGCTGGGGTTTATAAGTTATAATGGGATTCTCTGTAATAAATGATTATATTATTTTCTACAAAACGAAAATACTGAGTCACACACAGATCAGGGGTTCCCAACCTTTATTACAGGGTGCTCCTCCTGCTGGAGAATATTTGTTCAGCGATCCCCTCATTAATAAATATTTTTGCCTAACCATCAGACTATCGCTAACAAAACTGTGTGACCGATCCCAGGCAGTGTAGTGTCCTGAGCTTGTGGGGGGATACACGCTTAATAAGGCCCCAAACTGCACCTCCATGAGTGCAGGCAGCATGGGGGGTATAGCGTAAGCTTCCAAACACACGCCCCACAATGCCTTGCTGCTGTGGATGCAAAGCATTGTGGGGAGCGACTCTGGGAGCTCCTGCTGTAAGTGACAGCTATAACCCCCCACGTGCAGTTTGGGGCCTTACTAAGTGCGCACTCCCCACACACTCTCATACTGCCTGGGGGACGCCAGTACAGATTTTTTTGGGACGAACCCCTTGGCAACACCTCAGGTGCCCCTACTCACTAACATAGAGTATCGTTAATTTGCAATCAAATGAAAGCGTTCTGTCATTTCACACTCTCTACATCACACAGTATATACAGACATGGTAACTCTCGCGCATCGGAACGAACAGGTCACTGGTAATGTCTGGAAGTGGGTGTCCCAGGTTCAAATCCCAGCTGTTTTATCTCCCTGCACCTCAGGCACTAACATTAGATTGTAAGCTCTATGGGGCAGGAGTGCATTGTGCCTGCAAAGTTCTATGTACTGCACTGCGGACACTGTCAGTGCTATACAAGCAAAATATCTATTTGCTGTGAGTCTTCAATGGAGTCGCACTGATAAAGATGTCATTTCTCTGTACGCAACAACAATAACCCCAAATTCCCCTGATTGTGGTCCGGGGGGGGGGGGGTGGGAGCTGGGCATCGCTGTATGTAGGATTATATTTTTAATGGTTGCTTCATAAATTAAAAATGAAGCCTGACTCTAAAAAAAACAAAAATGGCCAAATGAATGGAAAATACATTACACAGTGCACTGTACATTACCTGTAACCTGCAAACGTTCCTATCCACTGTTTAAGTGGAACTGCTTCTGTAAAGTCATATTTTATTGATACGTACAATTGGGGGATCTGCTGCAGGTCACTGTCCCCTAACACCCTATGCTGCTCACTAACACGTCAGCAGCCAATAGAGTGCAGAGAAATACGTGATACATTGTAACTTGTTAACCGGACTTTCTAAATTAGGTTCTTTATCGTTTATACGAGGGGCGGGCAACGCCAGTCCTCAAGAGCCACCAACAGGTCAGGTTTTCAGGATATCCCTGCTTCAGCACAGGTGGCTCAATCAGTCCCTGCTTCAGCACAGGTAGTTCAATCAGTGGCTCAGTCTTGAGCCACTGATTGAGCTACCTGTGCTGAAGCAGGGAGAATCCTGAAAAATCTGACCCGTTGGTAGAGTTGCCCATCTCTGGTTATATACTCTTATGGGGTAATCCCTATTAGAACCAAAGTATACTAATGCTAGTGACACGTTTAAGGGGTTACATCTGGGTAACAGGGTGCCTTCTCTTGAACAAAATCTGCCAGGTAAAGTTTGGGATTGTGTATACATTGTGGGCTAAGACTTGTAAGGGGGTTGGTTACCTCTTTCAGCTCCATATTGTCTCATGTTAAAAAAAAGTCTGGGAATTGGGCAAAATGTGCCGTTTCCTATAGGGGGGAAAAATTGCAAAATTATGCAAATAAGTTTTTTTGCAAACCGAAACCTGTATAGTGAAGAACAAGAGTTTGCACAGGCAAAGCCCTCCCCTCATCTTTGATACTGTTAGGGTGGGCTAAGGCTGGATAAAATATGTCATTGACAAACACTCCCCCATTGAGAGGCCCCTAAAAATGCAATATGTAATTAATTTCCCCAAAATTCAAATAGCCAAATCTTTGCCATTAGCACAGTTACATTTGTTAAGGGAAGCCAATTAGACTGTTAAACGTTGTTTTCTGGCCAGCTAAATGGGATTGCACCTTTTATCTAGGAGTTCATGTTGCACTCACATTGTTGTCAGCACGGGATCTCCCATAGCTGAACCTCACCTGTTTTACTAACAGGGCCCCCCTGGCACTAAACAGGCTTAAAGCAACAAACCACTACATTGAAGCCAGGGCCGGCTTAACAGCATTATAGGCCCCCGGGCAAAGCAGTGCACTGGGCCCCGCCAACTCTCCGATACAAGTCGTAATGTTTCTCCTTCTACCGAGTTAGTGAGAGATGTGAATGTTGAGGCGGGTGATCGGAAAATTAGTGTTAAATTCTGGTCTGTGCGTAGATTAGCGTGGGGCCCCTATGCTCGTGGGGCCCCCGGGGCAACTGCCCAGCGTGCCCATGCGTTAAGACGGCCCTGATTGAACCCCCCCTCTTTGTTGGAGTCGCTGAACCGGAGGGTCTTCCAACGTAGAGACGTCACTCATTCACCTTATGGTCCTAGAGGTATGTCGTTAACTATAAGAACAAGCACTGCCCTTGAAGTGGGAGATCTCGGTTGGGATCGCAGTGCCGTCTCTCCTGTAACCCTGGGCAAGTCGCTTTATCTCCCTCTGCTTCAGGCCCCAACATTAGATAGTAAGCTCTGCGGGACAGGAGCTTATTTGTGCCTGTAAAACTCCCTGTACAGCTCTACAAGCAACAAATGTGTGTCCTTCCGAAAACGTTCCTCCGCACAGCCTCCTGCGTGCCGCGACCCCGAAGGGTTAACTTAACACGTGATGTCCAACACTGGTTGGGGACAGGTATAAATTAGTATGGGACGCACCGGCTTCCTGAAGCATAGATCCTTCCCATGTTCACGTGGTCACGTAGCTTTGCATCCAGCAAGGAACTTCCATACCTCATTTCTGATTTAATTAACTCGTGTGGCATTCTGACCCAAGGTCACCGTTCCCTTTCAATGTTCCCCTTTGCGTACTCCAGTTGGCTTAACCAGTAAATACAAACTCCATACATCATCCCCTTTTCCAGGCCCGTGTTGCAGACGCAGGAAATTAAATTGTTCACTCGAGTAAAGATTTCGCGTCAATAGTTTCGTTGGGTTCTTCTTTTTAATGGAGTGCCTCTGGGAGACCCAATTTGAGAGCGTTTAACTGGGTCACCTGACTCTTTCCATTTTAGGTTACAAGAAGGTGAATAATCATGTGATGTGCTTTGATGTTAGAGAGGCCGGTAAAATGTAACAGGATAATGAGTTGTGGGTCCCACATGTATCCAGCAGAACACAATTGGGGTCTGATTGTCGGAGGCCAAAACGCTAGATGTCTGCGTGTCTTCCTCGTGCGCCCCCCTGTTGTCACAAAGCGGTTACGCTGCAGACAAGCATTCTGGGTAATAACGTGCAAATGAGTAGCCAGTGATCTAACTCACACTGCGGTGATCTATTTCATGCTGTTAATGTCACAATGTTGTGTTGTCTTCATCTGTGTGAATGGTGGTGGCCATTTTAACCTCCCCGGGAGGCTGAATTTTAGCAACTGATACCTTTGAAAAGGGTGAGATAGCTAAAGATGGCATAAAAATGTACAGTACTTCACAATGGCAAAAGAAATTAGACATGTATTATTTATTTCAAGTTCAAGCGGCAATCTATGCGTGTTTTTTTTTACCCAGGACTAGCGCAGAGGGTCTCTGGAGTTGAACCCCGTTAATTTCAGCTCTGCGCACCCCCTGCTTTCGGAGATACTTACCTCCATGTGGGGCGCCAGTAACCGCTCCGCTCGGCTAGCAGGATTCATGTAATGGCGGAGTTTCAAAGCTCCCGCGTCCTGCGGGCCAATAGGAAGCCGTGATGTCATCGGGTGCGGCTTCCTATTGGCCCGTGTGACGCGGGTGCTTTAAACCCCAGCTAGCTCAGCCGGAGCTGCTACCGGCAGCCCCCCCTACGGAGGTATGTCCAGAAGCAGGAGCTCGAATGATTGGGGTTCAGCTCCTGAGACCCCGGCCTCAAACCCGTGTTAAAAAATGAAGAAGAAGAAAAAATGTTAAAACTGCATGAATTCTCCTTTAAGTTCAGCAGATTATTGCTCTGCGCTAGAAAACAACGGACAAGAAAAATAGGTGCTGATTATCCATGTGCTAAAACTGACCAAATGATCATTTTAATAGAGGCCTCGTCACCTTTTATTTTCAATTGACATGCTGTACTGTAATTATGTTACTTCTAAGCGAATTGTTCATGTAACTCTGTTTCAATATACTGTATACCAGTCACATTTTATGTTCTCCTGTCAGTTATTTTCAACTTCTCACGTATATCAAATAATGTCAATAATATTGCTTTTATTTTTATGGCTGTATCGCTCATACATATTCATTGGGCACTTCCAATGTTGTAAAACATCTGTGATCAACTTCAATAAAGAACGAGCTACAGTAGCTGAAGCAATACATCTTTCCTAAAAGCCCTTTGTAACCGTTCAAGTTTGATCAAGTCTACCTGTGAATATTAATGTATTACCCCTGCACTGGTGGTGCTAATATTGTGGCCAAGGTTAATTAATACTAAGGCCGCGTCCATGTTTAGTGCTTGCGGGCAGAGGCACGCTGAGGCGCGCTTCCGCTCGGCACTGAGCCCCTACAGCCGCAATGAGAGCGGCTTTAGTAGGGTCTCGCCCTACGCTTCCGCAAGCGCGCGGAAGCGTAGGTCTTGGGGAAATTTTAAATCTTCGCGCTTGCCGGAGTGCAGGGCCGATCACGTGAGCGGTTCGCCCAATGAGGGCGAACCAGCTCCGTGACGTCACTGGCCCGCCCGCCGACACGCCCCCGGACGGCGCGCTGTCTAAGGCCAGGGAAAGCACCCGCTTTCCCTCAGCCTCAGCGCGCCTCCGCACGCCAGGAGTAACCATGGCCGAAGCCTAACTTGTGCAGTATAGCTAGTGGTAAGCTAAGGCTGCGGCCATAGTGAGTGCGGCGGCGCATACAAAATACACTAGCTCTATCAGGCCGGCCATAGTGCACGCGACAGCTCCACTCTGCTATCAGGGATCACGTATTGGCCGCTTTTCAGGGCTCCCGCACCCTGCGGGCCAATAGGAAGCCGTGATGTCATCACGACAAATATCCTCGTTTCCAGATAAACCAAAATACAGCGATGTGGTGTTTTTTTTTTTTGTTCCCCCAAACACAAATACATCCGTTTGCCATTTACCATATTAATTTGTTTTACAAAAAAAAAAAAGGTAATAATTACAGAATATTATTTTCTGAGCTAAGTCAGGTTGCAACTTCACAAACAATCAACCCCCCCCCCCCTCCCCCTATACATTCTATAATTACCTGGGGAGAAATAGAAAATAATGAATAATGATGGAATCTTTTTTTTTTCCTGAGCTTAGTAGGATTGCTACTTTCAAAAAAGGATAAGCAGAAGGACAGCCCAACACATACACATCTGTAAGCCCCTTATAATGTATTTCAACAGCTCGTGTCACCGCCTGGCTTAGTCTATCGGGTTTCCATAATATGCAGAGTATGTATCCCAGGGCATAAAGCTGATGAGGCATCTGTTCTTGTGTTTAGTAAAGTATCTTGGTAACCCACAATGTGCCCTTTATCCCACAACAAAATCAAGTCAAGGACCAATTAATATCCTCATACCTGCGGCCGGCTGAAGTGATAAACAGGCTGCTGATTCCTTTTTCCATTTTACTGCAACTGTGGGTTTTTTCTCTCCCAGCCCTTCACGAGTCAGTGGTTTGAGGGGCAGCGTGGTTCACGTTTGTGGGTAAACTTGCGCTATTAGCTGTTGAGCTAATTAATGTTTCTCATTTCCCCCCCCCCCCCCCCCCCCCCCCCCCCCCGTCTTATCTGGATGACTGTCCGCGATTTTCCTCCGGTATGCAGAGGGGAATATTTAAAAAGTGACCGTGCGGTTGCAGTTGAAAGCAACTCTGCAAACTTGGTGCGAATGGGGCGGTCAGCTCCAGTCATCAGGATTTCAGGAATCCCTGCTTCAGCACAGGTGGCTCAATCAGCTGGTCAGTCAAAAAGACTGAGCCATGTGAGCCATCTGTGCTGAGGCAGGAAGTGATTGAGCACCACCTGTGTGAAGCAGGGACTGATTTACCACCTGTGCTGAAGCTGTATGGATATACTGAAAACCTGACCTGTTGGTAAGCTTTGACGACTGGAGTTGGCCAGAATGATCACACCGCGTCTCTGCTCCTCTTCTTGCAAATCCCTTTCCCACTGAAGACCTAATCCCCTACAAGATGTTACTCCTACCCTTTCAGACTCTTTCAATCCTCTGCGCTTCCTTCTGTCTCTGCCCTAACTCCTTGTATTTAGCAAACGTTTTTAACAGGAATAATACATTGGCAGTCACCTCTCGTGTTCGGTGTCCTGGACACAGACTTATAGGCCACGATACACCCATCCTCTGCCTAAGCCCTCACTATGTACTGTACTTACAGTCAGGCCTGTACCCAGGCGATAAGCCTGAAGGGATCGCATGGGGCGGCAAGTCTCAGGGGGCAGACAAGATTATATTATATATAGTTTTAATACATGTAAGTTAGACGCAGGGGGTCTCCAGGGCTGAACCCTGTTGATTTCAGCTACGGGACACCCTGCTTCCGGAGATACGTACTTAATTAGGGCGTGCCGGATACTCAGCTCAGGTTTAAAACCTCAGTCACATGGGCTATTAAGCTGCATATGACATCATGGATTCCTATTGGCCACCTTGTCTCCCGGAGCTGAAATTAACGGGGTTCGGCCCCCGAGACCCCCTGCCTCCTACATGGGGGGGAAGTTTGGGAATTTTTTTTTCGGGAAAAATATTTTGGGGGTGTGCAATTTTAAATTTTATGCTATTTGTTGCTTCTTGCGGGCGGGGTGGGGGGGTGACACATCTTAATAGTGCTTTCTCCAAGGCAGCCACATTCCCTAGTCGGCACTGCTCATTCTCACAAGCGTTTCTCTCTGTCCGACTGTCTCTCGCTCTCTCCTGCCTGTATCTCTCTCTCATACTCTCTCTACCTCAGGCCTGTCTCTTCTCCTGACTATAAGTTCAAGCTTCAACGCAGGAACGCCGCTGGAAAATCACTTGAAAGAAGATTTCCAAGGGGTCAACATGGCTACGCTGACCGCCTTAATAACCTTGCCCTACAAATGGCTCTCTGTGTGTCCTTCTGCATGTCCTCCTAAAACGCCAGTTAGGATGTAAGCTGTTTGGGGAAGGGGATTCCTTAGTTTTGACCGAGCCTCAGGATTGAGCCACCTGTGCTGAAGCAAGGATATCTGAAAACCTGACCCTGTGTTGGGGTGGGGGAGGGGGGCTTGAGGACTGCGCGTTGCCCACCTGAGCTAGAAGAGAACAGCTGGGAAATCCTCCACACCTGCTCACCTGCGTGCCTCTTGTCCCTGGGAGGACACATGTCACAGGGAGATTCTTTGGCAGGTCATTCAGCCAGGCGCAGATTGACCTTGCCCTTGGTGGCCAATGTTAGATATTGGCTAAGCTGGAGGGAGTTTATTGGTGTTTTAATTATGCCAAATAAATGTTCTGTCAACAGGGATTGCATGAGTGTAGAACTACCGTGTGTGTCATGGGGAGGATGACCAGTGTATAGATATGTCAGGGTGCCAGTGTATGATATCGCAGAGGTAGACACAGTGTGTGTAGATATGTCAGGGGCCATCTGTAGATAGGTCAGGTGCCAGTGTTAGATATGTCAGGGTGCCAGTGTATGATATGTCAGGTGCCAGTTGGGTTGGGTATTAGTCAGGGTGCCAGGTGACCAGTGTGTCGGTAATATGTCAGGGTGCCAGTGTGTAGATATTCAGGGCCAGTTATAGATATGTCAGGGTGTCAGTGTATAGATAGATCATGTGGGGCCAGTGTGTAGAATGTCAGCGTTGCCAGTGTATAGATATTGTCAGCGGTTGCCCCCAGTGTGTAGATATGTCAGGGTGCCAGTGTATAGATATGTCAGGGTGCCAGTGTGTAGATATGTCAGGGTGGCCAGTGTTAGATATGTTCAGGGTGCCAGTGTCTGTAGTATGTATCAGGGCTGTATGTCTATCAGTGTCAGAATGTAAGGGTGCTGCCAGTGTATAGATATGTCAGGGTGCCAGTGTGTAGATATGTCAGAGGGCGTGCCAGTTGCGAGATGCCAGTGATACGATGTCAGTAAGGTGCCAGTGTAAGATATGTCAGGGTGCCGCTTGTATAGATATTCAGGGTGCCAGTGTATGATATGTCAGGTGCCAGTGTGAGGTGCTAGCATATCAGGCGGTGTCCAGTGTATGAGTATATGTCAGGGTGCCAGTGTGTAGATATGTCAGGGTGCCAGTGTGTAGATATGTCAGGGTGCCAGTGTGTAGATATGTCAGTTGCCCAGTCAGGGCTGCCAGTCAGCTATAGATATGTCAGGGTGCGTGTATAGATAGTGTCAGCCTGGTGCCAGTGTATATGATAGTGTCAGGGTCATGATAGTGTGCCAGTGTATAGATATGTCAGGGTGAAAGCAGGAGAGATAATCTGGCCATGGTGCACAGTGTATGTTAGGGTGCCCATGATATGTCAGTGCGTGCCAGTGTATAGTGCCACACGGTGTTATAGATATGTCAGGGTGCACAGAGTGCTATATGATATGTATCAGGTGTGCCAGTTGTATAGATATGTCAGGGTGCCCAGTATCCAGGTGCCAGAGAATGTCAGGGTGCCAGTGTGATAGAATGTCAGGGCCAGTGTATGAGATATCAGGGTGCCATGTGTATAGATATGTCAGGGTGCCAGTGTAGTGTATATATAGATATCTGTCCAGGGTGCCCAGTGTTATAGATATGTCAGGGTGCCAGTGTATAGATATGTCAGGGTGCCAGTGTATAGATATGTCAGGGTGCCAGTGTATAGAATATGTCATGCGCCGGTTGTCAGTGCTCATACTGCGATATGTCAGGGTGCCCAGGCTGCACTAGATATGTCAGGGTGCCCAGTGTATAGATATGTCAGGGCGTGCCAGCTGTTAGATATGTCAGGGTGCCAGTGTATAGATATGTCAGGGTGGCGTGTGCTCGTAGAGTTGTAGATATGTTGTCAGGTGCCAGTGTATAGATATGTCAGGGTGGCCAGTGTGTAGATATAGTCAGGGTGCCATGTGTCCATTGTATAGATATGTCAGGGTGCCAGGTGGAAAGTATGAGATGGTCAGGGTGCCAGTGTGCCCTAGATATGGTAATGAGGTGCCAGGTATAGAGATCGGTGCCAGTGCTGCTGTGCCCAGTGTATAGTATATGGTCAGGGTGCCATTGTGTAGATATGTCGGGTGCCAGTGTGGTAGATAGTCAGGGTGCCAGTGTGATAGATATGTCAGAAGGCTGACCAGTGTATAGATTGTCAGGGTGAATCAGTGTCGGGTGATATTGTAGATATATCAGGGTGCCCCCGTGTATAGATATGTCAGGGTGCCAGTGTGTAGATATGTCAGGGTGCCAGGTGTGATATTCAGGTCAGTAAGATATGTAGGGTGCACTTGCGATAGATAGTTCAGCGGTGCCAGTGTTGAGTTAGATATGTCAGAGGTGGCACAAGTGTGTAATATGTCTAGCGGTCGCCGTGTAGTAGATATGTCAGGGTGGCAGGTGTATAGATATGTGTCAGGGTGCCCATGTTCGAATGGCAGGGTGCCCATGTAGTAGTGTCGGCCAGCGTTAGATATTCAGTGAGTGATAATGATTCAGGGTGCCAGTGTATAGCATTCGGGCAGTATAGCATCAGGGTGCCATGGATATAGATATGTCAGGCAGTGTATGACTTGTCCCAGTGTGTAGAAATAGTGGTAGAAGGTCGCCAGTGCTGCTGCATGTGTCCAGTATATATGTCAGGGTGCCGATTGTTAGATATGTCAGGGTGGCCAGTGTTAGATTAGATGCAGGATGATGGTCCAAGGGTGCCCAGCTGGATAGATATTAGGGTCCATGAAGTATGGCGACAGTGGTGTTATATGTCAGGGTGCCAGGGTATAGATAGTCAGGAAGTGCCAGAGTGTAGATATGTCAGGGTGCCAGTGTGCTAGATATGTCAGGGTTGACAGTGTATTAGACATGCGTGTTAGATATGTCAGGGTGCCAGTGTAAGTTTGTCAGGTGCCTGTGAGATATGTCAGGGTGCCAGGTGTGAGATTCAGTGCTATATTGCGTCAGTAGGTGCATTGATCAGGTGCGTGTATAGTAGTCAGGAGGTGCCAGTGTCTTACTGTGAGTTAGATTATGGTAGGGTGCCCAGTGATGAGATATGTCAGCGTGTCCAGGTGTGTAGATATGTCACGGGTGCGTAATATGCCCAGGTGGCTGTTAGAATGTCAGAGGGTGCAGTGTATAGATATGTCAGGGTTGCCAGTGAGATGTCGCAGTGTATAGCAAGTCGGTGCAGTGTCATAGGTTATTCAGGCCTTGTATAGATATGTCAGCGGCGTGCCAGTGTAAGTATGTCAGGGTGCCAGTTGTTAGATATTCGTCCGCTGCCAGTGTGTAGATATGTCAGGGCCGTGAAGTCAGTCGGTGATTGCGTAGGCACTGTGGTAGATATGCTAGGGTGCCATTGTAGATATGTCAGGCTGCCTGCCAGTGTATAGAATGTAGGGTGCCAGTGCGACTAGATATTCAGGGTGCCAGTGTAGGTATATGTCATGGAGTTCCAGCGTGTGTAGATATGCGTGCAGGTGAATCGGTGCCTGATGCTAGATGTGTCAGGGTGACCAGACGGCTATAGAATAGTCAGGGGTGCCAGATCTGTTAGATATGTCAGGCGCTGGCCTCAAGTAGTCGTGCTCCCAGGTGAATTCAGGCATGCTGTTTCAGGGTGCCAGTGCTATAGTATGATAGTCACGGAAGTATGATGGCAGTCCAGTGTATAGATATGTCAGGGTTGCAGTGGTAAGTAATGCAGCGAGGTGCCAGTGATAGATTGTATGGGGGCAGTGTTATATGCTCAGTGCCAGTAGATATGTCAGGTTCACGAGTGTAGATATTCAGGAGTGCCAGTGTATTAGATATAGTGCCAGGCTGCTGCTGTTCCAGCTGTATGATATGTCAGGGTTGCCGTGTTAAAGTCCGGTCGCCTAATAGATAATCAGTGTCCGTGTAGGGTGCCAGTGTGTAGATATGTCCAGGGTGCCATGTGTGAGGATCGAGGTCCAGTGTTAGTGCATGTGCCAGGTGTAGCTATTAGGTGTCGT
This sequence comes from Ascaphus truei, assembly GCA_036426205.1. Classification (NCBI taxonomy): domain Eukaryota; kingdom Metazoa; phylum Chordata; class Amphibia; order Anura; family Ascaphidae; genus Ascaphus; species Ascaphus truei. The sequence continues at coordinate 77,480,814 of CM071572.1, forward strand.
TAATATGGGTGCCAGTGATGTAGTTTAGGTGCCATTGACTCAGGGATGCCAGTTGTGTAGATTATATCAGGGGCCTCAGTGTATAGCTATGTCAGGCGTGCCAGTGGGTGATATTCGGGCCAGTGTTATTAGATATGTGCAGGCTTGCCAGTGTGTAGATATGTCAGGGTGCCAATGTGAGAATTTGGGTCCTGTGTAGAATTCGGTGCAGTGCTGTAGATGCGGTGCCAGTGTGTAGATATGTAGCATGTTCCAGTGGTAGATATGTCAGGGGCTGCCCAGTGTTAGATATGTCCAGGGCTTGCCAGGGTCTAGATATTCAGGGATGCCAGTGATATAGATATCAGGTGTGCCAGTGTATAGATATGTCAGGGTGCCGTGTATTAGATCGGTGCCAGTGCCTAGTGTATAGATATGACTCAGGGTGCAACTGGATAGTATATGTCAGCCAATAGATATGTCATGCCGTGGTAGTGTCAGTGCAGGTAGATATGTCATGGAGTGAATACATCCAGTGTTATAGATATGTCTTGAGTGCCAGTTAGATGATGGTTCAGTGTTAGATATGTCAGGAGTGCCAGGGCTGCTAGATATGTCAGGGTGCCATGTGCTAGTAGTCAGCGGTTGCCATATGTGATAGATATTCAGGGGGCGCATGTGTAAGATATGACAGGGTGCCAGTGTGTAATTGTGACGGTGCCAGTGTGTAGATATGTCATGGATGCCCAGTGTATAGATATGTCCGGGTATGCCAGGTGAACATAGATATGTCAGGGTGCAGTGTATATACCTAGTCAGGGGGCCAAGTTTGCTATAGATAATGTCAGGGGGTGCCGTGATATGATTATGCAGGGTGCCAGTGTATAGATATGTCAGGTGCCAGTGCTATAGATATGTCGAGGTGCCAGTGTATGTAGACTATTAGTCAGGCGTGGCCAGTGTATAGTATGGTCAGCGGTGCCAGTGTATAGAATATGTCACGGGTTGCCCAGTATGACAGTGTATAGATATGTCAGGGTGCAGTGCTATAGATATGTCAGAGGTTGCCAGTGTGTGATATGTCAGGAGCTGCCAGGTGTATGATATGTCATGAGGGCTGCACCGAGTGATGTAGAATGTTCAGAGGTGCAGTGAATGCAAGTGATATAGATATGTCAGGGTGCAGCTGCTATAGATAGGTCGGGTGCCAGGTTATATAGAATATGTCAGGGTGCCAAGTGGTAGAAGGTCAGGGTGCGTGTGCTAGAATTTACACCCTTCTCCAACCCTTCCTCCAAATTTTCCCCTTTCTCGTCTGATCACGGCTACTCCCCTCTCCCTCTCTATTTTGCGCTCGCCCTTCCATATTCCTCCCCACGTTTTTTTCCCCAACTACGCTCTCCTTTATGTCAGCGGTGCCAGTGCAGTGATATAGATATGTAAGGGTGACCAGTGCTATAGATATGTAGGGTGAAAAAGTGTGTAGATAGTCAGGGTTGCCAGTTGTGGTCTGTGATATAGATGCTGTCAGGGTCGCCAGATGTGCTAGGATGTCAGGGTGCCAGTGTATAGATATGTCAGGCGTGCACCCAGTGTGTAGATATATCAGGGTGCCAGTGGGTAGATATATCAGGAGTCATGCAGTGTGCTAGATAGATCAGGCAGCGGGGGTTCCAGTGTATAGATATGTAGGGTCCAGTGTGTTGTAGATATATCAGGGGCCAGTATCATAGAATATCGGCGGTGCCCAGTGGTAGATATGTAAGGGGCCAAGTGTGTCTGTATGTTGTAGATATGTCCAGGGTTGGCAGTGTAGATAGAATATCAGGAGTGCACCAGTGTATAGATATGTAAGGGTGGGTGCCAGTGGTGGTAGCATATCCAGGGTGTCAGTGTATAGATATGTCCAGGGTGACACCCGTGTGTTAGAATGATATGCAGGGTGCCAGCTGCTATATGATATGTCAGCGGTGCCAGCAGTGTGTAGATATATCAGGGGGTCAGGCTGATTTATGTCTTGTCAGGGGTGATAATGGTAGAGATATGTCAGGGAAGTGCCGTGTGTAGAGATGTCAGGGTGCCAGTGTTTGACTAGATATGTCGGGCTTTGCAGGTTGCTAAGAATGTCGGGGGCAGTGTGCTAGATAGTCAGGGCGCCAGTGCTGTAGCTTGTCAGGAGTATGCCCAGTGTGTAGATTGTCATTTTTGATATGATAGGGTGCCAGAATGTGTAGATATGTAGGTGACAGTGTGTAGATATGTCAGGGTGCCAGTATAGTATGTGCGTTTGCCAAGTGTTAGATATGTCAGGGTGACAGTGTAGTAGATAGTGTCAGGCGTGCCAGTGTATAGTCAGGGTGCAGTATGATAGTCAATGGGCCAGTGTCTGAAGATATAGTCAGGGTGCCAGTGATATAGATATGGCAGGGTGCCAGTGTATATGATTGTAGGAGCCAGGTATAGATACTGTCAGGGATGCCAGTGTATAGATAGTCAGCGGTGCCAGGTGTAGATAGACAGGTGCAGCGTGTTGCATGAGTGTAGCTAGATATGTCAGGGTGCCAGGCTATAGTATTGTCAGGGTGCCCGTGTGTAGATATGTCAGGGTGCCAGGTTAGTATGTCAGGCCGTGCCGTTGTATTATAGATATGTCATGGGTGCAGGTGTGCTAGATATGTCAGAGGGTGGTGCCAGTGGCTATAGATATTGTCAGGGTTGCGTGATTAGAATGTCAGGCGGATGCCAGTGTTGATAGTCGCTGATGCATGTCAGATATGCAGGGTCTGCGTAGACTGATGTCATGGGTGCCGAGTGGGTAGATATGTCAGGGTGTCAGTGTATAGATATAGTCAGGTGTGAAGTGTATAGTATATGTCAGGGTGCCAGTGTATAGATATGTCCGGGTGCCAGAATGTATAGATAGTCAGGGTGCCAGTGTATAGATATGTCAGGGTGCCAGTGTATAGATATGTCAGGGTGCCAGTGTATAGATGTGTCAGGGTGCCAGTGTATAGATATGTCAGGGTGCCAGTGTATAGATATATCAGGGTGCCAGTGTATAGATATGTCGGGGTGCCAGTGTATACATATGTCGGGGTGCTTTTAAACTGGGCCCCCCACAAAGTATTTATTTGATCTTTGGGCCCCGTTCTGTACTCCTAGAATGGGAGTATGGGGTGCTAAAGCTTAGCGGGGTGCCTGTGTTTTGGCTGGGTGAATCCCAGCCATGGACTCGTAATTATGAAAGGGTGTAAGTATATTTAACATTGTACTGACTTTGGTGAGCATATGCATGAATAACACCATATTCACAACAGCGCAATAATGCAGCACAATTCATGCTATACTCTGTCAAAAGGTTGGCATTCATTTCTGCTCACGGTATGTAAAACTGGATCTAAATAGGCTATTTGAGGCCAAATCACATCCACCCCAAATTCACAAACAAAATCATGTTATTTCACCAGTGCGCTGCCTAAAGTTTGGTGTTAATGACATTTTTATTTATTAATTTATAAAATGTTTTATCAGGAAGTAATACATTGAGAGTTACCTCTCATTTTCAAGTATGTCCTGAGCATAGTTAATATGACAAATAATACATGGTTACAAATACAGTTACATAAAACAGGGTATATACATTATATACAATACATTGCATGCGCAGTTAGAGAAGATGTATATTATAGGCTTATGTAACAGTTACAGACTAGAATAAAATGTGAGACAGCCTTAGTTTTGAAAGAACTTAAACTGGTGGTGGATGTGAGAGTCTCCGGTAGGTTGTTCCAGTTTTGGGGTGCACGGTAAGAGAAGGAGGAACGGCCGGATACTTTGCTGAACCTTGGGACCATGAACAGTCTTTTGGAGTCAGATCTCAGAGGATAAGTGCTGCATGTGGTGGGGTGAGGGGCTTGTTCAGATAGCTGGGTAGCTTGCCCAGAAAGTATTTGAAGGACATATTTGGACAGTTCCAGTAGACAGGTTGGTCCTGGAGAAATGTAGCCCTGTTTTATGGTACAAGACAGGGGTGGCCGACTCCAGTCCTCAATGGCCACCAACAGGGCACGGTTTTCAGGATATCCCTGCTTCAGCACAGATGGCCTAGTCAAAGATAGCACCACCTGTGCTGAAGCAGGGATTTCCTAAAAACCTGACTTGTTGGTGGACCCTTGAGGACAGGAGTTGCCCACCCCTGCCGTATAAGAGCACTCATAATAATCAATAATTCATCAATTATCCCAAAGTCAGCAAATCACAAAACCTTATTATGTACACTCCAAATCTGGTAATACATTATCCAGAAAATCGTAGAGTAGGTAAAAAAGGGAAAAAAACACCACTTTGAAATTGTATTAAAATATAAATAATAGTAATAATAATAAATATTAAAAAGATGTAGAAGCGGTATAAATATGAATAATATTTATAAACAGGCAGAGAATCCTAAAACTTTCTGGAATAGTTTTCAGTTAACATGATACTATTTTGCATATACACGTCAGCTACAGTACTTGGCGCACACTCCCCTTGCAAATAATTCCTACTGTTGTATGTATGTATATATGTATGTATGTATGTATGTCTTTATTTACATAGTGCCATTAATGTACATAGCGCTTCACAGTAGTAATACGCGTGACAATCATATAAATAACAGATCATGGGAATAAGTGCTTCAGACATAAAAGTAACATAGTGGAAGAGGAGTTCCTGCTCCGAGGAGCTTACAATCTAATTGGCAGGTAGGAAGAATGTACAGAGACAGTAGGAGGGAGTTCTGGTAAGTGTGTCTGCAGGGGGCCAAGCTTTATGTATCATGTGTCCAGTATTATCCACGGTGCTGCTCATATGCTTCTTTAAGCAAGTGTGTCTTAAGGTGGGACTTAAAGGTGGATAGAGAGGGTGCTAGTCGGGTATTGAGGGGAAGGGCATTCCAGAGGTGCGGGGCAGTCAGTGAGAAAGGTTTAAGGCGGGAGAGGACTTTAGATACAAAGGGGGTAGAGAGAAGACATCCTTGAGTGGAACGCAAGAGTCAGTCAGATTTAGGAAAGAGTAGAGTGATTCTGGCAGCAGCGTTTAGGATAGATTGTAGGGGAGACAGGTGAGCGGCAGGAAGGCCGGACATCAGGAGGTTACAGTAGTTGAGACGGGAGAGAATGAGGGCCCGAGTCACAGTTTTAGCGGTCGAGTAACAGAGGAAAGGGCGTATCTGTGTAATATTGCGGAGGAAAAAGCGACAAGTTTTAGAAACGTTTTGAATGTGAGGGGAGAATGTGAGAGAGGAGTCGAGAGTGACCCCTAGGCAGCGTGCTTGGGCTACTGGGTGAATGATGGTACTTACAACAGTAATGTGGAAGGAGGTAGTAGGGCCAGGTTTGGGAGGAAGTATAAGGAGCTCTGTTTTTGCCAAGTTAACTGTATTGTTAACTATATTCTACTTAACTGAATGACAGGAATTATTTCTGCATAGATATGTGTCAAGTTTTCTCTTTGCAAACCTTTGAAAAATTGACCATTTTTTCTTCCGACCAATGAAAAAACTAACATAGGTTTAAAAGTTTGCCAGCAGTAAGCCCAATAAATGGCAAATTCAATGATATTATATGTTTGATTGCGAGAGAGATACTGTCATTGCTGGGTGTGGATGTTGCCTGAATTCCCCGGGGAAATTCCAGCAACATTTTCAGAACTTTTGGGACAAAAAAATGCCAGGGAACATTTAATCCATTTTAGAATTTGTTTAAGTTCCAGCGGCGAAGTGAAACTCCACAAGTTCACACATCTCTAACAATTACATTAGTGACTGTGAAGTTACTGGCAAAGATAGCTCCTGTTCTAGGTTTGGTTAACAGCGTGTCACTGTGTTTAGTGAATCCGTGCCATAGAAATCCTAGCGATTTAAGCTTATTTGTACATGTAAAGCCTAATGTACCATTCTACAGTCTTACCTAAGCTGGCAATCGTTTGGTGCTCCTGTTATAAATCTGTCAAAATCCTGGTTGTGGGCCTAACATAATGTCCGCCTTCAGTTTCAATCAACCCTTCAGTCAGTGCAACTCAGCAGCTACAATGTGTCCTGCTATTACTAAGGTAACATTATCTATTGTTACAGTTTGCAGCTAAAACTGCTGGGAATATTTGCAACAAATTATCACAAACAGGAAAGTGTTGCAAAGATCTTGCACTGCTGGGGAGGTGGGATAACACCTGCTGTAGACATCAAATGATGCTTTAAACCTTATTAAAAAGAGCATCAAGCGTTGAAAAATGCAGTATTATCTCATACTACAGAACTGATTTGTTTAAAAACAAATATATATATATATATATAAGATTTCACATGTTTTGCTGCTTAAGATAATAATGCGCTGTAGCTGCTTTGCTGATACACTGCGGAAACTTCCTCTGTACAATATAACAGAATGGTCTATGACCTTTTCAACAGCAACATATCAACTAAAGTGTCTTCTTAGCATGCTGTTTTAGTAACCCATTGAAATGTGAATTGATTTGTTATTAATCCAACAGTCAACACACAGAGAGAGAAAAAAAAAGTCATAATTTGTCCACTTGGGGGATTGAATTCCTGTATCACTGTCAGCTACATTAACTGACTTCCTGGATCTAAAATTCAATTAGAGCAGCATTCCCTAGCATTAATAAATCAATAGCGATGCCATTGTGATATATTTTGAATGTCTTTCATTATACGCCCCAGTGATGTTGTTTCTTTCCTGACTGGGCTGTGTTAAAGTGAGTGATGCATGACATCTTCAGTTACATTATTGAGCAGAATATTGCTCTGGTGTCTTGAGATGTCGTTTTTGTGCCTAAAATGATTGTGTATTTGTGTGTGGATGTTTGTGTAGTGTTCTCCTGTACGTTCCTGGTTAGGAGTTGTAGAGCGCCTATGGATGGTTTTTAGAAGTCGGGCTACGCACCCACCTGTATTACCTCTCTATTACAAGTCTTGGCATCTGTGAGTTAGGGCTCATGAGTCTGTGTGTGGTCTAGAACCTTTGGTTGTGGCCGTTTTGCCGCGACTGAGTCGCCGCCGGTGATCGGCCGCTATTCATATCGCCGCAGTGATATCTTGCTGCTTGCCATTTCAACGCCAAGGTAAGCCCCTAACCTTGCCCTAAAAAACCCTAATACTATCGCTACCCCTACCCTAAAAATCTTAACCCCTTACCCATTGCCCTAAAACCCTTATCCTAAACCCTACCCTAATCCCCTACACTAAAAACCTAACCCTTTACCCTAATCCCCTACATTAAAACCATAAACCTTTACACTTATCCAATAAACTTTAAAAACATAACACCCCGTACCTAATAACGTAAACGAAACACTAAACAATGGACCCTATAAACATACACTAAAACCTAACCCTTACCCTAATCCCTACACTAAAAACCTAACCCTTTACCCTAATCCCCTACATTAAAAACCTAACCCCTTACCACATAATCCCCTACACCTAAAAACCTAACCCTGTCCCTAATCAGCCTACAACTAAAAAACCTAACACTTTACCCTAATCCCCTACCTAAAAAACCTAACCCCTTACCCTACAATCTCCTACACTAAAAACTAAATAACCCGTTTACACCCTAATCTCCTTAACCTAAACCCCTACCCTTTCCACATACACTAAAACCTCTAAACTCTTACCCTAGAACCCTGGATTCCAAAGTCCCCTGTCCTAAACCACTTATCACTAAACCCTCTGTACCTAAAAACTTACCCTATTGCTCGCTACCCTACAAAACACCTACACCCCTTCCCTTAACCCCTACACTAAAAACCATAACCCTTCCTAATCCCCTACACTAAAAAACCTAATCCCCCTACACTAAAACCATAACCTTTACCCTAATCCCCTCACTAAAAACCTAACCTTTAACCCTAATCCCCTACATATAAAACCTAAACCCGTTTAACCGTTACATCACCTACATTACAATACCTTATCTACGCATACACTAAAAAAAACCTATCACCATACCGCTTAACCTAAACTAAACACAACTAAATAATCCGACGACGCACCCTACACTCGGAAACTAACCTTCTACTAAAAAAGCACAGCATCCCCTACAACTAAAACCTAACCCATTACACCATATACATCTACTCCCTACCACGCTATAAAAACCTAACCCGTTACCCTAATCCCCTACATTAAAAACCTAACCCTTTACCCTAATCCCCTACACTTAAAAACCTAATCCCCTACCCTAAAAACCTAACCCTTTACCCTAATACCCTACATTAAAAACCTAACCCTTTACATACATCTCCCACTAAAACCTAACCGCGTAGAACCCTAATCCCTACTTAAAAACCTATCCCCTACACCTACAAAAACACTAACCCTTCTACCGTAATCCCCTACATTTAAAAACAATCCCCCTACAACTAAAAACCTAACCCTTAACCAATGCCCCTATCATAAAAACCCCAATCCCCAGTACACGAAAAAAACCTAACCGTTTACCACCCCGACCAAAACCATCCCTAATCCCCACACGAAAAAAACAAACCCGCGTAACCTAAAACCCAACTTAAAAACACCCCTTCCTACACGAAAAACCAACGCCCAAGCCAAGCTAAAAACCTAACCGGACTCTCGAACCCCGGAATAGACACCACCCGAATTAAAAACATACCCTGATACCGACCCGAAGACCCTACACTGAAAAACCTAACCCCTACTCCTAAATCCCGCTACAATAAAACCTAACACCGAAGCGACAAAACCGAACCCGTTTCCCTAAGCCCCCTACTACTAAAAACCTAATCCCCTACCGAAAAACCTAACCCACCCTAATACCTACAAATAAAAAACCAACCAGGCAGACTTACCTAATCTCCACACTAAAAAACTACCCGTTACCCTAAACCCTACATTAAAAAACCTAACCCTTTACCCCTAATCTCCTACACTAAAAACCTAACCGTTACCCTAAACCCCAGTATCCAAAGCCCTTATCAAACCTGTATTAAAAATACCTATTCCCCTACCCTAAAAACCTAACCCCTTCCCTAACCACTAAAACCCCTTAAATGAACTTACCTTATTTGCGACACGGCCGGTGATTGAGTGTCCAGCGGCGGAGGGTTCCTCCGCAGCCAACTCAGCGCAGATACTCCTCCGCAGCCAACTCAGCGCAGATACTCCTCCGCAGCCAACTCAGCGCAGATACTCCTCCGCAGCCAACTCAGCGCAGATACTCCTCCGCAGCCAACTCAGCGCAGAACTCTCCGCAGCCAACTCAGCGAGAGATACTCCTCCGCAGCCAAACTCAGCGCAGATAATCCTCCGCAGCCAACTCCAGCGCAGAGATACTCCTCGCAGCCAACTCAGCGCAGTATACCTCCGCAGCCAACTCTAACAGATCTCCTCCATAGCAACTCTACACGATAATCCTCCGCAGCCACACTAGAGCAGATACTCCTCCGCAAGCCAACTCAGCGCAGATAAAGAACTCCTCCGCAGCCAACTCTACGCAGATACTCCTCCGCAGCCACCTCTACGCAGATACTCCTCCGCAGCCACCTCAACGCTCAGGATACTCCTCCGCAGCCAACTCAGCGCAGATACTCCTCCGCAGCCAACTCTACGCAGATACTCCTCCGCAGCCAACTCTACGCAGATACTCCTCCGCAGCCAACTCAACGCAGATACTCCTCCGCAGCCAACTCAGCGCAGATACTCCTCCGCAGCCAACTCTACACAGATACTCCTCTGCAGCCAACTCAGCGCAGATACTCCTCCGCAGCCAACTCTACGCAGATACTCCTCCATAGCCAACTCTACACAGATACTCGCTCTGACAGCCAACTACTAAGCAGATTACTAATCGCAGCCAACTCAGCACGATACTCCTCTGCAGCCAACTCTACGCAGATACTCCTCTGCAGCCAACTCAGCGCAAGATACTCCTCTGCAGCCAACTCAGCACAGTAATCCTCACGCAGCCAACTCAGCGCAGATACTCCTCCGCAGCCAGCCAACTCAGCGCAGATACTCCTCCCAGCCAAATCAGCAGAGACTACTCGCAGCAACTCAGCAGAACTTCTCCGCAGCCAATCGGCAGATCTCCTCCGCGCAATCAGCGCAGATACTCTCCAGCGCAGATACTCTCCGCAGCCAACTCTACGCAGATACTCCTCCGCAGACAACTCTACGCAGGAACTCCTCCATAGCCAACTCTACACAGATCCCTCTGCAGCCAACTCAGCGCAGATACTCTCCGAAGCCAAATCAGCGCAGATACGGCCTACCGCAGCCTATTCTACACAGATAATCCTCCGCAGCCACTCAGCGCAGTACTCCCGCAGCCAACTCAGTCGCAGATACTCTCCGCCAAGCCAACTCTACACAGATACTCCTCTGCAGCCAACACTATCACAATGATACTCTTTCGCAGCCAACTCAGCACAGATACTCCTCCGCAGCCAACAGCACAGACTCTAAACTCAGCAGACTCCTCTGCACCACTTACTATTAATCCTCTGACAGCCAATTGGCAGATACTCCTCTGCAGCCAACTTTCTAACACGAATACTCCTCCGCAGCCAACTCAGCGCAGATATCCTCCGCAGCCAACTCCAGCGCAGAACTCTCCGACAGCCAACTCTAGCAAGATACTCCTCCACAGCGAACTCTACGAGAACTCCTCCATAGCCAAATCTCAGCGAGAAACCCTCAACCATCTACCCGATCTTCTAGCACTCTACGAACTCCACCGCAACAACTCACAGCTATCCTCCGAGCAAACTCTACACAGATACTCCACGCAGCCAAACACCGACTCAGGGCAAACGCAGATACTCCTCTGCAGCCCTAAGCGGTCTACAGACTCACGAGATTCTCCTCCGCAGCAAACTCTACACAGATACCCTCCGCAGCCAACCAGCGCAGATACATCTCTGCGGCCAACTCTACACAGATACTCTCCGCCAGCCAAATCAGCAGATACTCCTCGCATCCAATCTACACAGATACCCTCCACAGCAACTATACTAGACAGATTCTCCTACCATAGCCAAACTCAGCGCAGACTAGATCCTCCATAGCTCAATGACGCAGATACTCCTCCCACAGCATCACTACACGATACTCCTCGCAGCCAACTCTACACAGATACTCTCCACAGCCAACTCTACACAGATTACTCCTCCGCAGCCCAATCTACGCAGATACTCCACCGCAGACAACTCTACGCAGATACTGCCACACGCAGCCAACTCTACACAGCATTTCCCTCCACAGCCAAATCTACACCCACTCTCACTCCTCCGCAGCAAACTCTACGCAGATACTCCCCACAGCACAATCTACGAGGATTACTCCACCACAGCACACTCTACACATACTCCATCCGCAGCCAACTCTAAACAGAACATCCTCCGCAGCCAACTCTACGCAAATACTCCTCCCAGCCAACTCTACCCACTAACCTCTCCGCACCAACTCTACAAAGATCCTCCTCGAGCAGCCAACTCTAGCGATACTATCCTACGCAGCACACCTCACGAAGATACTCACTCGCGCCACTCTACACAGCATAGTTCACCGCAGCCAACTGTCGCAGATACTCCTCCGCAGCCAAAAACTTACACAGCTACTCTCCGCAGCCAACTCTAACACGATAATCACTCCAGCAGCCAACTCTACCACAGACCCTTCAGCACTCCCATCTAACCGCAGCCAACTCTATGCATATACCACCGCAGCCAACTCTACGCAATACTCCACCGCAGCCAACTCTAGCGATATCTCGACCAACCTGCAGACTCAATGCACCCAATCTACAAAGATACCCTCCACAGCGAATCTAACACTCAATCCTACGCAGCCAACTCTACACAGATACTATCCACAGCGAACTATCAACAGCACTCCTCCGCAGCAACTCTACGCATGAAATCCTCCACAGCCAACTCTACACACTCACTCCTCCACAGCCAACTCTACACAGATACTCCTCCACAGCCAACTCTACACACTCACTCCTCCACAGCCAACTCTACGCAGATACTCCTCCACAGCCAACTCTACACACTCACTCCTCCACAGCCAACTCTACGCAGATACTCCTCCACAGCCAACTCTACACAGATACTCCTCCACAGCCAACTCTACACACTCACTCCTCCGCAGCCAACTCTACACAGATACTCCTCCACAGCCAACTCTACGCAGATATTCCTCAACAGCCAACTCTACACAGATACTCCTCCGCAGCCAACTCTACACAGATACTCATCCGGAGCAAACTCTACACATATACTCCTCCACAGCCAACTCTATACAGATACTCCTCCACAGCCAACTTTACGCAGATACTCCTCAACAGCCAACTCTACACAGATACTCCTCTGCAGCCAACTCTACACAGATACTCCTCCGCAGCCAACTCTACGCAGATACTCCACCACAGCTAACTTGCCCAGCTGCCAAGGGCAGCTTATCGTCGGTCTGCTCACAGGGAAGGTAACCTAACCCCCTAACCTTACTCCTTACCCTACAAAGCTTAACACCTTACCTTAAAGTTAACCCCTTAATAACTTACCTTAGTGACAAGACGGCCGGTGGCGAGCTGCCCTCGGCAGTGGCGAGTTGGCTGCGGAGAAATGGCCGGCGGCGAGTTGGCAGAGACAAGTTGTCCCATTCCGCCTGGAAATGCTTGCTCTTCCTGTATATAGACCTAGGCCCTGCAGAAGAGGAGAGAGGATTTAGAGGGTAAGGATTAATTTGCCTGCTCTGTGTCCATCATTGTATTCATGAATGGATGTATCTATGAATGCTACATATATAAGTATATGTGTGTATGACAAGTGCATGCCTATAGTATTTGTGTACTTATGAATGAGAGCGAGTCCTGTTATAACAATTTGTCCTTTATGGCCCTGTAGTTGCATGTTATAAAGAGTGTGCCCCCTCTTGGCTCCTGATACCCTACTTGAACATTGCCACCAGCTTTGCTCTTCTCTGAGCTTTGCAGATTATGGGGCCTATTCTAGCAGCTCCGGAGTGATCATTGCCAAACTGTACGGTGTGACATGTTCAGAAGGAGCAGAACACAATGTCAGAGCAAAACCCATTCTCTACTGCAAACCGCGTCTTCTAAACCGCGTCTAAAGGAAGTGACTGCGCGGTTTAAGCGCCCGGATTGTACGGGGTTTAGAAGCGGAGTGACCTGAGGTGGTGCTAACCCCATCCCCAGTCTGACTTATGGGTTTTACTCACTCAACAAAAGGGGGGTGGGGGGTTAGGGGGTGAACCCTGCTCAGCCTAATATAATGTATCTAGAGGGGTGCAGAATGGGATTAGATATATTAACCGAAAAGAAAAATGAGCCCTTAACAATGCACTCAACCTCCACTATATGGAGGAGACGTTACCACTTCCTGGAAGGAGATGGAGTGCCCTGTAGGGTAAACTCCACCTCCACTAAATGTGCCATAATTATATTATATGTTTAATGATTAAGACAAAAAACGTAAGAAAAACTATTTCAAACCTTAACACTAATTAGCGATGCCGCTGGAGCTGGGCTGATCCCTTGCAGAGACCCCGCTCTCAGTTTTATTGCTGTGGGGGACTCTATAACCGCTTGCGGAGGGGGTACGGAGGGAGGGTCCCGACTCCCTTGGCCCCCCCCCCCCCCCTCCCTCGAGCAGGGTCCCCAGGAAGACGCCCGGGCCTTAGTTACGCCACTGCCCCTATGTCTAAAACACTCCATTACTTTCATCAAATTGAGCAGGCCAAGTCTATCTCCTGACTGCAGTTTAAGACACTAAACAACATTGATCCTCACAGCATCCATCAATCCATCTCTGTGCTCAGTCCCTTAAAAACATTAGGGAAGTGATTGATCAAAATGACATTGTATATAATAAAACAGGCACCTTCCAAAATGCATCATTCAACTCTTAAAAGCATTTTTCAATTATGAATAGTCTGAAGGGAGCCATTCCAGACTCATCAGGGGATGAATAAAGATGGAAAATAATAGCATATCAATATTATTGCAAATTAGCCATATTAATCTTTAAAGACTTGAAGTTGCCTGTTTTCAGCAAGTATATAAAAAAAGTATATATATATATATGTTTTTTTTTTTAAGTTAAGTTTTCAAACAAATTAAATCTTTGATACGAAATAGGAAGCAGAGTTGCAGAAGTCCGTGCTCAGCTGTAGGACATCACTTGGAAAACATGAAAGTCTCAATAATAAGTCCAAGTAGCAGGGAACAAAACCACGATTGATGCTGATAAATAATATGTATCTCCATAAATAAACTCCTTACACATGTATGGGGACCTGTATGCTAGGTAAAGTCAGTAATAAATATCTGACTACCCAGTTGCACAGTGACACATGTCCCCCTGGAGAGAGACACTCGTATATTGAACACCCAGACCGTAAGACACGGAATGGGGTACTCACGGTCGTGGATGAGAGCAGTGGTTCCCAGCGCGTGCGTCACGTAATGGTAGTGAAGAAGAAATATCCTCAGGGGAAGTAACGGAGCACAGCAGGCAGACGAAGGGGGCTGGACACCAGTGAGTATATAAAAGTCCTTTATTCCATGGTAGACATCATGGTTTGGGATAGTAAAAGCGACGGCCTGAAACGCGTTGGATGTCTACCATGGAATAAAGGACTTTTATATACTCACTGGTGTCTTGCCCCCTTCGTCTGCCTGCTGTGCTCCGTTACTTCCTCTGAGGATATTTCTTCTAAATCTTTGATACTATTGGAATTATTGTTCGAATCATATATTGTGTTGGTTGGAATGAGAACCCCATGCAAGAGATGTCAACTTTCAAGGATTGAAAGCAGTGATATTTGAGTTTAAAAAAAAAAAATTTAAGGAAAAAAAAAGTACTTACTTTGTTAGCTCTACTGAAGTCTGAGACTAATATTCAAAATCAGTGCGACTGGCTCTAAATCAAGGAGACACAGAAAAACAGTGATGGGTCTGAAATTGCGTGGTTTTCTTAACTCGATAGCACTATACTGTAGATCAGGGATGCTTAACTCCAGTCCTCAAGCCTGCCCAACAGGTCAGGTTTTCAGGATATCCCAGCTTCAGCACAGGTGGCTCAATCAGAGGCTCAGATGGAGCCACCTGTGCTGAAGCAGGGACTGATTGAGCCACCTGTGCTCAAGCAGTGATATCCTGAAAACCTGACCTGGTGGGGAGGCTTGAGGACTGGAGTTGAGCACCTCTACCGTAGATCAATAATGTATATACTCTGACTCAACGACATCCTTGGATGAAGAATTCATTGCAATCAACAATTCCAATAGGAATCCATTGTGCAATGACTCATTTCCCAATCCATGGAGATATGATCAGAGCTTCTGGTGAGAGATAACTTGCCTGACCGAAGGTTCCTTCTGCTTGATGTGTTCAGATGATGGAAGGTCATAACTCCGTGACTGTAGATAAGTGTCTATTGTGTCTTCGCAGGACCGGTCCAGCAGCACGGATCCCCGGGCCATTGGTTCCAGGTCGCCGAGTTATCCAGCCGAGGTATGTCTACTTGGTGTGTTCATCATGATCACCATTGGAAGTTCAGAAACGTCGGCGGCCACAAACCTTGACACTTTGCATCAATATATATGGCCGTAGTTGCTTTGTTTCCATCAGCAAGTAATGGTTGAAAATAATATTTGAAAGGAGTTCTGAGATAAGTTGACATACATGTACAACAATGGCATGTATCACATGGAGTACAGCTTTGAGCACATCACCATCAAAACCGACACTATCACACTGGGAAAAGTGTAGAGAAAATCCACTATATTAATGAAGGTCTGAAAAACAGTCTGAATTGGGACGGTTTACATTGGAAAAGAGACATTTAGTGGTGGATAGAATTACTTTTGACCGGTATATCCAAGGTGAATACACAAAACTTTCAAGGTAACTTTTTATCCCAAAGTCAGTACAAATGACAAGGGGTCACCCCTTGATATTGGAGGAAAAGAGATTTCACCAGTAGCAAAGGAAAAGGTTCTTTCCAGTAAGAGCAGTGACAACGTTGAATTTACTGCCCATGGAGACTGTGATGGCAGATGCAATAGCTATATTTAAGAAAAGGTTGGACAGAATATACTGAATAAGTTGAACATAAGAAGGGGATTGATACAGGGAGAAAACGGATTGCCACACTGGGGTCAGGAAGGATTTGTTTCCCTTTGTGAGACATAATTGGAAAATATCTCAATTTTTTGTTGGTTTTTTTTATCTGCATTATCATAACAATGAATAGCCACAAAGTCTGTTAAGGTAACTAATTAAAGCAACTGTATGTATAGGAACTCTCAGTGCTTTGGAGTTACTATGTTGTTATGTATAGGAACTCTCAGTGCTTTGGAGTTACTATGTTGCTATGTATTGGAACTCTCAGTGCTTTGGAGTTACTATGTTGCTATGTATTGGAACTCTCAGTGCTTTGGGGTTACTATGTTGCTATGTATAGGAACTCTCTGTTCTTTGGCGTTACTATGTTGCTATGTATTGGAACTCTCAGTGCTTTGGGGTTACTATGTTGCTATGTATAGGAACTCTCAGTGCTTTGGGGTTACTATGTTGCTATGTATAGGAACTCTCGGTGCTATAGAGTTACTATGTTGCTATGTATAGGAACTCTCGGTGCTTTGGAGTTACTATGTTGCTATGTATAGGAACTCTCAGTGCTTTGCTTTGGAGTTACTGTGTTTGCTATGTATGGAACTCTCGTTGCTATAGAGTTACTATGTTGCCATGTATAGGAACTCTCTGTAGTTTGGAGTTACTATGTTGCTAGTTAAGGAACTCTCGTGCTTTGGAGTACTACTGTTGCTATGTATGGAACTCTCTGTTCTTTGGGGGTACTATGTTGCTATGTATAGGAACTCTCAGTTGCTATAGGTTACTATTTGCTATGTATAGGAACTCTCGTAGTTTGGAGTTACTATGTTGCTATGTAAAGGAACCTCAGTGTCCATAGAGTTACTATGTTTGCTATGTATAGTAAACTCTCTGTTTTGGAGTTACTATGTTGCTTGTATAGGAACTCTCTGTAGTTGAGTGTTACTATGTTGCTATGTATAGGAACTCCTCAGTGCTTAGTTTACTAGTTGTATGTAATAGGAACTCTCGGTGCTTTGGGGTTACTATGTTGTTATGTATAGGAACCTCAGTGCTTTGGGTTACTATGTTGTTGTATAAGGAACTCTCAGTGCTTTGGAGTTACTGATTGTATGTAGGAACTCTCGTGCTTTGGGTTACTATGTTGTTATGTATAGAACTCTCAGTGCTTTGGAGTTACTATGTTGTTATGTATAGGAACTCTCGTTGCTTTGGGGTTCTAGTTTTGCTATGTATAGGAACTCTCAGTGCTTTGGAGTTACTTATGTTGTTTTATAGGAACTCTCGGTGCTTGTGGGGTCTATGTTGTTGTTAGGAACTCATCGGTGCTTTGGAGTTACTATGTTGTTATGTATAGGAACTCTCAGTGCTTTGGGTCTATGTTGTATGTATAGGACTCTCAGTGCTTTGGAGTTTACTATGTTGCTATTATAGGAACTCCAGTGCTTTGGAGTTACTATGTTTGCTATGTATGGAACTCTCATTGCTTTGGAGTACTATGTTGTTATGTATAGAACTCAGTGCTTTGGAGTTACTGAGTTGTTATGTATAGGAACTCTCAGTGCTTTGGAGTTACTATGTTGTTATGTATAGGAACTCTCAGTGCTTTGGAGTTACTATGTTGCTATGTATAGGAACTCTCAGTGCTTTGGAGTTACTATGTTGCTATGTATAGGAACTCTCAGTGCTTTGGAGTTACTATGTGTTATTTAGGAACTCTCGTGCTTTGTGGGTGACTTTGCTTATATAGGAACTCTCGGTGCTTTGGGGTTACATGTTGTTATGTATAGGAACTCTCGGTGCTTTGGAGTTACTATGTTGTTATGTATAGGAACTCTCGGTGCTTTGGGGTTACTTTGTTGCTATGTATAGGAACTCTCGGTGCTTTGGGGTTACTATGTTGCTATGTATAGGAACTCTCGGTGCTTTGGGGTTACTATGTTGCTATGTATAGGAACTCTCATGCTTGGGTTACTATTGCTATGTATGAACGCTTAATCAGATTTTACCATTAGCTGTCGAATGCCTTTTAATTAAATCTCACTAATAAAAATCAGCATTTCTCTCTTTATAGTGGTCTTTCTTTAACGATTCTCCATTCTTATACTGATTTTTTGCTGTTAGGTTTACATCTCTGATTAAATAAATTGTAGTATGGAAACACATTGCCGCATTAACTGCCATTGACTTGAGTCCCCCATATGCGGAACTTTGTGAATCTTCCCCATAGAGAAAGGGAGAGTGTGAGGTACGTGAGTGTGAGGGACAGTGAGAGTGTGAGGGACATTGAGAGTGTGAGGGACAGTGAGAGGGTGAGGGCAGTGAAGTGTGAGGGACGTGAGTGTGAGGGACAGTGAGTGGAGGGGGGAGGGGAGAGGAACAGGGAGTGGGGGGAGAAGGACAAGGAGGGAGAGGTAGAGAAGATAGAGAGGAAACGGAGAAGAGAGTGGAGAAAAGGGAGAGAGGAAGGGAGAAGATAGTGCGAACACATAGAGAGTGTGATATACTGTAGATAAAGCACCTACGTAAATGAGTTGTGCAATGTGTATCATCAATGTGTGTAGTAACTACTACCGCCTCCCCCCTAACCTGTGCATGAATTATCCGTCTTATCTTGGTGCAGTGAAGGGAGAATTTTCTAAGTTAAATATATATCACACACCAAACTGTAATAATAATAATAACGTGGGAACTATAACCCACAAACCCAAAGGACAAGTAAATGCCGGGGCACAGAATTCTAGCCCCACACAACACTAACTACCACACTCTTTCTATGCAAGAGCGTAATCTTACAATGAGAATTACTTATGCGTCTTTACATTTCTTAATACAAAGACGTACACACCGAAAAAAAACATCTGAACACACACAACATATACGTTTTATACGTTCAAGGTACTCATCATGTTCAAAATATACCTTTTATAGTAATACCAAGAAAGAGGCCGTGCTTTTTATTTCAGACATGACCTTTGTTTTTCTGGGAGAGTGTAATTACAAGTCCGCCAGCATCACATAATTAAACCCTTTTGTGCTTAATTATAATGCTATTATGTATTCTCTAATAATGGCATTAGAAAATCAACATCCCCATTAAATAGCTTTGTTACATTAGAAGCTCCTTGAGGTTAGAATTCTTCCTCCATTTCTCTCATGCCATATGATTATGATTATGGGAAGTCCATTAATAGTCTTCCAAAATGTTTTATTTGTTTGCAGTACCTATAAAAACGATCGCTTTGGGCTTTTTTAGGCAGCTCAGGAACTATTTGTTCAGATAGAGGGCAAAAAGCTACTTACTAATTCCACAATTGAAACCTAGTGTATTAATCTGTGTAATATGTGGTTAAAATAAAGTAACTTGTATTATTATATAGCTAAAATAAAACAATTTACTACACATCTATAAATGTTATATGAATACAACAAAAGACAGGGGTCAATGCCACATACCAATTGACAAAACAGTATATGGTATAAGTAATAAAGTGTTGAAATACTTCAATAATATGATTTTCTTGGTTATTAGTTAAACCCTTGGCCAAGCGTCATAAGCCTGCTACCAAGTCAGGTAAACCAACATTTTTGCAGGTCTATCACTAAAACTATGAACCCTTCTTTTACTTCTGTATGAGGGGAACAATCACGTGAGTCTTGTCCATTCAGCAAAATGCTAGAACTCCCAGTTAAAAAGGTGTGGGAGGGGTGAGTCCTGGGAGGAGAGCCACCTACCTCAAAACAACTGGTCCAGTTAGGAATAAATTACAACCATTCCCAGAACGCTCTAACACCAACACCCACCACATTATATATATATATTCAGGTGTTCGACAAACCTATACATTTGCTCGCCCCGGCGAGTGGATTTAACCCCCCGGGCGAGTAAATATTGGCCCAAGCAGCACAACGTTGGGTACTAGTGGGGCATAGATTTTTTTGTGTGGCGAGCAATTTTTGGTGATTTGTCACACACTGTATATATTTATGTCAAAGGAGTGCTACTGAGCGTGGCAAATGTATACAACAAAGACAGGGGGTGGCCAATGCACATCCAATTGACAAAACATTATGGTAATAAGGTATAAAGTTTCAATACTCAATAATAATATTTTCTTGGTTATTATGTTAAACCCTTTGGCCAAGCATCATAACCTGCATACCAAACGTCAAGGTATAACCAAATTTTGCAGTGCTAACACCTAAACTGGGAATGTGTGTGTAAATGTCATATGTGTTGTGTGTTTTTTTGTTGTTTTTTAAATAAAGATATGTACAGGTGTAATGTCATTGCTAAAGCGTTATGTTGGGGTAAGACATTTTAGAAGCTTAACAACGCAAAGAAGTATGGAGATGCATGCTGGGTGTTACCCAAACGCAACCCACCCAAACGAGACAGTCCAACCCCCTCCCGCCCTAAAAGACAACCCAAGCACACCCACGCCGACCCCAACCTCCCCCTCCCCCCTTCGCCCCAACCACCCACCCAACCTACACACAACCCCCACCCCCCCACCACACCCCACACCCCCCCACAGACAGTGACCAACCCCCACACCCCCACCTTGACGTTTATTTCCAAGCGGGAGCAGGGATTGAAGCATTTTATTCCCGCTGGCTGCAATACTGCACAGTATATATATATATACTGCATTACAATTCATGAATTTATGCCATCTGGTAGACACGCGAAGCATTGCAGCCTATTAAATCCTAATCATTATCATTTAACAGATCAGCCGCCCATCAGACAGGCATGAACCCAGGCTGGGAAGGCAAATGCAACGGGGCTTGTTAGAGGTGAGGAGTGGCGCATTCCAGGTATCTGCCAGGTACATACCGGGTATTTGCTCGAATAAAGTGTGTCGGTGCAGTAGCCAAAAAGGACAGAAGCCGGCTCCCTTGGTTCCTCTGCCCTTGGTATCCGTCCCATTCGAGAGAATTGGGGTAGATCTGGTCGGACCTTTAGAACCCTCTGCGAAGGGACATAAATTTATACTCGTTGTGATAGATTATGCCACCACATATCCAGAGGCCTTTCCTCTGAGATCAGCCACTGCTAAACAGGTTGCTCACAGGCTGTTAGAACTGTTCTCTAGGGTAGGACTTCCCCAAGTAATGTTAACTGACCAGGGAACAAATTTCATGGCAAAGTTAATGCAGGATGTCCTAAAGTTATTGGAGGTAAAATCCGTCCGGACCTCAGTCTACCATCCTCAGACTGATGGATTGGTAGAGAGGTTTAACCGTACTTTAAAAACCATGCTTAGAAAGTTTGTGGACACTGAAAAGCGAGCTTGGGATGAACTTCTCCCTTTCCTGTTGTTTGCGGTACGAGAAGTTCCCCAATCATCCACAGGCTTCTCCCCGTTTGAGCTCCTATATGGACGCCAACCTCGGGGTATTCTCGACCTACTGAAGGAATCCTGGGAGGAGGAGCCTTCCCCCTCCAAGAATACCCTTCAGTATGTCATAGACCTTAGAAACCGCCTAGACATGATAGGTCGGTTTGCTAAGGAAAACCTCAAATCTGCCCAAGAACGTCAAGAGAGGCAGTACAACCAAAATGCTCACTTGAGGGTCTTCCAACCTGGGGACCAAGTGATGCTACTACTACCGACATCAGAGAGTAAACTCCTTGCAAAGTGGCAGGGTCCTTTCCAAGTTCTCCGCCGCATCGGGGAGGTGAACTATGAGATCTCTCAACCAGGGTCCAGGAAGGGTAAACAAATCTACCACGTGAACCTCCTGAAACCCTGGAAAACGATGAGATCGCTGTTCATCCACCCTCGGGAAGGAGAGACGGATTTGGGTCCGCAGCTTCCAAAGGGTAGTACGTATAATGACCATCAGGTTCCCATGGGAGGGCAGTTACCAACGGAACAAAGGTCAGACCTACTAGAATTATGTGACCAGTTCCCAGATGTTTTTTCGGAGCTGCCAGGGCAGACTAATTTAGTGTCCCATAGGATTGAGGCAGAACCTGGCGTAAAAGTACGGTCCCGTCCCTATAGATTGCCAGAGGGCCGAAAAGACCTGGTAGAGAGGGAGATAATAGACATGTTGGAATTGTGCATGATCGAGGAGTCCCACAGCGAATGGTGTAGCCCTATCGTGTTGGTCCCTAAACCAGATGGGAAGGTGAGGTTTTGCGTGGATCTGCGAAAGGTAAATGCTGTATCCAGATTTGATGCATATCCAATGCCTAGGGTGGATGAATTGCTTGACTCGCTTGGGAAAGCAGAGTATATCTCTACCCTAGATCTCACGAAAGGATATTGGCAGATACCTCTAGCGGAAGAATCCAAATGCAAAACTGCCTTCGCCACCCCTCTCGGGTTATACCAATTCATCACTATGCCATTTGGGTTACATGGGGCTCCAGCCACATTCCAAAGGTTAATGGACAAGGTACTATGACCCCATAGGGCATATGCCGCGGCCTACTTGGATGACATTGTCATCTATAGCAGACACTGGCAGTCTCATATAAAAAGGTTAAGGGCAGTCCTAACGTCCTTAAGAGAAGCAGGGCTCACTGCAAATCCAAAAAAATGTGCCCTGGGTAAATCCACTACAAAGTACTTGGGCTATGCCGTTGGGGGAGGGATAGTAAGGCCACTAGCTAGCAAGGTGGCCGCCATAAAGGAAGTCCCCACCCCACAGACAAAGACACAGGTCCGCTCCCTTTTGGGGTTAGCAGGGTATTACCGGCGGTTTATCCCCAATTTTTCAGAAATATCTGAACCCCTGGCCCGTGTGAGTATTGTGTTATATTTTATTGTTCCCCCCTTCATCACCATCTATAACCAATTGAAAGTTATCCCTAACGGGTAACAACAAGATACCAAGATAAGAGAAGGCTCACATTAGCCCGTGTGAGTGCATGATCGTACCATTATATTTTAATGGTCTACCACTATACCATCCTTCCCCATATTATCGCCTCTATATATATGTGAGTTAACCTTACCCTCTTTTTGTTTACATAAGAGGAAATCCCCCTGGAGGGGCACATCGAATGAACGAGGAAAGCTGAATATACACCAAGAAGAAGAAGTACAAATCCTAGAAGATCACATCATTCCAAGGTGACGGGAAACCCAAAGAAACCCTGATGCGACTGAACTTACACAAGGCCGTGTAAGTTGTATATTCTTTTACCGTTCCACCCACACATACACACCATTGTATGTAAACATATTGAGTTTGGTATCCGCCCCGTGAACCATCACCTTTATAGCTGTGTAAACTGCTCTATCTATAACGATTACTAGTCACAATACACTGCCCGTTTCCTATAACTGTGCTCCCCCATTCTTTTTTGTATTCATGGTAAAGGGAGTGTCAGAGAGCCTTTGAGGACATAAAAAGGGGTCTATCAGAGGGTCCCGTCCTTAGAAGCCCAGACTTCAACAGGCCTTTTGTAGTGCAAACCGATGCATCAGAGATAGGGCTAGGGGCAGTGTTGTCACAACAGTTTGAGGGAGTGGAACATCCGATCCTTTTTCTGAGTAGGAAATTGTTCCAGAGGGAAAAAAACTACTCAGTGATTGAGAAGGAGTGCCTCGCAGTAAAGTGGGCAATCGAGGCTTTGAGGCATTACCTGGCAGGAGTCCATTTTACTCTAGTGACGGAGCATGCTCCATTAAAGTGGTTAAATAGCATGAAGGACTCCAATGCTAGATTGACCAGGTGGTATATGGCCCTCCAACCCTTCTCTTTTGAGATTCAACACAGGCCTGGAAAAGAAAATGCGAATGCTGACTTCTTTTCTAGAGAAGGGGTGGAGGATCGGGCTTCAGCCGTGCGTGGCCACAGCCGCATACTAACAGGGGAGGAATGTGACAGGGTGAATGAACGTCACCAGCCATATACCTAGCAAACCTATGTTTAGGCTTGCAGTGCAGCAGTGAGGAGGTTAAGTTTCAGTTGAGAAGGGCTGCTTAATTAGTTTGACCCCAGCTGCATAATCAAGGTGTTTTTAAAATCCCCAGGCTGTACACACATGCAGGCTAGCTGGTCAGAAGACAGGAGTGAAATACTGGAGAGATTACTGCTATAAGGTCTGTTTTTCAAAGTACATGTGTGATAACTGTCTGTGTCCTGCATGCTGAAGAGAAGCTGCCTTGTTTTCTATGCTGAAGAGAAGCTATTTTGTTTTTGTCTGCTGAAGAGAAGCTATTTTGTTTTTGTGTGCTAAAAGCTTTTTAAGGAGGTCTTTTTTGTTATGTTCTAGTATCTGTTTTATGTAGATTTAATAAATTGATTTTATTACCTACCTGGTGAGTCTGTCATCCCAAGGAGCAGCGCTGATATCGATCATATTTTTTCTTTATATGTTTTTAAGGCTCAATAAATAAGCCTTATCAAGAGAACCCGCATGTGTGGTTGCATGTACCCTGCAACATATGGTGTTAGAAGTGGGATGTATAGTGATATTGCTAAGTCACGTGCGGCATGTCCGGAGTGCCAGCTAACTAGTCCGAAGGGACAAAAACCAGCCCCTTTGGTTCCTCTACCCTTGGTGTCAGTTCCCTTTGAGAGGATTGGGGTAGACTTGGTAGGACCTTTAGAACCGTCTGCGAAAGGACACAGATTTATTCTTGTAATAGTTGACTATGCAACAAGATATCCTGAGGCATTCCCCCTGAGAACAGCAACGGCGAAGCAAGTAGCCAACAAGTTGTTGGAGCTGTTCTCACGGGTTGGACTTCCCCAGGTTATGTTGACAGACCAAGGTACAAATTTTATGGCTAAACTGATGCAGGATGTCTTAAAATTACTAGAGGTCAAGTCTGTTCGGACATCGGTCTACCATCCACAGACTGATAGATTGGTGAAAAGATTTAACCGAACTCTAAAAGGGATGCTGAGAAAATTTGTAGATTCAGAGAAGAGAGCCTGGGATGAACTTCTCCATTTTCTGCTGTTTGCAGTGCGGGAAGTTCCCCAGGCCTCCATGGGATTCTCTCCATTTGAACTGCTGTATGGCCGCCAACCCCGGGGTATCCTAGACCTCCTAAAGGAGTCCTGGGAGGAGCAGCGGTCCCCTTCTAAGAATACCCTGCAATATGTATTGGACCTTAGGAAGCGCCTAGATGTGTTCGGGCATTTTGCTAGGGAGAATCTTAGATCAGCCCAGGACAGTTAGGAGAGACATTACAATCAAAATGCTCGCATGAGAGTGTTTTACCCAGGAGATCAGGTGATGTTGTTACCCAGTTATGAGAGCAAACTCCTAGCTAAATGGCAGGGCCCATTCAAAGTACTGTACTCCGCCGCACAGGTGATGTGGATTACGAGATCGCTCAACCAGGGTCCAGGAAGGGTAAACAAATTTACCATGTGAACTTGCTGAAACCCTGGAAGATGCAGCGGTCTCTATTCATCCACCTGTTGGAGGAGGAAACGGATTTGGGTCCTCAGCCCCCACGGGAGAACATCGTGGGTGACGATAAAATCCCAATGGGTAGACAGTTGTCCTCTGAACAAAAAGGGGACTTGTTAGAAATAATTACACAATTCCATGATGTTTTTTCTGATTTACCAGGGCAAACTCATTTAATTTCACATGTGATCGAGACAGCACCTGGGGTAAAAGTACGTTCCCGTCTGTGACAGGGTGAAGTCAACCCCTATCAGTTATGCCTGGGAAACATATGTCTGAGTGTTTCATCCAGCACTCATAAGGGTTAACTCAGGTGGAAGCTAGCTAATCATGATGTAAGCGGACACCTGAGAGCCAGCAAGGTAGATAAGGATCTTGTTACCAGCAGTAGCTGCCTGTCTCAGATGAGAGCACATGGATAGATGTGCTGCTAGCCAGAAGGATACAGCACACTACTTACTGCAGCCAAAGTAAGATTTCTTTCATTTGTTTGCATGACTGCTTAAAAAGACTCTTACGGTTTGGGTATGGTTTAGCCAGCCAGCCTGCTAGCTAGGACTGCTGTGTTAGTCAGTTTTCTCCCAACGTGGAGCAGGATTTATTTGCTTAAAGGGACAGTGTACCCGCATGTTATGTTGCTGTGGAGAAATAAAGCCACTGAACGTTTTCATTTATCCTGAAACTACACGTGTGGACTGTTCCCTGACCTCGGCTACAGGCCGTCCTGCCACAGGTGGTGTCAGAAGTGGGATGTTGGACGGGCCCTGTATCTGAAGGGCCACACACACACACACAGACGGGGGAAAAAATGGAGACAATTTTTTCTCAGTTCCTTGAGCAACAGCTCCAGCTAGCAGAGAAACAAGCTGAGCAACAGGCCCAGCAATCTGAGCGACAGGCCCAGAAAGATGGGCGACAGGCCCAGCAAGATGAGCGACAGGCCCGGCGAGAGGAAAAGCTACTCCAATTGCTGGCCGAAGGCCCAGCCCCAGGCAGACCAGGGATTCCAAATAACCCACCGGTGATGCTGCATAAAATGAAGCCAATCGAAGACCCAGAGGCATTTCTCCTCACTTTTGAAAGGGTAGCCACGGCCCACGGCTGGACAGTTGATCGCTGGGTAACGACTCTGGCTCCACTCCTCATAGGGGAAGCTCAGGCAGCCTACCAGGCTCTTCCAGCAGACGAGGCCATGGACTATCAGCAACTAAAGGCTGCTATTCTGGATCGCCTAGGCCTCACTCCAGAGACCTACCGACAGCGGTTCCGGACAGTCAAATATACAAACAGAGACAGACCCCGGGTCGTAGCCCACCGCTTAGTAGACTTATGTACCAGGTGGATACAACCGGAAAAACATGACAAGGCAGAGATCCTTGAACAGTTTGTGCTCGAGCAGTTCATGCAGATACTGCCCCCCTCCTCCCGCTCCTGGGTAAAAAGACACGCTGCATTTTCCCTGGATTCAGCGGTCCGCTTGGTGGAAAACTTCCTGGGTGACGACACCCAACAGGATAGCTGGGAACAGCCGGTGCAAACACCAGTTGCTTCCGGTGATGCTAGAGGCAGGAGAGCAGACAATCGAGGGGTCTACAACCCACCAGCTCGGGAGATCCAGTCAACCCGATCGGAAGACCCTTTCCAATATCGGAGGGTTCCTGGTACAACTCCCGCAGAGACGCCCAACCTGGGTCAAGGCCACTGGATCACTCAAGGGAGGCCACACCACAGTATTCCCGAGACCCTGGACTCCGTCACCCACCCGGTGGAGAGGATAACCCCACCACACCAGAAGGGAGGACCCCATCCAACAGCGGAGAGGTCCAAACACCGAGCCCGTCGAGAGCTTCCGCTGACGACCGAGGTTGCGAGGATTCAGGAGATGATGAGATGGACTGTTTTTGGCAGAACCACTGCCACAGCTTGTCTCCGAGGGGACACAATCCGTGGTTAGTCCAACATCTCTGGAGGGGACAAAAGTAAACGCCATGCTGGACTCGGGCTCTGGAAAAAACCCTGATCCTAGAGGGCCTAATTCCAAGCAATAGACTATCTTATGACTCTCCTTGGAATATCGAGTGTATACATGGGGATACAAAGAGATACCCACGCGAGAACGTTCTATGCATATCCAGGATCAAGAGGCTAGCCTACTAGTGGGAGTTGGCTCCCTGGCTACCTGCTCCTGTTCTAATTGGCCGAGACTGGCCCCTACCTCGAAACATTGTTGGCCCTACTCCTATGGAGCCTACTTCTCTGGTACCGGAGAAGCCCGGGAGACTTGTTCCCTTTTCCCCAGAGATTTTCCCCAGAGAATTTTTCCCCGTAGACACCATGTCCCAAAGACACGTAAACAGAGACGTGCGGATAGATAAAGAGGACTGGTTAAGAAAGGTGGGACTCTTGGTAACATTAGTCAGCCCAAAGGACTGCAGGTCATGGCCGGGGAGTGACCAGGGTGGGGACAAGAGATAAGGTAATTTTGCAGACCTGGATCTTCTGACTTCCGTCAGAGGCAGAGGGAGGACTCAGCTCTGGCTAGACAATATGAGAAGGTGGTACAGGTCAACAACAGATAATGGATGAACAGGGGTGTAAAATGTGTCCACATTTTGAACTGTTGAATGACATTCTTATGGGTGAAAAGTTACACAAACAGGGGAGGTCATGCGACAGATGCTAGTCCCTAAAGGTTGATTAAAACGGTGTTACCCTAGCCCATACTCTCCATGGGGTGGTCATTTGGGCAGAGATAAACCACGGACGCATATCTCGTCCCGGTGTTACTGGCCAGAGCATACATGTGAATCATGAACTAGTGAGACAGTCTGAATGCAGTAACTACATGGCGACACACTTTATTCGAGCTGGCTAGTCCACGAATTCGGGTTATACCCGGGTGTATTGGGTTTGTGGACTGTTTTCTCCCGAGGCATTGAGTTATTTTCCAAGCAGGGATTGAAGCATTTATTCCCGCTGGCTGCAATACTGCACAGTATATATATATATACTGCATTAAATTCATGAATTTATGCCATCTGGATAGACACGCGAAGCATTGCAGCCTATTAAATCCCTCATTTCATTTACAGATCAGCCGCCAACAGCAGGCATGAACCCAGGTGGGAAGGCAATGCAAGGGGTTGTTATGAAGTGGATGGATCTTCGTAGAAGCCAGACTCTCCCGTACCCCCATCTTTTCTCAACGATGATCGCCTCATCCTGTCTTGACTTACGCCGCTATCTATTCGTATCCCGCCAGCTTATAATTTCTCTAGTATGATTTGCTCGAATAAAGTTGTGTCGGGGCAGTAGCCAAAAAGGACAGAAGCCGGCTCCCTTGGTTCCTCTGCCCTTGGTATCCGTCCCATTCGAGAGAATTGGGGTTAGATCTGGTCGGACCTTTAGAAACCCTGCGCAAGGGACATAATTTATACTCGCGTTGTGATAGATTATGCCCCAACATATCCAGAGGCCTTTCCTCTGAGATCAGCCACTGCTAAACAGGTTGCTCACAGGCTGTTAGAACTGTTCTTCTAGGGTAGGACTTCCCAAGTAATGTTAACTGACCAGGGAACAAATTTCATGGCAAAGTTAATGCAGGATGTCCTAAAGTTATTGGAGGTAAAATCCGTCCGGACCTCAGTCTACCATCCTCAGACTGATGGATTGGTTAGAGAGGTTAACCGTACTTTAAAAAACCATGCTTAGAAGTTTGTGGACACTGAAAAGCGAGCTTGGGATGAATTCTCCCTTTCCTGTTGTTTGCGGTACGAGAAGTTCCCCAATCATCCACAGGCTTCTCCCCGTTTGAGCTCCTATATGGACGCCAACCTCGGGGTATTTCGACCTACTGAAGGAATCCTGGGAGGAGGGAGCCCTCCCCTCCAAGAATACCCTTCAGTATGTCATAGACCTTAGAAAACCGCCTAGACATGATAGGTCGGTTTGCTAAGGAAAAACCTCAAATCTGCCCAAGAACGTCAAGAGAGGCAGTACAACCAAAAATGCCACTTGAGGGTCTTCCAACCGGGGACCAAGTGATGCTACTACTACCGACATCAGAGAGTAAAAATCCTTGGCAAAGTGGCAGGGTCCTTTCCAAGTTCTCCGCGCCGCATCGGAGGGGAGGTGAACTATGAGATGCTCTCAACCAGGGTCCAGGAAGGGTAAACAAATCTACCAGTGAACCTCCTGAAACCCTGGAAAACGATGAGATCGCTTGTTATCCACCCTCGGAAGGAGAGACGGATTGGGGTCCGCAGCTTCCAAAGGGTTGGTAGTACGTATAATGACATCAGGTTCCCATGGGAGGGCAGTTACCAACGGAACAAAAGGTCAGACCTACTAGAATTAGTGACCAGTTCCCAGATGTTTTTTCGGAGTGCCAGGGCAGACTAATTTAGTGTCCATAGGATGAGGCAGAACCTGGCGTAAAAGTACGGTCCGTCCCTATAGATTGCCAGAGGGCCGAAAAGACCTGGTAGAGAGGGAGATAATAGACATGTTGGAATTGTGCATGATCGAGGAGTCCACAGCGAATGGTGTAGCCCTATGTGTGTGGTCCCTAAACAGACAGATGGGAAGGTGAGGTTTTGCGTGGATCTGCGAAAGGTAAATGCTGTACCAGATTTGATGCATATCCAATGCCTAGGGTGGATGAATTGCTTGACTCGCTGGGGAAAGCAGAGTATATCTCTACCTAGATCTAGAAAGGATTTGGCAGATACCTTAGCGGAAGAATCCAAATGCAAAACTGCCTTCGCCACCCCTCTCGGGTATATACAATTCATCACTATGCCATTGGGGTACATGGGGTCTCCAGCACATTCCAAAGGTTAATGGACAAGGTACTATGACCCCATAGGGCATTATGCCGCGGCCCTACTCTGGATGACATTGTATCTATAGCAGGACACTGGCCGTCTACCATTAAAAAGGTTAAGGGCCAGTCCTAACGTTCCTTAAGAGAAGCAGGGCTCATGCAATCAAAAAAATGTGCCCTGGGTAAATCCACACAAAGTACTTGGGCCTATGCCGTTGGGGAGGGATAGTAAGGCCACTAGCTAGCAAAGGTGCCGCCATAAAGGAAGTCCCACACCCCACAGACAAAGACACACAGGTCCGCTCCCTTTGGGGTTAGCAGGGTATTACCGGGGTTTATCCCCAATTTTTCAGAAATATCTGAACCCCTGGCCCGTGTGAGTATGTGTTAATTTTTATTGTTCCCCCCTTCATCACCATCTATAACCAATTGAAAGTTATCCCTAACGGGTAACAACAAGATACCAGATAAGAGAAGGACTCACATTAGCCGTGTGAGGCATGATCGTACCATATATTTTGTCTACCACTATACCATCCTTCCCCATATTATCGCCTCTTATATATGTGAGTTAACCTTACCCTCTTTTTGTTTACATAAGAGGAAATCCCCCTGGAGGGGCACATCGAATGAACGAGGAAAGCGAATATACACCAAGAAGAAGAAGTACAAATCTAGAAGATCACATCATTCCAGGTGACGGGAAACCCAAAGAACCTGATGCGACTGAACTACACAAGGCCGTGTAAGTGTATATTCTTTTACCGTTCCACCCACACATACACACCATTGTATGTAAACATATTGAGTTTGGTATCCGCCCCGTGAACCATCACCTTTATAGCTGTGTAAACTGCTCTATCTATAACGATTACTAGTCACAATACACTGCCCGTTTCCTATAACTGTGCTCCCCCATTCTTTTTGTGATTCATGGTAAAGGGAGTGTCAGAGAGCCTTTGAGGACATAAAAGGGGTCTATCAGAGGGTCCCGTCCTAGAAGCCCAGACTTCAACAGGCCTTTGTAGTGCAAACCGATTGTGCATCAGAGAGGGCTAGGGGCAGTGTTGTCACAACAGTTTGAGGGAGGGGAACATCCGATCCTTTTTCTGAGTAGGAAATTGTTCCAGAGGGGAAAAAAACTACTCAGTGATTGAGAAGGAGTGCCTCGCAGTAAAGTGGGAATCGAGGCTTTGAGGCATACCTGGCAGGAGGCCATTTTACTCTAGAGGACGGAGCATGGCTCCATTAAAGTGGTTAAATAGCATGAAGGACTCCAATGCTAGATTGACCAGGTGGTATATGGCCCTCCAACCCTTCTCTTTTGAGATTCAACACAGGCCTGGAAAAGAAAATGCGAATGCTGACTTCTTTTCTAGAGAGGGGTGGAGGATCGGGCTTCAGCCGTGCGTGGCCACAGCCGCATACTAACAGGGGAGGAATGTGACAGGGTGAATGAACGTTCACCAGCCATATACCTAGCAAACTATGTTTAGGTTGCACGTGCAGCAGTGAGGAGGTGTAAGTTTCAGTTGAGAAGGGCTGCTTAATTAGTTTGACCAGCTGCATAATCAAGGTGTTTTTTTTAAAATCCCCAGGCTGTACACACATGCAGGCAGCTGGTCAGAAGACAGGAGTGAAATACTGGAGAGATTACTGCTATAAGGTCTGTTTTTTCAAAGTACATGTGTGAAACTGTCTGTGTCCTGCATGCTAAGAGAAGCTGCCTTGTTTTCTATGGCTGAAGAGAAGCTATTGGTTTTTGTCTGCTGAAGAGAAGCTATTTTGTTTTTGTGTGCTGTATGTTTTTAAGGCTCAATAAATAAGCCTTATCAAGAGAACACGCGTGTGTGGTTGCATGTACCCTGCAACACATACCGTATAGACATATTTAAGTATACATACGTGTTTTTTTTTTTAACTTGAATTTATTAAGATTTTTTTCTCTGCATAAAACAGCAAGGTTCACTACAAAAATGTACAAGGTCACGTGAAATAAACTATTGTATTATTTGCTGCCACCAATTCAAAATTCTATTGAAAATGGGAACATTAAAAAAAAGTCTCACTCACATACTCACATACTCACATACTCACATACTCACATACTCACATACTCACATACATACATTTAATTGAGGTCATTTGTGGTCATAAAGCCGGTACATGTGCAGGGAGCATATAGACAATCTACAGGCTTATGTTTTACAAAGTGACTTTATCAACGGTCTCATCACTCTAACTTAAATGTATTAAAGTACTTCGACATTAACATTCTAACTTCTTTAATCCATACTTAATGTGTCAAAACAGACATACCCATCCTATGGGAACAGTTAGCCAATAGCAGAAGTAAAGTAAATTACAGCCAAATAAAACGGTTAACTGTTGCAGACAGACACTTTACACGACTGCTCCTCCTGAGCAGACTTCAGCTCTTGTAGACAGTGATCAATAATGCAAAAGGTACTTCTAGGACCCATTTAGAGATGAAATAATAGTTTGTCTTTCGCAGTCTATAACTCGTATAGGCAGCCCTGAATCTCCTGGTTATTGAGAGTCAGGAGAACGTCCTCTAGTTACCGTTCAAAGTTACAAAGTAATCAATGCCATGAATCACCCAAAAAAAAGTCTCTGCAATGACAGCATTTTTATTGATGTGGAGTTAGGCGGAAACTCACAGCAACATATATAGAATTTGCTATCAAGCAAAATTCACGCAGGCAAGCAACCAGACTCCACCTGGCTGATGAGGACTTTTAGAAAAAGCCTGGTCTGAGAAACGGGAAAGAGATTCCTTAGCTGCCATAAGGAAAAGGAGGGCTGTGTTCTGGGTGCAAGACAAAAGGGGGCCTCTATGCCGGGACCCTCAAGCAGACAACACCATAGACCTGAAGGGCCACCTGCGTTAAGGTACCGCTGAGACTTTGGGGTGATAAGTGGGTAAGGGTCTTTCCCTCACCACACCCCCCAGCCTTGCAGAGAGGGACTGGGGAAGTAAGTTATCCCTTACACAGGGATAGGTGTTTATTGTTTTATGTATATGTTTGTTGTATAGTTTAAAGGAACAGGCGCAATAAAGCCTTATATTCATTTCACCTTAAAAACGGTCTCCATTGCGTACCTCTGCACACGTCTCGTACACACATGAAAACACAATTAAAAGTGTAGACGATGGTTTAGGTGGCCTTAGAGAACACAGTAAATTTCAAGCGTAAGCACGTCCACTGGTGTTTTGGATTTGTATAAAATGATCGGGGGGGGGAATGTATTTACTTCGTTTTTCTGTTAAACTTTGACAAAAATGTGCAGGTTTTCCAAAAAGTTTCATCATTTTATTAAAAAAGAAAACACTAAAAAAAAAAAAAAAGGGGGGGGGGCCGAGAGAAACGAATCAGAGGGGTGAGACTTTGGGGGTTCTTTCTGACGCTTAACTAGGAGGTCAAATTGAATGGAGACTCTACGGGATGTCAATTAGCGAAACAAAGGTCCAAGAGACTTCATTCGTGCAACTTCTATTCACGGTTAAGAGTAGTTTCTCATTATGAGCTATTATTTAGTAACAGTAGGATCTAGAAAGTGAAAAAATATAGATTCTGTGATTTGATTAGAGTCGATAAATAAGGATGTGTGCTGATTCGCACGCCACTCGCTCACAGCTGGTGTTTGCCAAATTAAATTACTCCTACATTCAGGCAAAGGTTAGATGAAATATTTTTGCTCTCTCTTCTGCACTTGGGGATATGGGGGATATAGTATATAAGTCTGTGTTCTGTATTCGGGAAGTAATTGGAGAATTTATCCAACCGCTTACTTTTCACCATGCTTGCCACGTAACTTGAAAATGTTATTTAACAATACTTATAGGCGTCGGATTTCTATAGAAGAGGCTTCACTAATCGAGTTAAAGAGGCTATGTCTGTATTTATATCTTTATTTATGTAGCGCTTCACAGCAGTAATACACGTGATATAATCATATAAATAACAAATAATACAAATAACACATGATGGGAAGAAATGCTTCAGACATAAAGAGACATTTAGGAAAAGGAGTCCCTGCCCCGAAGAGCTTACAGTTTAATTGGTAGGAGGAACTTACATGGACAGTAGGAGGGTGTTCTGGTAAGTGTGTCTGCAAGGGGCCAAGGTTTATGTAATCCAAACAGTGTACAAAAACAAACATTTTTTTTGTTTTAATATATGCAGCATTTGATAAACTTTATTGAAAACTAATTACCTAGGATGTCGATCGATTGGTTCTCCCGTGATCTATCAGCAAAATCCTGTTTCCCAGGGTTCACTAAATGGCTGCCTTTCAGTTTCAAATCAATCCTTTAGTCAGTGTTACTCAGCAGGTACAATGTATTCTTATATGACTACGGTAACATTATCTATTGTTACAGTTTGCAGCGCAAACTGCTGGGAACATTGGCAACAGGAAAGTGTTACAAAAATCTTGCACTGCTTGGGAGGTGGGTCAAAACCTGCTATAGCAATCAAAAGCTGCTCAGTGTATTAAAACTCATTAAAAATGGCTTTAACAGTTGCATTTTAAAATGTAAAAAAATGGTAGCATTATCTAATATTATAGAACTGATTTATTTTAAAATACACACATGTAGGATATTGCTTTGATTGCTCCTTTGAAACCTCAGACACTAACCTATCA
This sequence comes from Ascaphus truei, assembly GCA_036426205.1. Classification (NCBI taxonomy): domain Eukaryota; kingdom Metazoa; phylum Chordata; class Amphibia; order Anura; family Ascaphidae; genus Ascaphus; species Ascaphus truei. The sequence continues at coordinate 77,515,843 of CM071572.1, forward strand.
TTGCTATTAGTGCAGGAGAAACCGTGCCCCTACATCTTGTGACAGGATGTCAAATATATAGTATTATTCCTTAAATTACATAGAGAGCAGTGAAAATGCTTCCAACAATTTAACCCCTGGTGTCCTGTGTTTTTGGAGAAGCCACCTGCAACCCTAATTGTTATCAATCGCGCTAGTGTTAAATAACGCGCCTGCAGCTCATTGTGTTAACAGGTGCAAGAACACCTGTACGTTATGGGCGCTGGCTTGTTTCCGACATCCACGGCCTGGCCGCGTCATGTGACCATCCCTGGAGTGATCACGTGACGCAGACGTATCAGTCCCCCCGGTGGTGGCGTGCTGCCTCCTGACTCCCGGCACTGTAAAGGGTTAAACTTAATCGTTTGATCCCAAAATAAAGACGCTTGCACTTCAAGTCAACTTTCTAAAAAAATTCCTCTTGTAAATGAAAAGTTAACCATCTGTGAAAGGCTAATGATGTATATGCACCGATGCCATGGTCTTGAACGCTTTAGCTAAATGAGTTTGTTGGTATTTATTATAAGTCAAAGGTTGGCACACAAGGCAGTGTTTTTCAACCCGGGTTCATAGGAACACTTGGGTTCCCCGAGTCTCTCTAAAGGGTTCCCTGCAATTTTCTGGTCATTTGAACATTGTACCAAATACAGAAGTATGTCAAATGAATCTCAGACGCGCTATTAGAGAGGGTTGGGGGTTCCTTATAACGCATCTGATCTCAGACGCGCAATTAGAGAGGGTTGGGGTTCCTTACAATGCATCTGATCTCAGACGCGCTATTAGAGAGGGTTGGTTCCTTATATGCATCTGATCTCATCAGACGCTCTATTAGAGAGGGTTGGGTTCCTTACAATGCATCTGATCTCAGTCAACGCTATTAGAGAGGGTTGGGGTTCCTTACAATGCATCTGATCTCAGAGTTGCTAGTAGAGAGGGTTTGGGGGTTCCACAGAATTTCAAGGTTGTAAAACGCTGACGTAAAGAAAAGTTAAAGACAATAGTGTTTCATAAAAAATCAGTGGTCCATTTCGGCCAAAAGGTGTCTTACAGAATTGCACTGCTTAGTAAGTATGGTCTTTTTCTTTCTTTAGCCACACTTTCTACAGTACTACATGTGTATACAAATATATATATATATATAAGCACAGCATTAGATGCAAAGCCAGTCAAACCACTCACAGACAGCTGTTTCGACCTTTTGGGTCTCATCAGTGTGAGGTTGGTTATACTGACTTTCAAGCTGGGTAGTTTTACCATACACATTATTTAAGTTATTTTGGGTGAAAAAGGCGACAAAAAAACTCCACATTAGCATATAGCCAATAAAGAATATCACTTGTGAGCACCTTCACCCACCATAACTTAAATAATGTGTATGGTAAACCTACCCAGCTTGAAACTGGTAAAGCCAGTACAACCAACCTCACACTGAGATCCAAAAGGTCGAAACAGCTGTCTGTGAGTGGTTTGACTGGCTTTGCCAATCCCATGCTGTGCTTAAAAGCTGTGTGAACAGCAGAGCATTTGCTTACATGGGTTCCATGTAAAAATGGATTTCAGTCAAAAGGTAACACATTGTGTGCCCATTTGCATGTCATTTCCCAGAATCCCTTGCTGCAGTGGAAGCACTGCATGCTAGGTGATAATGGTGAAAGGCGGGGTTGCAGACCTGTCTAAGACATGTGAATGTGCTCACAAGTGATATTCTTTATTGGCTATATGCTAATGGTGGGGGTTTATTGTCGCCTTTTTCCCCCACCATAACTTAAATAATGTGTGTGTATATATATTTATATAGATATGTCTCTTTAATATATATAAATATAAATATAATATATATAAAAGAGACAGGCTCTTCTAAGACCAAAATGAGGATATGGGCTTTAATAAGTTTAATATAGGTGATTAACATTAGTATACATAGGATTTTCCAGACTTAATAAGTCCCTATGCCGAAGAGCTCACAATCTAGTTTTTGGGAGGTGCACAAGGTCACAAGGAAAGCAGATATTGGGAATCAAACTGGGTCCACTTCAAAGGTTGTAACATTACCACTGGGCTACTCTTTCAGAACGAACAGACGTTGAGCCTACAGTAATTAACTTTCCCAAAGCCCAGGTCCACACTTGATGACATGATCGGGAAAGTATGTGGCTGTGGAGTCAGTCTCGGAGATCCAAGGAATGATCATAGGTCGTTGCGTTTTTTAATCTTGGCGCCCCAAGGTCACGGTGACCTAAGTCACAAGTGACTGCACGCTAATGAGATCAAATTAGCAAAGCCCATTAATATGATACATTGATTACCATGTATCTGATCGGAACACGTCACTGTCCCGTGCACTACATATGTGTTCCACTAAAAGTCAGAATTAACCCCGTTGTAGCCAGTGGTCCTGCAACGCATTGCATGTTTTTGGGGGGTTTTCCCCCACCACACAGATCTGTACTAGTATAATAGTATAATATTACCTATATTCACCTCTCTAGTTTTTCCACTGTGCCTTGAAAACCAGCAATATGTGCTACTCGTTTTTTTGGGGGTGCAGTTACTTACCCTTAGTGGCTCCAGGGGGTCCCGCAGAATTCAACCGGGCTGCTTTTCTTTCCAAGGATGCAAATCACTTTTGGGCATATTTGCTAAGGAGCCTTCGGGCATAAAGCTCTTTTTTTATCATTTTAATTGTTTGTATGTATCCTTTTATTTATTTACCCCAACCACGTACGCAGCGCTTTCCAATAGGAGATAAACACTACACACAATGGGGATAAGTGCAGCAGGCAAATCACAACATAAGCCTGCGTCCATAGTAAGCGCGTCCGCCAAAAGGCAATGAGCGAGCGCGAGCGCGTTGGGGCGCGCGAGGAATCAAATCAATGATGAGTTTGCCACGCGAAGGATGGGTTACGTGCGCGGTTCAGCCAATGAGGGCGAACCGCTCACGTGACGCCAAGGGAACGCCTCCCGGCACACCCCCAGTCGCGCAATCCTACAGGCCGTGTATGGCTCCAGCTACAGGCGAGCGTGACGCCACGCGCTCGCTCGTGCGGGCACCATGGACGCAGCCTTAGGCTAAAGGAGACCCTGTCCCAAAGAGCTTACCATCTAAGTGGTATGTTGGGAGGAGTACAGATACATTAGGGGTAAAAGTGCATTGTTGGAAGTGCAGTTGGGAGGTCAAAGGGCACCTGCGGTTTGTAGCAGAGGCGTTAAACATGTAATGAGATACTTATTTTAAGGAGGTGGATTTTCTGCTGGGCTTTTAATGTGGAAAGTGAGCGTCCTTGACGGATATTGAGTGGAAGAGGGTTCCATGGGTAGGGAGAGATTAGGCCTCGGCCATGTTATCTGCTTGCTTGCTGAAGCGTGCTGACGCGCGCTCCCGCTCAGCACTGAGCCCCTACAGTCGCAATTAGAGCGGCTTTAGTAGGGGCTCGCCTACGCTTCCGCAAGCGCGCGGAAGCGTAGGTCTTAGCAGATTTTAAAATTCCCCCGCTTGCCGGCGCGACAGGCCGGTCACGTGAGCGGTTCGCCCAATGAGGGCGAACCAGCTCCATGACGCCACTGGCCCGCCCCCTGACGGCGCACAGGGCAAGCAACCGCAAGGCCAGGGAAAGCACCCACTTTCCCTGCACCTCAGCGCCTCAGCACGCAAGCGAGTGGCCATAGTGATAAGGGTTCCAGACGGGAGAGGGTTCAAGAGACGAGTAGGCCGGAGTCAAGATACTTGGGAGGTGCGGAGGAGGGTGGAGCTTTAAGAGTAAGGAGGAGAATCTTGTCGTTTTATATGGTAGTTAATAGGAAGCCAGCAGCGCGAGTTCAGGAGGTTGGAAGCAGCATTCTGAATGGATTGTAAAGTAGTGAGATGTGAGGCAGGAAGGCCAGATAAAAGAATGTTACAGTAATCCATACGGGAGAGAATAAGGGCATGCGTTGGTGTTTGCGTGGGACATAGGAAGGGGCGTATCGTAGCAATGTTGCGAAGGAAAAAGCGGCAATATTTAGTAACGGCGTTTATATGTAGGGCGATGGAAAGGTGTTGGAAGACACCAAGGGGATGAAGGTGTTGTCCATGATTAGTAAATATGTCCCTTTATCTTCTTGTGACTAGCTTCCAAAATGAGATTGCAAGCCCTTCGGGGCAGGTACTCAAAAAGCCTGCATCATTGTCTGTACTATAAAAGTTCCTGGCGCCCATCTTTATTCTCTCTGCATATCCACGCCCGGCCTGCACCGGCCCAGCACCCTGCACAGGTATGAGAGACTTAACAGTCGTGTAAAGCAGTGGTGTTCCCCCCCTCCCACCAACAGGTCAGGTTTTCAGGATATCCCAGCTTCCGCACAGGTAGTTCAATCAATCTGATTGAGGCACCTGTACTGAAGCAGGGACTGATTGAGCCACCTGTGCTGAAGCTGGGACGGATTGAAACACCTGTACTTAAGCTGGGGCGGATTGAGCCGTCTGTACTGAAGCTGCGATATCCTGAAAACCTGACCTGTTGGGGATGGGGGGCGTGAGGACTGGAGTTGAGCACCCCTGTAGTAAACAGTCTATTTGATATAATCTCCTTTAGAGCCGGGCTGGGAGGGTTACAGCTACACACCCGGGCACGTCTCCGAACATCTGACGCTTCCAGCATGTTGCTGCCCAAACCTCCCTCTTTCCATCTCCAGGGTGTCTGACCAAGAGGTATTTTCGGCCGCCTGTGATTTATTGCTACACGCTGTATCTACCACATGCTCCTGTGACCCCCTGGCTCCCAGATCCTGACCATAGATGCATTATATCTTTATTCCATTCATCACCAGCGCACAGAAATACATCTCACCGCTTCCGCAGCGCCTCCGCCAGAGCAGTTGCTCTCTTATATCATGCAATTCCTGTTACAATCTATTAACCTTTGTGGGCCAAAGTGTTGCAGTGGATTGTGGCTCACCAGACTCTGCACACTAGTCTGTTACAAATCAGTACTTAACTATCTGGCTTCTAACCACAGCAAGACATAAGCACTGCTACCATATAATTACCAGCGCATTGCATTCCTCTGTAATCGTCATGTACTTCCTTCCATGCTCTGTCTCCAACCTCCTTCATTCTGTTTTTATCTCCACGTTTGCAGCCATATAACGCAGCAACTTTTACAGGAACTCTGAGCCGTTAGTCCTTATTCGGTATGCTGTGACGTCGCTTCCCGGTGCTGGAGAAGAGAGCAGCTTCATTCGCATGAAAGGGACTGTAATGTTCCCCATCACGGGGAAGACGGCTTCACAGCATATGAACAAGGGTCATTGATGCAAATGTAACTACTATATTAGATGCTTCACTCCCTTACCATCTTAGCCCCCCCCCCCCCCCTTCAGTATGATGTGAAGCTGCTTCTCCGTGTCAGGGAAGGCTCTCAGCTGTTCAAGTGAAAGGGGCACTGAGGCTTCCCTGACAGGGAGAAGTTGCTCCACAGCATATTAAATAGAGACCATAGTTGAGGCATCTTTTACTGCCCTTTACCACTCCTCTCCCATTAAGACTGTGATGGCAGATACAATAGATATCTTTAAGAAAAGGTTGGGCATCTTTTTTAGAAAGGAAAGGTATTCAGGCATATACCAAATATGTAAGCATGGGAAGGATGTTGATCCAGGGAGAAATCAGATTGTCAATTATTGGAGTCAGGAAGGAATTTATTTTTCCCCTTATGAGATATTGTTAGATATTTTCCCCTGGGTTTTTTGTTTGCCTTTCTCTGGATCATTGGTGGGCAAAAGGTAGACCAGGGGCCACATACAGCCCCAGGGGGGGCTTCATCTGCGACCCTCCAACTGCTGGCCACCCATGCAGTCCACTCTCTCTCTCCCCAGAGCAGAGGCAGCAGAGGTGCTAATGTGCAAATCACTAGTTTCCAGTGTAAGGAGAGGAAAGGGGCAGTATAATCCAGCACCACCGGCTAACTGGAGAGGTCGTGCATAAGCTTCTATTTACGACTACAACGTCCCTTCTGTCTGTGCACCATACATATATTAGGGTGATTTGCAACCCCTTTGAGAGCACGAGGGCCTCACATGCGGCCTACCCCTGATCTGAATCAATACACCGTGACTACAAATATAGGATAAGTACCTGTCGTCTAAATTTAAGATAGGTTGAACTCGATGGACGTCTTTTTTCAACCTCATCTACTATGTAAAACTATGTACGTAATAATGGATACAGGGGCTTAGATCTGTGGTTGTACCAAAGGATACTAGGTGGGCAATGGATCTACATGATTCGTCATACATAGGTCATCATCCTTCAACCATTCATGCCACATTCATGTCCTGGGAATTGTAAAACAGGTATATCCTTTAGCTCCGTCCCTCCTGACATCTTAGTTCTAATCTCTATGGTCCCAATTCAATATGCTGTGACGCTTCTTCCCAGTGCTGGAGAAGATTTGGGTCCCATTCATTTCAATGTTGTCAATGTCTTGCCCAGCATGGGGAACACGATTCAAAGCATGCTTAATAGTGGTCTCCTCTTTGCCCCAAACCTCTTCACTGATCTTTCAAACCTGAAATCCATTTCTCTCTCTGGAACGACCTTCCTCTCCCTATTCTCCTTCTCTCCCCACCTTGAAATCCAATCAGGAATGTAACGCATTGCTTCACGCTGGCAGGGAATGGGCTGAAGATGCATTTCAATAACACCACTATGTTTCCCTCTCCAGATGCACGCACCTACCCTCTTAGCCACACTCCATGAGCCAATGTACATCTACTGTCCATTGTAAGCTCTTTGGCGCAGGGACTCCCTTCTTCCAATGGAAAAAAAATTATTTCCTGCATTTATCTTTTGGCCAAAACATAGAGGGTCCGTAACCACGTTTTGGGCCAAAAAAATGAACTAAATGACCCATACTTATGAGAAGAAAAACATAGAAGTTAATGAAATAACATGACATATTGCATGTGTGTTGGGGCTTCTCTGCTTGTTTGTGTGTGTGTGTGTATAGATATATAGATATATATTTCTGTATCTCCAAAATTGAGACTCAACGAGTTCCTCATTGTATATACTAAAACAGTGACCCAAAGGCTGATCCCTGTGGGATGCCATAGTAACACTACACCATGATGAATATGTTCCATTATTAACAACTCTCTGCTTCCTTAGTGTCAACCAATTTAGTGTCCATTTGCAAATGTTTACACTGCTGCCTATATCTGTTTTCTTAACAATTGAGAATGAAGAGCAGGGTCAAAACCCTTTGCAAAGTCCATAAATCAGGAATGTCAGAAGCTGACTGGCAATGCACACAATGTCATAGGCTGTATTAAAGGTAGGCTACACCTTAAAACATATTCTAGTAAGTATGTGGCACCCCCAGGGGGAATAATACTTACTTAAGGGGTTAATGGGCCCTAGAGGGGTTAACTGTATGGGTAGCTACAGTGTAACAGCCTCCCATCACATTGTATGGAGTTGTTGGGCAGAAACCTAGCCACACCTACACTCTAGAAGGTGCCTAGTGATGTCACTAAGTAAGGAAACTAAATAAAATGGTATACCCCTCCCCTTGTAGTCATAGTGAATATTGACATTACTCGTGGTATATAAGGAGAGGATGGAACATTCTTGTTCAGATCCCAGGAGGAGACCAAGATGGGGGATCTCATTGTATATAGTGTAAGTCTTGTGAGTCTGTAACTATGTGTGTTAATATCAGGACCCCCTTTGTTATTTTCAAGTTTAGGGAGTGTCACTCCTAAATACTTGGGCCCCTCTTTATGGCCGTGAGGCGTGTTCCACCCACAAGAGGGGATGTCCACTGCTCTCTTTCGTTGTAAGGGACTCAAGGAGTTAAACTCCCTTTACAGGGCACGAATTGCACTGGTGTCGGGTTTCCTATCTGATCTGGGAAGTGGATATAATTAATTCCTGATTGAGCAGGGATAAAAGGCAGGAAGTTGCAAGCGACAGGGATCTAGTTTTTCCCCAGGAGGGTAGAGAGGCTTCTCCCAACCAGGTGGGACGCTGGTTGTTCTGGACCCTAGAACTGCAGGAAACAAGACTGTGGGGTCCAGCTGGGACTCCCACCCAGGATAAAGATTACTACGGGCTGGACACCGCCTGCTTCCCAGAACCGGCATTCCTGGCTTTCTGAAGGAGCTACAGAGAGACCTAGGAAGGTAATCCCCTTCAAAGCCAGATAAGAACTTTATATATATTTCTTTTACATAAGAACTGTATATTTCTTGTTGGACTGGTGTATTGCAGCATAAGGTTTTGGGCTGATAACCAGCTTAGCTGGTGGCCCCGTTAGAAAGGGCTACAGTAACATTAGATAGTTTCCCTAAAGGGAATAGGATTTTATTGTATGTTTTGGTTTTACTCAAAGGGACAGTGCACTTAATGTTTAGTTGCTTTGTGGAGAATAAACCACTACAATTAAGCTTTACCTACTGTCAAGGCGTCTTACTGACCTCGCCTACAGGCCGCTCCATCACAGTTGCATTAAACTTTTTTCCAGCACTGCCCCTTATCTATGTAACTCCCTCACACTCAGTATATGCCAAGCCCCATGTCTCACCCCCTTTAAGTCAAAGCTAAAAATTGACCTCTTAAATTAAGCATTTCAATAGCCCAGACCATGGCTACTGTCCCACACCCACCGTCACTCCTACCAACCATTGTGGACAAGCACTGCCATCTACTGCATGTATTCCCTCACCTGCTGTCTCTGTAAGTCTCCCTACATACCACTTAGATTGTAAGCTCTCCGGGGCAGGGATTTCCTTTCCTATTCTCTTATTTTGTGTGTTGCACTTATGGTATTATTATTCCCTGTATTGTATTGTTTGTTTTGTAAAGCACACTGTGTGTGCTATATAAATAAAAATATACTTACAACAGCTACACAGATATAAAGATATAATTATTCTGCATATGCAGCGCCGCCGACAGGGGGAGAGCCGGGACAAACTGATCGGCGTGGCACCAGAGGACTCTCCCTAAGGTAAGGAGGTTTGTGGGTGTGTTGTGAATAACAGGGGTTTATTGTGTGTATAGTGGTAGGGGTATTATGTGTATCATTGTGTATAGGGGGAGGTTATGTATTTTAGGGGCGGAGGGGTTATGTGTATTAGGGGAGGAGGTTGTTATGTCTATTTTGGGAAATGATTATGTGTATTGAGGGATGGGGTTATTATGTGTATTGGGGAGAGGGAGGTGGGGAAGGGGGGAGAGGGTGGTGGGGGAGTGGGAGGTAGGTGTGTAAGGGAAAGAGGTGGGGGAGGGAGGGAGAGAGGTGGGGGCATGAGGGCTGGAGAGAGGGGGGGGGGGGGGGGGGGGGGGGGGATGATGACGTACCTGGCTGCTGGTGCTACCGGCGGTAGTACTGTATGTGAGGCGGCGGCCACCACGTGTGAGAGGCGGCGGCGTCGGTTACTCGGCGGTAGGCGACGAGAGGTGAGGTGAAGGAGGGGGGGTGTTTGAGGTGAGACTGTGGCGCCGAGGAGCGGGCGCCGCTGGCCCCATGGTTCAGAGGCTGGGGTTTGCTGTGTGGGGGGGGGGGAATGTGGGGACAGGTGAGGCTGGGGCGCCGCTGGCCGTGGGTAGCGGTGCAGAGTCTGGGGTTTGCTGTGGGTGTGGGGTGGGGGAATGTGGGGGGGGGGTGAGGGGGTGAGGTGGTGGCGGCACCGAGGAGCGGGCAGCGTTGGTAACTGTGTCGGCGGTGGGTGAGTGTGACCAATGAGGCGTGTGGGGCGGGGCTGGTCCACGGACCAATCTGATTGGCCAGAGGGTGAGTGACAGACCAACTGACCAATCAGATTGGCCTTTGGGACAGACATTCAACGTTTTGAAAAATATAGATATAGATGAGAAGCTTTCGACAATTCTCTCTCTTCCTCATTTCAGCAATTCTGATTTACAGAGATCCCAGGAGTTTAACACAGATGTAAAAATCCAGATAACAATCTAAGACAAGATGTGGAGAATTCATGGCAGAGTGGATGGTAAATAAACAGACAGGGCAGTAAATGGATAAAAGGAATGGTGATAAATGTTAGAGCATACTAGTCCAAGTAAAAATGGTATCACCGAATACTGCCGTCCGCATTTACTCTGCACTATCGTAACTCGGCTAGCACGGCTATTTTTATTTAACTCATTATACAAAAATCACAACTTTCTAACTACCCCCTCCTGCTGTCACCATACAGCCCCTGTCACAGACAGAGCCATAAATAACCTCACAGGAGGTGACAGTGGGACAGCGGAGAGATGCGGAACATGGCGGCACACAGAGGGAAACCGTGACGTCCATCACTTGGGATGTTATAACTTGACTATTTTGATTATTTTATTGATATTGAGACCTTTCTGGATATATAACACTTAATAGTTATCATCATACACGACAGCCTTCCTATTACACATTTTCTTAATAGGGGTGCAGCCAGCTTTCAACATAACATACAAATGAAGCACACATCAGCACATAGGAGAGGCCCCCATTCTTCCTATTTAGCCAGACGCAAAAATGGAGGCAAGGCCCAACGCGCCCCCACAACAACGCGCCAGCGGGAGTACGAACGTGTGCTACATCTGTAGCCAGTTGCTCTTCCAATGTCCTACGCAGATGCTCTCTTGGTACCATTGTCTGTTTATAACTTGGACTGTGTTATTCTTCGCTAAAACATGCTCTTAATTGTTTCCCTTCTGAGGAACAAGCCCGGCATATCCTCTCTGATTTAAACGTAATTCACATTGTGTTAACTTAAGTGAAATTTTAGTGCATTAATGAAGTGATAATACCAGGCCCATCGGTGCACATTATATTTTTGCACTCTTATCATTTTAGGAAAGGGGATAATTTGCTCTCCCCCGGGATCTTGTTAAGAGGCTGTTCTGTCTGCGAGGCCAGTTCAATTTGCTCTTATGAATGAACTGTTAGAAAATAATCAATAATTGTGTCAGTCGGGTCATGCAGCCAAATGCAAAGTATTCTACAAGCTTTGCTTACATGATATGATCCCTGCCCCCCAAAAAAGAAAGGACATTTCCGAGAAAATATCTCAGAAATCTAATCCGCTGAATTTAAGGGAATGTCCTGGCGCGTTAGGCCGTTCTGCGCATTATAATATTGTGCAATTTGATCCGTTCTGCGCTCAATAAACAAGTATCTTTGAAAATAGGGGGAAAAAGCCATTGTTGCTCAACTTTTGCTGGACAATATCGTATTCGGTTACATCAATATTCTCTGCCGGCAAAATATTACACTATCCCAAGCCAACCGTGGACATCTGAAATCATTGACGGTTTTCAAAGTTCATGAATAAGAACAGCCATAATTGTTAAGTGGGTCAAATCTAAGGTCACTGAAAATCATGGGCCTGCCACATTTCTAATCGGAGCATATCTGAATGCAAGAAGAAATTGCAATGGAAATGATTATGCTTATTCCGTAGAAAACAAGGCTCAAAGTTACAAAACAGTGCTGGATCTTAATACAACCTCCAGTCTATCCATTTGAACAGGACTAAGCTCAGTGTAGTAACTCAGAAATGATATGTCAATGATAAATATTATTACCTAAAGAAGTAGAAGTGGGGGAGGCGAAGCCCAGCGCTTAGATCTTCAATGCATGTTTTTTTGGCGTATTTCATGCTAGTCCAAGACAACCACGATTGCTGTCTTCATATCTCTTAAAGTAGAGACAATGCTATATTCAAAATGCTCTGACATAACCAGTATATCTTCAGAGTGGAGGGGCCTCTGGATTCATGTCCATTGTACTGGTTCTTCAGATTTGGTTGCCTTCAGGACTGATGTCTAATGTCCAGAGTGGAGGGTCTTCTTGAGTAATATATTTATATTCATAGTCGTATTAATGTCTTTGTTTTCTACATTATATATTGTATATTCTTATGCTTTTTTCTTTATATATTTATGTTATTTTTCATCTTCTATTTATTACTATGTAGCACATTTATGTTTAAATGCCAACATCTTGATTCAGTTAGAAAATAGGCATGTTCCAATTGGTGCATTGGTAGGCTATGTTAGTGTAAGGAATCGGGGGCCACGTCCCTTGCGGCGTGACCCCTCCTTACCCACTACCAGTACTGCAGCGGCTGCTGTCCCTGCCCCCCGTCGCTACCCATGCCGCCACCCAGCGCATACCTTGAACTCTGCCGCGGCCGCCATCTTGGATTCTGGCGCGGGTGTTATAGAGCGCGCGCTTCCTTCTAGGATTATAGCGCGCGCATTATGCCTGTCTCCGCCCCCCGCTCGGCGTGGGAGTCTCCAGCACATCTCCAGCACTCTCAGCTGTGCTCTACTACTTCCTGGTCTCTCAGCCACTCACGAGCAGCTCCTCGACACGCCCCCACCTTGCCCCTCGTCCGGATTGGTCATTGCCGCTTTAAATATCCTGCTTTGCTTTCACTTCCTTGCTCTGCATAGCTCCTTGCTACCTGTGTTGCCTGGAACCTGTGTCGTGCTCTCTTGTGTTTATTCCCTACAGCTATTGACCCGGCTCGTCTGAAAACCCTTGGACTCTGCTACGGATTTTGACTACGGAACTTTCTATATCCTCGGACTCGGCAAGTACTTGACCATTCTTTATCTACATCCAGGCCTGGCCACGCTACTACGCCACATCCCGGACACGCCCCCTCTGCTGTTGGTGCGTATACTTTACATCCCACCTCAGTACAGGGGACTGGTCTGGTCTGCGGGCTGCACAGCGTGACAGTTAGAAGCCAATCAATGGAGACTGTGTCACTTGCTCACTGTTCCCACGGGAACATATGGCTATTTAAAGAGTCACATTGCCTTTGAGCTCCCGTGATGAAGCTGCTAGGCAACGAAACGCGTTGTGACAAGTACTATGCATTAGGTCCCTGAGACATGAGAGGTGAAGGCACCGCTCCAGGAATCTGTTGGAGGAAAAGCTACAAGACGCTGCCGGGGACAGTACATAGCCATTTCCAGCTAATGCTCTTGATCTAGCGATACACAGTAAAGGCATAATTTATAAGCTTATGTCGTTGGATTAATTTATCTGTTACACTTTAATATTTTTAGTGCACGGTGATCTGTTTGCTCTATCCAAATAAAATTCGATCACACTATGGAAACATGCGCTTCTTTTCTTTGCTTTTAGTCTTCTTGAGTAATAGCCAGTGTATTTTCAGAGTGGAGACGTTTAAGAAGCAAAGTCCATTGTATCTTCAGACTTGGAGAGGCCTATGAATATTTAGAGTGGGGGGACTTCAGGGATAATGCCTAATGTATATACAGAGTGGAGGGACTTCACAAGTAATGTCCAATGTATCTTCAGAGTGTAGGAGGCTTCAAGCGTAATGTCCAAGAAATCTTCAGAGTGGAGGGGTTTCAGGAGTAATGTCCAAATGTATCTTCAGAACCAAGGACTCATGTCCAGTATACTTTTTAGAATGAACGGGCTTCCAGACTAATAACAAGAATATCTTTAGAACCAAGGAACTACCAGTGACCAACATATCTTCTGTACCAAGGCGTGACTGGAGTAATAACCAGTGTGTCTTCAAAACTGAGGATCTTTCGCAGTAATCAATAGTTTATCTTCAGACCCAGCAGTGTCCTGAATTATTGACTCCTTTTCAGATCTGCGCAGAATACAAAGTTTCACCTTTATGGAAGCCACCAGTGGTCCTCTGTAAAATTACAGACTAGCTCATTTTTACTTGAACATTTCCCTTCATAACCCACATGCATCTACAGATAAAAAGTGCAGTTGAGATAACGCGGCCAGACTATGTTCTTATAGATGTAATGGTCCTGGAGACAAAGAGACTTCCAGTAGAATTGACAAATTGCATTCTACAGGTATGATGAATTAAAGCAATGTATTTTAAGACTAAAAGGCCACAAGGGTCATCCTATGAAGTGACTGAATGGTTTTTATAAAAGCTATTACGTCCAACAACAAACAGAGTGCCTCTATTTATAGATACTTGTATATTCATTAACTCCGCATTACCTGTTAAAAGTTGTCTATGGTGGAGTACAAGAACATTTTTGTTAAAAGAACAATCCCTCTTAGCCCATTAAACACATGTTGTTAACAATTAAGTGACAATGTCATAGGCTTTGTTAAAGGGGTAATTCCTCCTAGGATCAAAGTGAACTACAGTGGTGAAAAAAATGTTTGTGAACCCGAAAGATAATTACGGAAATTCCGTCGTTTTCCCATGATAACCTTCTTGAATCAAAACCAGTATTTTCTTAAATATCCTAATAGGGTTTATATTAACCAATTCCATGTCTCGTCAAACAAAATGATGTATGAATTAGACAAAACAATGCGTAATTAGGAGTCAGGGTGTGTGACAAAGTAAGTGAAGCCCTGGTTTTATCAGCTAAATTAAAGGGGATAATTACAATTGGGTGTTTAAATAATTAGTCAGATCTTCAGGGGTGAGTTTGGGAGGCCCCACCCTATATAAAGATCAGAAACTTCATGAGTTTGGTCTTCACCATACAGGTGTGTGGAAACACCTCGTGCCACAATCAAAAGAAATCTCTGAGGACCTCAGAAAGCAGTTATTGCTGCTCATCAGTCTAAAGACCTCACACGTCAAATCCCGCCACTGGCTGTAATGGTGGATGCTACAGTTGTTAATCATACCATGGCTTGAAGATAATAGATACTTGGGATCCACTATTCAAAGGAGGACACATTTCTTTGCCGAGCCATACGTCCCGTGGGTCCCGGTATGCTCCTTTACTGGGTCCCTTTTGTCATCTCCTTGGTTAAATTTAACTGGATGAAACTCTTAATCACATATTGCAGATTTTCTCGTTTTCTACAGTGCTTGGCATAGTGTCACACCTATAGCAGAAGTCAAGGCTAGTGTCCATCAGAGTGGGGGGTCCTATTGTATTCATCCCCCTTCTAGAGGACGTTTCTCTCCTGGGGGCCCTCCTTTGCCTTTCTCCTCGATCTAGCCGAGCATCTTCGCTCTGTACCTCTCTTATCCATAAGGAGGCCAGGAGCATCGGCACGCCGTCTGGGGTTTGCCTGCTTTCTCCGATCCATTACGCTCTGCACTTCCCGTTTGGGTGCCCCGGCTTGTGGCGGGCATTCTCTCCTGATCCATGCGCTGTCACCAGATCCCCATCGGTTGTTAGCCGCTACACTCTTATTTGACCTCAATCTGGGCGATCGCACAGCCATCTGTTCTTCCTCATCCCTTATCTCCATTAGGAGCTCTCTCTAAGAATTTAGGAGGTGTCTCTTTCTGCTCTCAGAGCTGAAGGTACAGCGCCATCAAGTCTCCTGTGGGGACCCCCATATTAATTGTTCCACTCTGGTGTGGTCAACCCTGTCAGCATAGACCCCTTTGTTCCTCATGACCTTTTGCAGGGCCACTTCTAACCTGCATAGAAATTCCGATCATTTCTCCCCCACCTGTTGATACATCCCCATGCACTGGAAGTAGAGGTTTTCACCACGTTCGGTAGCCCCGAATGTACTTTCTGGGGCTTGCAGGTAGGCGCCAGGGGTGAAAGCTTCTTTCCCTTTCTCTAACTGCCATTATTATAGCCAACGCGGGCCCTTTGAGGCTTTCCGCAATCTGGACCCTCTTGTCCTGCTCGCATCCCCCCCCCCCCATTCTTGCATCATCTGTGTGGCCTGCTCTATCCTGTTGCTCAATCTCGTCCTCTCGAGGTGGGGAAGGCCTTACACATGAAAAGGTCTGTAGCCGCCGGTAATCTCCCTGGCGGGGTTGCATGGACTTTTCCACTAATTCCCCCATGGCTGTAATGAGTGCCACGGGTGAGGTATAGAGTGTGTCCGTGAAGGACCTAGGGACAGCGGGTGCATCTCACTGTGAAGCTCTTCCATGGTGGCCCCCTCCTTAGCTAGGTGCTCTCGGACATCGCCTACGATAGTGCGATTGACGGGATTGCTAGGGCTAGCAACATGGTCACAACCAACAGTGGTATCCCACATGTTATTGTCTCTCCCCGATATACTGTTAGGCACACGAGCAGCCTCAACGTTTTCATCACACATACACAGTACAAATGCAGTCTTAATACTATAACACAACATTATTCCCTTGATTTGGGCCTGTCCCCTCGCAGGAGCCCCTCCTAGTGCCCCATTGATGGTTACATCAGTGACTGTATCTGGGACTGCTAGGATTAACGCTTTGCTATAATCCAGCTCGTCAAGCGCGCACCACTCATTTAAAATGGCCGCACTTATGGCGAGGAACTGTTGGCTACACTCGACAGGGGGCGCTATGGAGCGAATGTTCTAGTAAATTCTAGATTCAAATTCCTTCCCTACACATTACCCCACACATGGTCATTCAATGCATGCACAGCACAACGGAACACACCACTCCCCACTAAGCGCTGTGCGGGTGTGTGTCAGTGTCTTTTCCTGTGGCCACTCAATCCTGGGTATGAAGGCCTGTGTGTCAGCGATTAGCCAGGATTGGCAGTGCTAAGAAAACCTGCCCTCATGGGAGTTTCTTCTGGCTGCAGTATTGCAGTTGTCCACCAGGTTTAAGACAAAGGAGAAGAACTACAACTCCCAGAGGGCATTGCAGCCTAGGACTCTCCCATTTCCTGCCTACCCCTATTTAAACTCCAGGAAGTTGCTCCTTCTTGGCGTTTCAACTTTGTTTTTGCCAGCCCACATCCCTGGTACTTGCCCATGTCCCTGCCCTGTCCTTGTTTCCCAGTCCTGATTATGTTACCTTGCCTGCTATCTTGTTTAACCAGGATTGCTTGTATCTGCCCTAATTAAACTGTTTATCATTTTCCTTCCTGAGTTCTGTCATCCTCCCCAGTGTTCTCAGAGTTTGAAACGCTATATTTTTTGCTCCCAAAGGAAAATGGATCTTCAAAAGTTTTTTCATGAACTGGCAGATGCAGTGGGAGACTTGTGAATGGAGGTTGGTACTCTGGTTAGTGCGAGCGCTTATATCCGTGCAGACCTGCAGGCTTTTCTGCAACCAATTATTCCAGCTCCAGTCACTACCGTGACATCAGCTGAAAAAAACTACTGCTAATTCTCAGATTTCCAGGCTTAAGACAAGTGTTCCTCTCGCTGATTTGCCTGCAGTCCCCTGTTTAATCCTGGAGGATTCTGGGACTCCCGCTGCAAAGGCAAGTTTGCGTATCACAGATTCTTCTGCAGCGGTACCCTTTGCTGACGCTAAGGCCTCAGCCAGTGTGGTGCTGAGCGGGTGCTCACGCTGGCCGTGATGAAACACATTGCGGCAGTGTGTGTGTGGCCAGCGTGAGCAAGCGCCAGAGCATGCGCGGCGCTTACCTGCTTGCCAAGCAAGCAAATTTGAATTTTCCACTTGCTCGCGCGTCACGTGAGCGATTCGCCCAATGAGGGCGAACCAGCTCTGTGACGTCTTGGCCACACCGCTCCCCCCCCCCCCGACACACCCTCCCGCGCGGTGCACCTTGCTGGCCACGAATCGCCCGGCGCGCCAGCGCGCCCGCTCCCTGCCTGGCCGCAGCCTAAGGCTTGCGCTTCAAAAGCAAGTTTACTTCTAACTGACTTTCCTGCAGCACTTGATATCATTACTGCTGATTCTCAGGCTCCCACTTCAGAGACAAGCATATAATTTAATGATCCCCCTCCAGTGCCTGTTATAACCATTGGTGACTCTGGGACTCCCATTTCAAAGACCCGTTTAAGTATCACTGATTTTCCTGCAGTGTCTGAGGCACTTATTGCTGACTCTAAGATTCCCACATCAAAGACTAGTTTTACTTTCACTGATTTCCCTACAGTACCTTATATCAGGGGTGCGCAAACTGGGGGGTGTGAGATTTTTTAGGGGGGGGCACGGCGGTTGCAGAGGCCCCGCGCTCTTCCCCCAAAGCATTTAAATTAAATGCCGGGGGATTGTGCGAGGCCTCTGTCGCTTCCCTTGTCTTCAGTGACGCGTCGCCATGGCAACATGACATCACGTGACCCCGCACCGAAGACAAGGTAAGGAGAGGGGTGCGAGCAGGGAAGGGGGAAAGTTTGTACACCCCTGCCTTATATAACCCTTAATGAGTCTGAGACTCACACTCCAATGATAAGTTTGTCTCACTGATTCCTCTGCGGTGTTTGAGGTATCCATTACTGACTAAGGCTTCCACTTCAAAGACAGGTTTACCTCTCACTGATTTTCCTGCAGTACCCGATATAATCCTTACTGATTCAAAGTACCCCGCTTTAAAGACAGCTTTACTGCTCACTGATTCCTGTGCAGCGTCTGATGTGTAACCATTGCCGATTCCTTTGCTCCCACTGTAAAGACAAGCGCACTCCTTTCTGATTCCCCATCAGTATCTGATGCATCCTCTGCTGATTCCATGACCCCCCACTGCAAAGACCAGTTTCCTGCACAGTGATTCTTTTGCAGAGCGTGGTGTATCTATGCTGGATTCCAAGGTTCCCACGACAAAGACCAGTTTACTGCTCACGAATTCCCTGGCATCTGTATTTATGGATTTTGACACTCAACTGCCCCAAAGTACTGGCACTTTGCTGTCGGCCAATCCAAAGGCAGAGAACCACTTTGTTTGCCACACATAAGAGGCTATATGTAATTGAATTAGACTTTGACAAGAGGATTGTATCTGCCCCTTCATAGTGCCCATCAGTCACTGGCCATGTTGTCCTTTTACCGGATTCAACCTGTGACAGAGCAGCCTCATGTAATTCTGCATGCTGGTCAGAGTAATACAATTACTCCACTAGAACTTGTGCCTTATGTTTCTGACCGACCCTCTGTGCTTCCTTCGTCGTACTCCTATGGAGAAATCCCCATCCAGCTATTAGATGGGCTTATTCAGCCTGTGTCCGAGTCCCCAGCCTTGCCGGCACTCTGAATGCTCAAGTATTCAGAGTCCCATCATGAACTGGTATCTCTGTGTTTGCAATCGGCTGAGCAGCAAGTCTTGGCCTCTGAATTAATGATGCCTGTGTTGTTACCGCAGTCTTCCTCTGATGCTACCAAGTCTTCTTGGAACACTACTCATGAGTAGCTGGATTTTGTGTTCCAAAAGCCTGGTGCTCACCAACAGCTCAATACTTCTGATGCATTCAGCTTATCAAGTCTTTCGGTGCCACTGCTTTCTATCTCAGAGGTGGTACTCTCAAAGAGACTGTCTCATATCAAAGCTGCTATCCTGAGGAGACGGTCTCGTATCAAGTCTGTTACTATTCAGAGGCGTTTCTGCAACAACTCCAAGTCGCAAAGAGCATTTACCCAAACCAGCTCCTGGGGAGTCGCTCCTAGGAGGGGGAGTACAGTCAGACCTGTGCGTCAGCGATTAGCCAGGATTGCCAGTGCTAAGAAAACCCAGCTCTGCCTCCACATGCTCTGCCAGGGACACTTACAGATCTCCTCTCCTGGTCCTGCCCCTCCAGAGTCCAATCTCATTGGCTGAGGCCCTGTCCATCACAAATCACATCCTCCTGCACTGGAAGTTTATTTATTTATAAAACTAGCTGATATACCCGGCGTTGCCCGGAGGCCGTGAGGGGGGTGTGTGAAAGGCAGGGGGGGCGTGAAAGGTATGGGGGGGGCGTGAAAGGTATGGGCGGGGGCGTGAAAAGGCTGGAGGGGGGCGGTGAAAGCGGGGGGCGTGAAAGGCAGGGGGTGGGCGTGAAGCAGAGGGGGGGGCTGAAGCAGGCGGGGGGGCGTGAAAGGCATGGGGGGGTGGCGTGAAACGGCAGGGGGGGCGTGAAGGCAGGGGGGGGGCTCGTGAAGGCAGGGGGGGTGTGAAAGGTCAGGGGGGGCGTGAAAGGCAGGGGTGAGGCCGTGAAGGGGGGGGCGTGAAAGGCAGGGGGGGGTAAAGGCAGTGGGGGGGGTGAAAGGCAGGGGGGGCTGAAAGGCGGAGGGCACACACACACACAGTCACACACACCACACACAGAGTGTCACACACCCACACACAGGTCACACACACACACCCACTAGTGTCCACACACACACCCCACAGAGGCACACACACAAACAGTGTCAACACACACACCACACAGCAGTTCACACACACCACGTGTCCACACACACACACAACAGTGACCACACACACACACACACTTTCACACTAGAGCGACACAACACGCGACACCTACCTCTACTTCCGGGGGATGTGTCTATCGCGTTCCCCGTATCTTGCTCTCATCTCGGCGCGCGAGGGAAGGGGTGGGTCCCGTTCCGGGCGCTGCCGCCATCTTAGGCGCCGCGAGGGATTGAAAGGGGTCGCTGCCTGTTCCCCCCGCGTGGATGGAGATGAGCGGGCGCCAGCGCCGGAAGAGGTGAGCGTAGGAGGAGATGTGAGCGGAGGGATGGGACGTGAGCGTGAGGGAGGGAGACGTGAGCGGAGGAAGGGGAAGATGAGGCGCCGGGAGGGAGAGATGAGCGGCGGACCTCTACTGGCGCCGCGAGGGAGGAAGGGGGGGAGAGATCCGGGGGGGAGAGATGAGCGCCGGGAGGAGAGATGAGCGCGGACCTCTACTGGCGCCCGCGGGGAGGAAGGGGGGGGGGAGATCCGTGAGGGGAAGATGGCGCCGGGAGGGGAGAGATGATCGGCCGGACCTCTACTGGTGCCGCGAGGGGAAGGGGGGGAGAGAATCCGGAGGGGAGAGATGAGCGCCGGAGGGAGGAGAGATGAGCGCCGGAACCTCTACTGGCGCCCGTCGCGAGTGGGAAGGGGGGGAGATCCGGTGAGGGAGAGATGAAGCGCCGGGAGGAGGGAGAGATGACGCCCCGGACCCTCTACTGGCGCCCGCGAGGAGGAGGGGGGGGGAAATCCGGGAGGGGAGAGTGAGCCGCCGGAGGGAGAGAGATGAGCGGCGGACCTCTCTGCGCCGCGGGAGGAAGGGGGGGGAGATCCGGGGAGGGGAGAGATTAGCGCCAGAGGGAGATGACGCTCGCTAGAGAGAAGGTGTGTGTGTGTGTGTGTGTGTGTGTGTGTGTGTGTGTGTGTGTGTGTGTGTGTGTGTGTGTGTGTGTGTGGCGCGAGCCGAGGGGGAAGAGAGTGGCAGTTGGGTGACGTCACACACAGCAATCTGATTGGCCAGAGGCTGAGGACCAATCAGATTCACCGCAGATAGCACTAACCTCACTAACCATTCGATTTTATATATTAAGATGTGTTACCAGGAAGTAATACATTGAGAGTTACCTCTCGTTTTCACGTATGTCCTGGGCATAGTTAATATGACAAATAAGACATGGTTACAAATACAGTTACATAAATGAACAGGGTATACATTATATACAAGACATTGCGTGCACAGTTAGAGAAGATGTATATTATAGGCTTATGTAACAATGTAAGAAGTGGCTCCCTGATGCAACAAAGCATGCTGAGAGTTGTAGTTTCCTATCGCAGGCAGGGGGCAGTGTATGAGTTGGCTGCATACATCGTGTGTGTGCGTGCGCGTGCTATATTTAGGGACACTGCTTAGCCATTGTGTGCCAGGGGGCCCGCTCCATGATTAGCTTATTAGCACATGGGTTAATTAGCTACTTAAGTGCTAGAGGCTGGCAGTCAGGGCTTTGGAATTTGGCACTGAAGGTGATTAACCTCGGACACTAAAGTGCTTTGTAAAGAGTGATAGTTCCTTTAACACGGAGACCGCATCGCACTGTACGAATAATGAGCAGGTACTGGCGCTTATTCATGAAGCGGAGTTGCATGTAATTCCATTGAAGTGGCCGTAATCGCCATTTGATCTATATTTCAATGTATAAAGTTGCAAAAGCCTGAGACAGAAACACAAAAAGGAACTGAAACGGCCAACGTTGTAGTAGCTAAAAATGCTCATTTTTGGTTACATTGTACTTTATTTCCTTTCCAATAAAGCCAGTTTTTCTTGCAGTAAATCACATGATTTTCTTTCTGGAATGACATATGAAGCAGATCCTTTATGCTTGGAGATATGTATATGAGAATACATTGTAACCCAACTCCCCCGCATTAACTATTCACATGCTGATAAGTGGTCCCACTGCACTATATATTTTGTCATCAGATAGCCATTAATGTCACTTTTTTTCAGTGAATTCTCATCGATACGTGAAACTGCCCTTAGTGACCTGCCTGGTGAATCATTTAATGGATTTTTCCTTTTTCTTCACACTAGCCTATCGTAATTCCCATAAAATGTCATGTTGTCACGTGCATTTAAAAAAAAGATGTCAATTTCAATATGTTTTGAGCTGTCAGATCTTTCTTACGAGAACCTGAGATGTCGAGCCCAGATACTGTAGGTCTGCAATGTATTGCAAAACTATAGATTCATTTCAATGCCCAGTTCAGTGGCTCCCAACTCCAGTCCTTCAGAGCCCCCCATCGGTCCAGCTTTAAGAATATCCCGGCTTCAGCACAGGTAGCTCAATCAATGGCTTGCTCCTAGGGTTGCCAGGTGGCTTCTCCAAAAGTGGTGAAAGGTGCGTCAGGTCACTATGTTGTGAAAAGCGTGAATAAATAAGAGTCATAATCTGAGGATCATTGCAGAATGACAAATAAGTTTATTGCAGTGTACGTGCACACGCAGAGGAGAGTTTCAAAATAAAACTCTCCCAACGACATGGTGGCATACAGGCCTTATTTATACACAAAATTCTAAGCCCACACCCCCTAAACGAGGATGCTTGTGCGTCACTACGTAAGCATATAAGATAAACAAAATATGTACATGAACACACTGAGTTAACCGCATTATTATGGGATTCATATTAGAAATGAAATGACTCAGCTAATATTCCTTATACGGGCTGGTGACTTTTACTCTACATACAGCACTTCATGGGCACCTCCCTCGGAATGCGAGACACTGTGTTATCTGTCTCTTCTTTTCATAACATTGGCACTTTTGCTCTTCTCTTCAAGGTTTTTCAGTTAGCTGCGTGGCTTATTATCACTTTAAAATTGGAAGCAAAAATCTCTTTCAAAAAGTCCATTCTCATACCCCTTTCATTCAGACAAAACTTAAAATGGTTGCTTAGATCCCAGTGCTATTATTTCAGACCCCCCCCCCCCTTACGTCATATTCTCACTTTGTCAATGTCCAGGGAGGAAAATACCGGACACATACATGTCCAGTATTACAGTACCTCTCATTACTGGACAGAGTATCCAAATACAGGGCAGTCCAGTTCAATACCGGACACCTGGCAACCCTACTTGCTCCTTTTGACCGAACCACCTATGCTGAAACTGGGATATCCTTCAAACCGAACCTGTTGGGAGTTCTTGAGGACTGGGAATGGGAGCTGTCACGGGAGACCAGAACTTATTCACGAGATCAAGCACCAGACAGGACACAGAGATCAAATAAAAATGTATTTACTCCAGCCGGAGCCAGCAGACGCAGCACAAAGTCATAACAGAGCTATACTGTACTCACAAACCCAGAACAGTTCAGGGGGAAACCTACGAGTAATAGGTGCCTGGCGCCAACGTAATGGCTTACCTGGCGCAGCTTCCTCTCCTGGTGGGGCGTCGGAGTATCCAGGTACGCGTTGGCTGCAAGTCAGTCGAGCACTTTCAAAACGCCTGCTGCGGAACGGCGTGCAGCCTTGTTTTTCGGGTGTCTCTGGCCCAACCTCGGAGTACACCGCTTAGTTCGTCTACAAGCTAGCCTCGGCAAGGTCTGTGGAACTTGGATCGGCGGCCTCTTTTCTAGATTTCCAGTCGCCATAGGAAATCATGGACAATCGCAGATGGACCAATCACAGAGCGAGGGCTCACCTGTGTTGGCCAATCCAGATTGGGGATGTGACGGAGGAGCAAAGGCAAAGCGAGCGGAAATTACAAACCGAACAATGAGAACAACGCCTACCTGCCCATGTTTTTAAGGCCGGTTTGCTATCTCCTAGTAAGATAGGCACCTCGCTGTGTGGGGCAGACAATGGCTAAACCTTGATCCCTGGGTGTGCAGACTGTGTAAGTGCATTGCCAGCCATGCATGCCCTGGAAACAAAGAATACACAGTTACATTAAGCACAATCCATTTTACGTGTAGACATTTTTTTAAATCTTTTTATTAGTTTATGAATAACATGAAACAATATAAATACAATAATTCATGGGGGGGGGGGAAACTTATCGATAACTACTATACCCCTACACTCCCACAACCCACCGCCCCCCACACCATAACTCATATATTATCTAAGAACTTTGTAGGAACACCAGATATTGCCACAAAACAAAGACACCATCCCAATATCTGAGACCTCTTCATTTCAGAATAAATAAATCTATACATTTATATGAAAGAAAAATTATAATTTGTATAATCTATATAATAAAAGTCACTGCATTATCTGGTCTCGTTATGATAGTTATTTATTTCCAAATAAGATGGGAAACCAGATATCTATAAATTTAGAAAGTTTTTTTTTTCGTAAGGAAAAAGTTATGCTCTCTAAAGCACATATTATTTTACACGTGTTTTTGGCCTAATGGGCCACAGAAGGATGGATCTACAGTGAAATCCTGAACATCCATCCAAGCGGATATGGGGTAATGGCTGGGCTTAACTTTTATTATAAGAGCCTTATTGCCCATACCATCACAGGAACCACTGAATAAGTGGGGAACGTTTTTATTTTGCTTTTATTGGCTTCCTTAGATTCATTGGAGCGCTGATGATCACTTCTCCATACACCTCAAAACCTACCACTGACTTTTAGTTTGGTACGCTTGTTTTGAGAACACACAACTTTGTAACTACTTTTCTACGTTCCGTGCCCAGTGATACTACTGTAACTGTTATTCTCATGGCAAACATGTCTCCTGATCTAACCGAGTCTAGAAGTGAGAGGGCATCGTTGGTACAACGTGAGCTGGTAACTGTCGGAGAGATGGAAATAATCTGGCTTAAATGCTTGCCAAAAAAATGTTGGAGAAACTCTTGCCATTGTTTACATGCAAGTTGGCCTCTGCCAGGGCTCTTTTGCTGGAATCTAATGGGGAACCGTTGACCCCTACCAATAATATCAGAGCCATAAAATCACCTCCATAAATCCCACCTTCTGGTTTAGAAGATACTCCTCAAAGGAACTCAAATATCACAGTCACAGAGGCCAAGTTTGAATCAGCTGCCTGTGAAGATACCCTCTCAGTCTCTGAGCCGGTGCCCATCTTGAATTTGCCCGGCCCTGTGGTCCTGCTCTCTACTGCACCGGGGCAGCTACTAGATCCCGTACCTATGTTTTACAAGCAACTCTGCTTCCAAACCTGCATAACTGTCTCTGGGGGAGGGAGATCTCAGCTGCTTCTCAACCACATAGACCTTTTGCCATTGATGGTTATAGGCATCACAGCCAACTAATCCTTGACTGGGTTTCATCACCTTCACAATCTTATCAACCGGTGGATTCATTTAATTGACCATTGATATTACTTTAACCCTGTGCAATCGTTCATATTAGAACAGTGCTAGTCCTGAGGATTTTCTCTCTCTCCTGCTGATTAAGTAGGGCCTGTTATATTGAGGTGAAGAATAATGTCTTTAGGTGCATGGATCCATGGATATTGTCATGGAACAAGAATCACATCCCTGTTTCACCCCCCTCTTTCCTTTGCAGCTTCTGCCTGTCAGTTCTTATTTTCAGCTGCATGGAGTTTGCACACACACACTGTGCCTGTGTGATATGTAACAATGTTGCATTTCTTGCCTCTGGGCATGTAATCAGTGAGTTGCTACTGCAGCCTCTGAGATACTTACCAGAATGGGCTAGTCTGCCCTCCCCCCTGTTTTGTTCACAGATAGTCTGTCCCTAGACTATTCCTTTACCCACATTGCTCCTCACTTCCTTTTCCACCCTGCAGACATTGAGTACAGCACCCATCTCTGTTACTCTCCTATGGCAAGGCCATCTCTTTCTACCTGCTTCTAACTACAAATCACTACTACACACACAAGAACCTGTATTCTGCTGCTTTTTCCAATAAAGTGGAGGAAATATTATAGGACTTGGAGTGATTTGGAAAGGGAGCTGAGTTAATGCTATCGGGGGCCATTCACACATCAATCGTGACCCTGGCTTCAGAATAGTAGAAAGAGGACCGTGTGCTTTGGGGACACACACAGAGGAGCTGCTACCCACAGCCTTTATGCTAAAACAAGCAAGCAGTTTACACAGCAAATAAACAGCAGTTTCTCACCACCACAGTACAAGCATACTGATCCACATTGCTACAGCAAAAGCCTGCACATAGCCAGCAAACAACCTTGCACACAAGGCAGCAGCTTTGCAAACAGACAGTGCAGCTTACACAAAACTTGATTGCCTTTCTCTGTCTGAGTTCACCCTCTGCACAGCTCCATAGTGAGGGATTACCATTTCACCTTACCCTGCGCACGTCCCCACGGCTAGCGCCACCAAGGGCCACACCACCGGACACCCGCCAGGACACGGGTCAGAGCCACCGGACACCTGTGAGTACAGCTACCCCTACGCTGAATGCTGCAGGGCACCACTCGGCATCATCTGAGACAGTCGCCCATCGCTGACACAGGTAAAAGACCACACGCCACACGCACTGGCTAAAGGCCTACACACACCTACAGCATGGCAGAACTCCGAGCCTCACCAGACATCACGCAGGAGTGTGATCACTCAGACACAGAGACCGCTGCGCAACTGCAACAGGCGCAGGCAGACGCAGGGCCCAAACGGACAGTCACACTGACACAAAAGGCCCGTGAAAAATATGAGACTGACATTGAAGCGCACCGCGCTAAATTAGAGTAGGCCTGGAACACTACCACACTTGGGATACGCAATGTCGCCGGCGCTGGCAATTCTGTACAACAGCTCGAGCAGGCAATAACTCAATTAAAGATAGATCATGCACTCTACCAAGAGCTGTCAGAGGCATACGCCACTTACTTGGCCAGGGCTAACACCGGTGAAAGCCTGCAAGAAAGGGACTTACAGCACAATATTGACTTGACACGTGACAGCCGCGTGCGAACCGCCATCGCAGACGCCCAAAGCGAGAGAAAAGAGCTCCTCCTGGAGACCGCATCGCAGCGCTCAAGCACATCCAGGCACTCATCAAGGTCAGCAAGATCAGCGCAATCTAACGCGTCCAGCGCAAGCACAAACGCTACCAAGGTGCGAGCCGCCGCAGAGGCCGCACGTGCCAGGGCCGAATATAGTCGGAGAGAGGCAGCCGTAAGAGAAGGAAGAGTGCGCATAGAAGAGGAAGAGCAGACAGCCGCCGCTACTGCCGCAGCCACTACGCGTAGAAAAGCCGAATTTCATGCGGAACTAGAGGCACTTAATCAAGAGAAGGAAGCCGCCGCCGCCATAGCCCAAGCTGAAGTCCTAGAAGCAGCCGCGCAACAGGATGGGGGGGAGCAACCGTACAGACGGATAACCTCAGAGGATCCAATCCAATGCACTGAAGACTACGTAAGGAGCCTCTTCAGTGTAAATACCAGCGCACCATCTCAACACGGATGGAGTGACTCAGCAGACACCGAAGACTTGCTAGGTCCTCGAGGAGAAGACGCTGTTCCTTCAATGGTACGTGCTTCCTGGAACCGCCACAGCCGCAACAGTGATCCACACACCAGCGCGCACACGGATGCACCACAACAGGCTCGCAATCCAGGTATACCCACACGGGAAAACACAGCCCCTCAGACCGACCAGCAGTCATCACTCGTCCACGCCAAGAAAGAGGCGACCGCACGGACCCTCCCAGCAACTACCTCAGCACGGGACCAACACGCCGATGCTTCAGGCCTGACAGACATAGCCAAGTACATGATCCGGCGTGACCTGGTGCAAACAGGACTCATCAACTTTGACGACCGTCCTGAGAACTACCGGACGTGGAAGTTCACGTTCAAGGACGCAATCAACAGCCTGGGCTTCTCAGCAAGGGAAGAGCTCAACCTGCTATCCAAATGGCTGGGAAACGAATCCAGGGAGCATGCGAGGAGGCTTCGGACGGCAAACGCGAACCACCCCCAAGTAGGTCTTGACCTAGTGTGGGAAAGGCTAGAAGAGTGCTACGGTAGCCCTGAAGCAGTCGAGGATTCGCTCTTCAAAAGAGTCGACAGCTTTCCCAAGATCACAACTAGAGACTCCTCGAAGTTACGAGAGCTCGGGGGCCTGCTGCAAGAGCTGGAGTTTGCAAGGAAAGACCATTCCTTAACAGGTCTCAACGTCTTGGACTCAGCTCGTGGAGTGAGACCTATCTTGGAGAAGCTACCCTACAACCTCCAAGAAAGATGGATTTCACAAGGCTCCCCCACAATGCACCAGGCAATAAAGAATGCTGCAGGTGAGCCACTAAAAATGACACAAACTTTGCTTGGAAGCTGCGCTGTCCCCATGAAAATGACTGCAATATACAAGTGCAGGTGATCAAATAAGGCGCAAAAAAAACAGAGCGTGATCACTATTCTTAAAGTGAATACAAGTTTAAATCTGCAAAATACAGCGATATGGTGACAATATAATTATAAAGTGACTGTATCAATACAAGAATAACGTTGAAACTCCCTGCTCAACCCCTATTGATGGTGCCTGTCTTCACTGGTCCCAAACGTAGATTGTGTACTGCGAGAACGTATCCCATGAAAATGATGACAACGATTGATCCCCCCCCTATAAATACCTGTGAAATAGGATGGATTTGGTTCTATAGCTGGCGGCCCCTGGCTTGCAGTGTTGGCACTGCTCTGGGTAGAGATTTCATTGGCTTCCCATACAGTACACTCTCACCGTGCCAATCTTTCTACAGCCTTTGTAAACCAGCCGGATCTCCGAAATGCTAATGCACCGCAAGGCTCCCTCTTCCTGAACTCGTCCAGTGTATGAATTCTTAAAATGCATTAAAGGCGCTTGATGTCCTATCGCTCGCCAGAGCAGATCCTAAGTATTTTGTGGGTTTTGTTATGACGTTTTCCCTCGGGGAAAGAACACAGAAATACCGTCATAAAATCTTCCACCAGAATAATGCACCCTTTCGCTGCCGGGAAGGGGGTTAACATCTTTGCTGCCGGAAAGGTTAGATGCATATTACTCTGCGATGCTCTGACAGTTAAGGGTTAAAGTGCTAAGGTATGTGGTGTCAAACTTGAGTCACCTGTGCTGAAGCAGGGATATCTATTAAGCCTGGCCTGTTGGCGGCCCTTGAGGACTGAGTTTGACACCCTTATGCTAGGGTGTATGGGCATTATATAGGGCAGGGCTGCACAACATACGGCCCGCCTGGCCTCTCTGTGCGGCCTGCTATGACTCCGGCCGGGCGCCTGTTAATTAATTAATTAAATAATCATTTTAAAAAAAGTTACATTTTTTTTTTAAATGGCGGCGATTCACCCCCCTCCCCTCCCTCTTTCCCCCTCCTCCCCTCCCTCTTTCCCCCTCCTCCCCTCCCTCTTTCCCCCTCCTCCCCTCCCTCTTTCCCCCTCCTTGTGTGTTTGATGTGGAGGGGGGTATTGTGAGGGGGAGAGATGGGGGTATGAGAGATAGATGGGGAGTATCGTAAAGGTTGATAGTGAGGGGTTCTGGGGGAGATATGAGGATGATGATGATGAGAGGTGCTGGAGGAGAGATGATGATGATGATTTAACCCGTGCGGCCCACATTTTTTTTCCTTGGAGCAGTTCGGCCCTTCTCACTTTACGAGTTGGGCAAGCCTGATATAGGGTGACTGATGTCTCCCGGTTTTTAAGTAGCTGTCTAGGTAGTTTTGTTTTTTTTATATGTCCCGCTTTTGCAGAGCGGAGCAGGGGCTGCAGCGCGCAGTGTCTCCTCTGGCCATTAGGTGGCGCTCGGGGTTGCCACCTTCTACTGAAAGCCAACCCGGAGAAAATGTAAAAACAAATGACCTTACGTGGTGTGACGGGGCGCGGCCGCGTCTTCCGGCATCCTGCTGCAACTCTCCCCCCAACTGCAGTGAACATGGCTGCGCTGGGTCAATTGATGCCACGTTGCCATGACAACGGGACACTATGCAGCGACGCTACGCGGCGCCATGTTGCCATGCCAAAAGTGTCATTTGACGCCGCGCAGCCATGTTCACTGCAGTTTTGGAAGTACAGGCCTGCAACAGTTACTATACAACAAGCTGCCACGGTGTGTGCCGGCACCATCACAAGCCAGTGTACCCGGGAATGGGGGGCTACAGCCCCGCTGACACGGATTCTCACCCGCGCAGCGTTATTGGGACAGTATAATTGCTGTATGTTATATGTGGGGACCCTCTGCTGAGGATCACAGGTTGCCTAGTTACTAAGGGTACATTAAACCCGTTGTACCATGTGTATACTGTCTGTATTCTTCCTGTCGTCTGACCGTAGGCCACGCACAGCCCATTAAGTTAACTATAGGGACTCAGGCCCCCGCCTCAGCAATAATCATAAGTCTGAGGGCTAAAAAGGAGGGGTTAGAATTTATACACACTGAATCACACACACTGATACACACACACTGACACACACACACTGACACACACACACTGACACACACACACTGATACACACACACTGATACACACACACTGATACACACACACTGACACACACACACTGACACACACACACACACTGGACCACAACAACATGGACACACACACCAGACACACACACAATGACACACACACCACAATGACACACACACACCTGACACACACCACATGACACACACCACCTGGAACACACACACCACACTGACACACACACACACACTGAACACACACACTGACACACACACACTGACACACACACACTGAACTGAACACACACTGATGATCACACCCTAGAATCACACACACTGAATCACACACATGAACACACACAACAAGATACACACACAATGATCACACACACTGAAATCACCACACGAATCACACAATGACACACACAACACTTATACATCAGTAGTAGACTGAGCAGACTGACTCAGATACACACACATACATACACTGATACACACAGACACAGAGCAGACTGACTCAGATACACACACATACATACACTGATACACACAGACACAGAGCAGACTGACTCAGATACACACACATACATACACTGATACACACAGACACAGAGCAGACTGACTCAGATTACACAACACATACATACACTGATAACCACACACTGATACCACACACATGACACGACACCACAGATGAACAGACACACACTGATACACTCAGTAGACTGAGCAGACTGACTCCAGATACACA
This sequence comes from Ascaphus truei, assembly GCA_036426205.1. Classification (NCBI taxonomy): domain Eukaryota; kingdom Metazoa; phylum Chordata; class Amphibia; order Anura; family Ascaphidae; genus Ascaphus; species Ascaphus truei. Next base: position 77,547,098 of record CM071572.1, read on the forward strand.
CACATACATACACTGATACACACAGACACAGAGCAGACTGACTCAGATACACACACATACATACACTGATACACACACACTGATACACACACACTGATACACACACACTAATACACACACACTGACAGACACACACTGATACACTCAGTAGACTGAGCAGACTGACTCAGATACACACACATACATACACTGATACACACA